>JAMPIV010014934.1:0-200000 GCA_024509875.1 Oreohelix idahoensis | reverse complement strand
TATGTATGCTGTCAAAAGCCTTTTCAAAATCAACGAAATTAATGTAAAGCTGTCTTTCCCATTCTGAGCACTGCTCTATAATGTTCCTGAGAGTGAATATATGATCTACACATCTTCTGTTCTTTCTAAATCCTGCTTGTTCTTTCCTCAATTGTTGGTCTACTGCCTTTGAAATTCTCTGTATAATTATCCTGCCTAGTATTTTGCTGGGAACTGAGAGAAGAGTGATTCCTCTCCAATTATTGCAGTTTGCAAGATCTCCCTTCTTGGGCAATTTGACAATTATTCCTTTGTTCCACTCTGATGGTGTTGTCCCCGTTTTCCAGACTTGTGCAAATAGTGGTTCTAATAGTTCTGCTGCTAGCTCAGGGTCTGTCTTAAATAGCTCTGCATTTAAGTTATCATGGCGCGGAGCTTTGCCGTTCTTTAACCCTTTGATTGCTGGAATGTCTGTATTTACATCTAGATCGTTTTCAGCTTCAGGAACATTCAATTGTGTCTCTGGTGGTTCCTTGTTCAGAGTTTCTCTGAAGTGCTCTGCCTATCTTGTTTCTTGTCCCTCTGCTGTCGTGATGAGATTATCTTGCTTATCTCTTACTATTATCTCTTACTAATGTAATATTGTTTGCACCTCGTTTTCCGCTGATGAATTTAGTTATTTTGTATACTGTGCTTTGTTCATTTCTCAGTGCTGCCTCCTCTGCCTGTCTTGCAAGATCGTCTAGGAAATTCCTTTGTTGGCTCGGGTTTGGCGTTTAACTTCCTTGTCCAGCTGACTGTACTGTTCGCTATATAGTTGCTTTAACCTGGGGGACTTCGCTTCTGTTTTCTTTCTTTTCATTTCCTTTCTCATCGTTATGGTGTTTAATGTTTCTGGTGTTATCCAGTCTTGCTTCTTCCTTTCCTGGAATCCCAAGCATGATTTGCTGCTTTCCTTGTATATTGTTGAAATGGTGTTTAAATTCTGGTCTATATCATAAGTCAATGTCTTTTCCTGTATTTTGGCAAATTGATATCGTTTCTTTATGTCGGCCGCAAAAGCTTTTATGGTAAGGGAGTCCTTCAATTTGCTGATGTCAAACCTTTTCTGTGTAGTTACAGTTGGTCAAGCCCTTCTTAGTTTCGCTTTCAGTTTTGCTACTACTAAATGGTGATCACTTCCCACATCTGCACCTCTTCTTGCCTTCACATCTTGTAATGCATGTCTTCATCTACCGATAATCATGATGTGGTCTATCTGGTTTCTGTCCCGACCATTTGGTGATTCCCATGTTAATTTGTGAATTTCTTTATGTGGGAAAAGGGTAATAAACATGAGTGGTGGATATTGTACGTAATTTATTTCAAATTGTTAGATATCATGATATGACGAGAGGTAATATACATTACATAAAACTAAACAAAATGAAGAAAGTCATTGAATTCAAAGACTTGTGATTCATACGAGTTGTCTATATACTTGGCAAGATATGCAATAGTACAATTAACACCCAAGAAAGTTAAACCTTCCTAAAACGATTCGCACCAAACCCAACTTGCACCCATTCCGACATGGACCCGGGCTAAGCCGGGTATGACCTGTAGAACTACATTGTAGAGGCCACCATCCTGACAGGTTGTGGTAGCGGGGAGAAAGTCTGCACACAAAGAATCTCGATGATTCCCTCCGACATGCCGTTCAGTTTTAAGAGACATAGAAGTCTGTTTTTCAATGACCATTAATAAAGCACAAGGTCAAACGCTTCACGTGCCTGGCGTTGACTTGAGCGATGAGTGCTTCCTACATGGAAAACTGTATGTGACAATTTCCCGAGTTAGCACACTGTTGCGTGCATATTTTGACGCACATATTACAAAAATCGATATGGCTATTTAATATGGAAAAGATGTAGACATTCATTCATTTGTGTATGAAAATGCTGTCTATGGGAAAGCTAGATAATCCATGATTGTTTTACCCTTTTGATTATAGGAGTAATCGTTCTTGATATTGATCCGGCGCATGGATATGACACCCATGTCCGTACTTATTTGTTAGGGCCAGAAAATATATTAATTTGCTTATTATGTTTATGGCCTGAATTCATATGTATTACATATTATTAGTACAAGTAGAATCAGTCCTATATTGTATATTTTGGATGGGTAGGCAGGACTATATTCTTGTTATGCCGCTCTAGCGGAAGTAGGAGTTGTCTTGACAAGTCGTGATGAGTTCCGAGGTACCGTTTACAATGGCGGTTACGCATTTTCCAGGGCTGGTACGTTCTTCAGTAAAAATGATTTATGAAGTGGTTTTTCTTCTGTAGGAGATTGTGTCTCTACTAGAGCTTGTGTTAGAGACTCTCCTAATGTACGGTACCATGTATGATTCGGACTCCAGGTAATTCCAGACCCTATTTTTGATGATCTCATGTCGGTTAGACCTAGCTGGAATTTTGTGCTTCGCAACGCTAGGGTCATGTTTGTATCGACAAAGATGACGGGCTTCCATACAACAGTTATGTCTACGTGAAGTAACTGGATTACTGTAGAACTGTTTGGAGGAACTTTAAGAAATTATTCTTATACATTTCAAATTAACTTTGGCTTAGATATACCCTCCTGTGAGTGAGTGAGCGACAACTCAGGAAGGCGGCCATGTTACATTCCTGTCATCATATTTTTGAATCACTGTCCAAAGAACGGGGCATGTATCTTATTATTCGGACAGTGGCAAGGAGATCTCAATTTTGATAGAAACCCCTTATCGTGGTTTCATAATATGATATAAACTATGAACATAAAGCAACTTTAGTTACTTACCGATCCGCCTTCACTGACGCGCTTAGTCAGATAGGGGATGCGGCCATTATGTATCATGACATTGGAAGCTATTGATGTACTACCCATTATTTATGAATGTGTCATGACTTGGGATCTACTATGTATGCCTGCAAATTGATGTGTCAACCTGTACCCATGATTTACTCGTTATGTCCCAGTGTGTGCGTCTAAATAAAACTGTGTAAACAAAGATTCCAGCAGTCTGCATTGGTGCCTTGTAGACACAAGTGAATGAGTGTTTAGATTGGTCAGAACACGAACAGTACACCATTCGCGTTAATCACACTCTACACTTCTACTCCATATATATACCATCCTGCGTCGGTTGAATTGACCAAGTTTAGGGCCTGCTTCCCCTGGAGCCTTAGAGGGAAACTACTGTTTACAGCTGCCTTTGCCTTCCCTAACTCAGGACTAGGGTGAGTTACCCATTTACAGCTGGGTAGACTGGAGCATGCCTGATCTCAACAACTCTGTACACTACAATGGACATATACAGTAGTGACACCACAAACAACATACTACAGTGATTGATAGTGGAGCTTTACAGAAGAAAGAGAACACACATCACTTCTTTACAACTGACACTGTAAAGTGTGAGAGAAATTTACAGTGGTGGGCCAGATCCCTGGGTCCAGCCTACGCAGTTTTGTTGTGTTGAGAATCACATTTTACAGTTGCAAGAACATTTGTTTGACCACATCAACACCAGTAGGACAGCTATACAATCAATGTCAGCTTGACCTGTTCTGACAAGTGTAGCAATATCTGGGTCAGCACTTGTTGACATTTGGCACAGTACAGTCAGTGTTCTAAACTAGTGATTGTTTATCCTGCTGTAATAGAAGAGCAATGTTGAACATAATGTGCAAATTTCATCGGTGGATCTTCTAATGTGCTAAAAAAAATTGAACAGTGTAACAGTTAGAAAGCAAATCTATTACTCAATAAAGTGGTAGTCTAATTAGTTAGAACTGAGCATACAGCCCAATACATTACATCTGCAACACCTTTCATTATATTCTGTCCACATTTATGATTTATATGTATTTATGTTTATATATTATTTGTTATATGTGTGATTGTTATGTGTTTGCGGGCCTGGATGGGAGGTGACTAGAACAGGAAATACCAAGTGATATTGGTCTTGTTCTGGCGTTCTATAGGGAGCAATTTCTTAATTGAAATTTGCATGCAACATAGTTTGCAAATATTTGGTTAGCTGTGACGACTGTTTCATATTTGTATTTGTAACATTTTTCTGTTCTTTATTTTTTGTTTGATTTGTTTGTATAATTGTAGGTCTCATCTTTCCTTTCATTTCAGTTCTTTACACCCTTATGTTTATACACTGTGGCGTTATTTGTCTTGTTATCTTATTGCAGTTATCATCACAGATTCTGTGATCATTTTTTTTTCATTTCTCCTATTTAATTTAAATTTGATCTCTGCAAATGTTTTCAGATTGTCTTTTCTTGTTTGTCCTTTGTAATGTCTTTAGTTGACATATGACATAGGAGGTATAGTTGAATACACTTATATTATAGTACAGATCAGTACTTTATGATTATTATTGTTATAAAACAAAGTGTACAAGACCTTTATAAGGCTTGTCTCCCAAAGTGATTGGTATAGGAAATATTATTTTCCACAGGTACTCAAGTGATCATTGATTACATTAAGGTATACAAGACCTTTATAAGGCTTGTCTCCCACAGTATTTGAGATATACAGTTATTGTTTTCCACAGGTACTCAAGTTATCATTGGTTATATGATAAACAAAATAACCATACAGGTTTTTTCACTAAGACTAAGTCTATGATATAGACTTGTCTCCCATTAAAGTGAAATAAGGTAATTTATTTACTTTTTCAGGTTTCTGATTTAAGAAGACAAGATGTCTACATTAGATTACTTTATTGCACAAGGAAAATCTCTTGATAAGACTGGAAAAGAGTTAGAAGAATGGGCAACTGCTCAATTTGCTATTGCATTAAAATCAGAAGAGAAAAAACAAAAAGATGAGAATAAATGGAAAGCAGAAGTTGAACAAAAGAAGATAGATGCTGAGAATTTCAGATTGCAGATGCAAGCTGAGGAAAGAAAAGCTGCGGCTGAGGAGAGAAAACTTCAAATAGAAGAAAAAAAATTATAAGCTGCTGCTGCTGCTGAAGAGAGAAAAAAAGCTGCTGCTGCTGCTGAAGAGAGAAAAGCTCTGGCTGAAGAAAAAAAATTAGAAAAAGAAGCTGATACTGCTGCTGAACTAAAGAAATTGCAGATGCAAGTGGAGGAAAGGAGATTTGATGCAGAACAGAAGAAATTAGAAGCTGCTGCTGCAGCTGAACAAAAAAAATTAGAAGTTGCTGCTGAACAGAAGAAATTAGAAGCTGCTGCAGAACAGAGAAGATTAGATAGAGAAGCTGAAGAGAGAAAAGCAATAAGAGAACATGAATTTGAGTTAGAGAAATTAAAATTGACAAGTATGAGTAATGTTAATCAGGCATCTAGTGGTAATGGTAAACCCTTTGTGTACAAGGTCAAGGTACCAGCGTTCAACCCTGCCAGTGATGACATAACATTTTGGCTTTCTAGATTTGAACGGGCTTGTCGAGCTCATAATGTTGACAAATCACAGTATGTGAATCAGTTGTCTGAAAATCTAAAAGGGGAGTCTCTGAGTAAGTTATATTTCGTTGAAGAGGCCGACAAGGATAATTATGATGCTATTAGGGCATCTCTGATAAAGAAATATCAGCTGCCTGAGGAAGGTTATCGTCTTTTGTTTAAAACAATGAGACCGGAAGTAGGTGTAGAATTCTCAGAATTCATCTCAAAAGCACAAATTACACTTTCACGATGGATTGAATTATCCAAAATAGAGAAAACATTTGATGGTCTTACGGATTTATTGCTAAGAGACAAGGTCATGTCTTCGGTAAATAAATCATTCCTAGAGTTCTTACATGAGCGTAAACCTAGTACATTAAAGCAAATGGAAGAATATTGTGACCAGTATGCCACAGCACACCCTGACATGATTCTTAGTAACTCTAACATTAAAGAGAGTATGCCAGTTGCTTCGGCAACAGAATATAATCAGAATTACTCACACAAATTCCAAGGAGCTAAAAATAAATTTGATAAAAAGGTTAATTGGAATAAGTATCAAAACCAAGATAACCACTCAAATCAGGGTTCTTCTTCGAAGAACTGGAATCGGGCTGATAGTCCTCGACACGCGAGGGGTACCCATAATTTTAGACATTCTCGAAAGGGGAGTAGCTATAGGAACTACCCAAGTGCTTCATGGAGAGAAAAGAACCAATATTACAGGGATACTCAGTATAATGAGCGTGATGATTATGATCATGAATATTATGATTCAAACCCAAATAGGGGTTATAAAAGAGGAAATAATAATTATAGAGACAATTATAACCGAGGTAGATCACAACACAAAAGACATGGTAAATCTTATTACCAGGCTAACTCTGCACAACAGGAGTTCCACGACGCCGGTAATCAGAATAATGATAAAAAAGACTCCAATAGTGTAGCAAATTCCGCTTTCGATTTTGCTAGAGCATCTGAGTGTTCGCAATGCAAAACATTATTCGATCCAACCACAGTTTCTACTTTAAGCTGCGGTCACCCGCTTCCCGCTCTCCCTGCGTCAATCGCGCATAATGGAAGGGGTGCTCTTGTTTTCAATAGAGGCCTAATAGATGGTACTCCGGTATCAATTCTTTTCGATTCGGGGTGCACTACCATCGGAGTGAGGCAATCACTCGTAAATCTTTCTCGAGCTACAGGCAATGTAGTCAAATGTGTAACATTTGGTGGCACATTGGAGAAGTACTCCACTGCCATTATCAATATTGCTACGCCTTTCTTTACAGGAGAGGTGCAAGCATGTCTCTTGCCGAATCCGATCGCTGATCTTATCATCGGTCGCATTCATGGAGTGAAAGAATGCACTCCACAGCAAATTTCTAATTGGGAAAATGTTAATATGCAATCTGCTAATGCAGTAATCACTAGGGCTCAAGCTCTTAATATGCCACAATCTTCACATTCTGAAGATAATGATGCGCAGATCCAAGATGATCCCTTGGAGATTTCCCATGATTCCTTTATAAAACAGCAGGAAGATGATCCTACTCTAAAGAAATTCTTTACTCTGGCAACAAAAGGTGATCCGAATAAGGATACAAATCGTAAATCTTGGATTACGATGAAGAATGGCGTACTTGTACGTATGGTACAAGACTCCGCTAAGTCCATTCATTCTCAAATCCTTGTGCCTAAAAATATGAGAGTTAAAATCTTACAGCACGCTCATGATTCGCAGTGTGCTGGACATATGGGTTTTTCCCGTACTAAAACTAGAGTTCTTGAATCTTTCTTTTGGCCTGCTGTGAATAAGGACATACGAATCTATTGTCGATCTTGTAAAGTATGTCAAGAGATTAAATCCAGAGGTCCACGCCATGATGCACCTATTCAGGCTGCAGACATTCCCATTCGACCATTTCAAAAAATGGCGATAGACATCATTGGTCCATTTAAGATAAAGTCTGCTAGAGGACACCAATTTATTTTGACGTGTGTTGATATGTGCACACGTTGGCCGGAGGCTGTTCCTCTAAAGAGCATAACTACTGCTGATGTCGCAGATGCTCTTTGGTTAATATTTTCTCGTCTGGGATTTCCAGCAGAAATATTATCCGACCATGGTACCCAACTCATATCGGATACCATGTCTCAAGTAATGTCGACTCTTAAGATAGAGAGATCGCTGAGTAGTATTTATCATCCTATGTCCAATGGGATGGTGGAACGCCTGAATAGAACTCTGAAAAACCTACTAGGTAAGATAACAGAAGATCATCCTCAGGATTGGGATAGGGTTTTACCCGCGGCTCTCTTTGCATATAGAGAGGTCGCCAACGAACATACAGGATTTTCTCCCTTTGAACTTGTCTTTGGCGCGAAACCGCGAGGTCCTATGTCCTTACTTCATGATCTTATAACTGCTGATAATATTGTCGATGACACAAAATCCTCTTATGAATATGTCATCGCACTTAGACACAAGATTATTGAAGCATGCAAATTGGCAACTGCTTCTTCTGAATTTGCGAAACAGAAGGCAAGGGATTTTGCCAATAAAAAGAGATGCTTGCGACAACTTTGTCCAGGTGACAAAGCATTCGTCTTGCTACCTTGTAGGGAAAATAGACTTCTTATTTCTTGGAAAGGTCCGTACGATATAATATCAAAAGTTTCCGATGTTGACTATATCGTCGATATTGACGGGAAGCGTAAAACCTTCCACATCAACATGCTCACGGAATTCCATGAACGTCCGGATTATTTACAACCTGTTTTCCAGGCAACGGACGATTTTCCAGTCCAACATGGACAGTACTCATCTCTGTCAGTAATACAGGATGAGGAAACGAGTTTCTCGGATGTAAATCTACCTTTTCCAATGATTCCTCTTCACTCTAATGAATCATGGAAAGATGTTGCAATTTCTCCCGAATTATCTCCAGGAGAGCAGAAACAAGTTTCTACTATGTTAGAACAATTTCAGGATGTCCTTACTGACATTCCTGGTCAAACTGATGTCATTCAACATGACATTATTCTTACTGACCATAGTCCTATAAGAGTCAGACCGTATCCTATCCCGATACATTTTCAAGCACAGGTAGAGAAAGAGTTGGATGAGATGATAGAGTTAAAAATTATTGAACCATCCACATCAGCATATTCTTCGCCGATGGTTATTGTACGAAAAAAAGACAATAACATACGTCTTTGCGTGGATTATCGCAAATTGAACCAAGTGACGAAATTTGATGCTGAACCTATGCCTTTACTAGAAGAGCTACTTACGAGACTATCGAATTCTCATTTCTTTACTAAACTCGATTTGTCTAAGGGATATTGGCAAGTTCCATTATCCGAACACGCCAAACCGTTTACTGCTTTTTCGACGCCTAGGGGTCTATTCCAATGGAATTTCATGCCTTTCGGTCTTATGAACGCCCCTGCAACATTCGTACGCATGATGCGTCGAATCCTATCTCATCGCTCAGATGTCATTGCGTATCTTGATGACATCTGTCTTTTCAGTGATACTTGGAACGATCACTATAATGGGATAAATGAACTATTGTCTATCTTACGCGAGCATAACCTGACAGCGAAACCATCGAAAGCATGTATTGGTTTTAGCGAAATATCTTTCTTAGGACACCGTGTTGGTCATGGGTTCCTAAAAACAGAAGACCATAATACAAGTAAGATACTTAACATTTCTATTCCTAAGACTAAAAAGCAAGTGCGAAGTCTCTTAGGTCTAATACAATTTTATGGACGATTCATTCCGAATCTGTCCTCCATTATGTCACCTCTTTCTTCCTTGCTAAAGAAAGGGTCTCCTAATGTAGTCCATTGGACTCAAGAATGTCAATCCTCTTTGGATAAGGTTAAAACTATGTTTTCTACTTTACCTATCCTAGTATTGCCTTCTAAGGATAAGACATTTATTCTTCGTAGTGACGCTTCATCCACCGGGATTGGAGCAGCACTAATGCAAGAGTACTCTGGAACTCTGCATCCTGTGATGTATATTTCTCGTAAATTAAATGCCGCAGAGAAGAATTACTCGGTCCTAGACCGTGAATTATTGGCTATGGTTTGGTCAATCCTTAAACTGCAAAGATTTCTTCTTGGCGCGCATTTCATCGTGGAAACTGACCAGAAAGCTCTTACGGCTATTCAGAGTAAAAATCTGAAGAGCGCGAGATCAACGCGATACGCGATTGCTCTGCAGCCATTTCATTTTTCGGTGCGAGCTATCCGTGGGTCAGAAAATGTGATGGCAGATATTTTGTCTAGATGCCCACATGATTCATAACTGTTATACAACTTTGATACAGTTGTTCCTATGTTGAAATGTGTACACATATGTAATATCATATATTGATTGTAACACTACTTAGCGGTTCATTGATATTTATTCACCGCTGATCTTTCAATGTTTTTTTTTCGTCTTTGATGATCATGATGTTAAGATATCTTAGATGAAATTTATGTATAAACTAATGTAGAAATTGTGTCATTGCTAATATTGTAGTATGCGTTGGTGACACCTCTCTGGAAATATTTATACTTAGAGAAGTACTTTCTCTAAGGTCAGAAAACTTATGCTTATCATCTGCGCATTGTTATTGGTGCGTTGTGAGCCTATTGTATGTTGCTCCTAGATGTATTTCAAAAAAAAAAAAAAATGTACCATTTTTTTTTTTCCCGAGGGGTGTGGTAATCTGTTGCGTGCATATTTTGACGCACATATTACAAAAATCGATATGGCTATTTAATATGGAAAAGATATAGACATTCATTCATTTGTGTATGAAAATGCTGTCTATGGGAAAGCTAGATAATCCATGATTGTTTTACCCTTTTGATTATAGGAGTAATCGTTCTTGATATTGATTCGGCGCATGGATATGACACCCATGTCCGTACTTATTTGTTAGGGCCAGAAAATATATTAATTTGCTTATTATGTTTATGGCCTGAATTCATATGTATTACATATTATTAGTACAAGTAGAATCAGTCCTATATTGTATATTTTGGATGGGTAGGCAGGACTATATTCTTGTTATGCCGCTCTAGCGGAAGTAGGAGTTGTCTTGACAAGTCGTGATGAGTTCCGAGGTACCGTTTACAATGGCGGTTACGCATTTTCCAGGGCTGGTACGTTCTTCAGTAAAAATGATTTATGAAGTGGTTTTTCTTCTGTAGGAGATTGTGTCTCTACTAGAGCTTGTGTTAGAGACTCTCCTAATGTACGGTACCATGTATGATTCGGACTCCAGGTAATTCCAGACCCTATTTTTGATGATCTCATGTCGGTTAGACCTAGCTGGAATTTTGTGCTTCGCAACGCTAGGGTCATGTTTGTATCGACGAAGATGACGGGCTTCCATATAGCAGTTATGTCTACGTGAAGTAACTGGATTACTGTAGAACTGTTTGGAGGAACTTTAAGAAATTATTCTTATACATTTCAAATTAACTTTGGCTTAGATATACCCTCCTGTGAGTGAGTGAGCGACAACTCAGGAAGGCGGCCATGTTACATTCCTGTCATCATATTTTTGAATCACTGTCCAAAGAACGGGGCATGTATCTTATTATTCGGACAGTGGCAAGGAGATCTCAATTTTGATAGAAACCCCTTATCGTGGTTTCATAATATGATATAAACTATGAACATAAAGCAACTTTAGTTACTTACCGATCCGCCTTCACTGACGCGCTTAGTCAGATAGGGGATGCGGCCATTATGTATCATGACATTGGAAGCTATTGATGTACTACCCATTATTTATGAATGTGTCATGACTTGGGATCTACTATGTATGCCTGCAAATTGATGTGTCAACCTGTACCCATGATTTACTCGTTATGTCCCAGTGTGTGCGTCTAAATAAACTGTGTAAACAAAGATTCCAGCAGTCTGCATTGGTGCCTTGTAGACACAAGTGAATGAGTGTTTAGATTGGTCAGAACACGAACAGTACACCATTCGCGTTAATCACACTCTACACTTCTACTCCATATATACACCATCCTGCGTCGGTTGAATTGACCAAGTTTAGGGCCTGCTTCCCCTGGAGCCTTAGAGGGAAACTACTGTTTACAGCTGCCTTTGCCTTCCCTAACTCAGGACTAGGGTGAGTTACCCATTTACAGCTGGGTAGACTGGAGCATGCCTGATCTCAACAACTCTGTACACTACAATGGACATATACAGTAGTGACACCACAAACAACATACTACAGTGATTGATAGTGGAGCTTTACAGAAGAAAGAGAACACACAACACTTCTTTACAATGAGCACTTTACAGTGTGAGAGAAATTTACACACACCTGAGCACTTATACCTGTTTTCACCAAGTGACTGTACTTCCAATGTCGACTACAAAGACTTTCTTACTTACTTACTTAGTCGTTCCTCTTCTACCGTGAGGTGTAGAGGTTTGGAAGAGAGAGAGCCAGACTATTCTATCAGCTGTCTTCTTCCTGGCCTGGTTCCACTCTAGTCCTCGGTCCTTCAAAGATTGTCTAATGTTGTCCTCCCAGCGGACCCCGGAGGTCCGGATCCCTGGCTCTTTGTTTCCCATGCTTGTCATGGTAGCCGATCTTCTCCCATTCTGCAGACATGGCCAAACCATCTTAGTTGGGACTGTTCTATTTGGGTCTGCAGCGGGTGGGATTTTAGGCCTTGACGTATCGTCTGGTTCCGGACCATGTCTCTTCTTGTTACTTCAACCACCTTTCTCAGATACCTCATTTCTGAGGTTTGGATCTGGCTTTTGTGACTACAAAGACGCCCTTACTTAATTTTTTTGCGTTACAAGCACACCTCAATGCAATAGTACAATTAAAACCAAAAACAGTTAAACCTTCCTAAAACGATTCGCACCAAACACGACTTGCACCCATTCCGACATGGATCCGGGCTAGGCCGGATGTGACCGCAAGTCCTATTTAAAAAAATGTTTATTTGTTAGAACGATTGCCTTCCAGTCAAACGTTCTGCGTTCAATAACATTCAAAGATATATATATATATATATATATATATATATATATATATATATATATATATATATATATATATATATATATATATATATATATATATATATATATATATATATATATATATATATATATATTATATATATATATATTTTTAATACATTCATCTGCCTTTTATTATGAGTATGATTTTCTTCATTATAGTTTGCTAATATCGTTGTGTGTTGTGTGGCTTGTTCGGTTAAAAGTTAAAAGTGCAAAGGAGTGGACAGAAATAAATTGAATACCGGAGAAATGGTGCCATCCTCAGGACATGAGACAACAATCGCACACCATAATTTGCTGCCCTCGTTTTTGGACTGGTTATTTGCAAGTTAACAAATGAATATACAAATAATAAAAAATATTAACACACAAAAACTAACTTCAATAACACAGCAAAGATAATCACATCCAATAAAAAATGAGTACACAGAATAGACTGATGTAAAAGTAATGTCCTACAATGAACAAATGTCCTACAATGAACAAATGTTCTCTGAAAATATACATTATTTCTTATATATAATTTTTTGGTATGTATATTTTGTGTCATCATTATAAACCTATTACTTATTTTCACTATCATCATGCTGTTTCAGACACATGGTTGTAACAATCTTATGGGATCATATGTTTGCGAAAAATGTGGTTAACTAAGTATAGTCCCAAAACTTCCGAGTTTCTAATATATTGTTAATTAGTAATACTGACTCCAGTTCTACTCTGATTTATTTTGTTTTCTTTGTTTAATTGGTTTTTGTTTGTTTTCTTTTTGTTGTTTTTTTTTTCTGGGTGAGACAAAGACGAAACACAACAGAACATACATACAAGAAGTAAAAAGACATTATAAACAGGCAAGCACAAAATAAAATAAAACCAAACAAGAACCGGTCATTCAGGAGTTCACTGATTTGATTAATCCCAACCATGGGCATGTCAATAATACCACATGCTGCGCCAGGAACTAACAGTAACAGGGACAAGGTAAATACAATATGGCTGTTAATTAGAGCACTGGAAATGGGAAAAGTTCAACATGGAAAATTTGTTGTCATAAACTCTCCTGGTGGTCCTGGGAGAGAACTTGGGGGGGGGGGGGGGGGTGGGGGGGGGGGGGAGGGTGGGGGGGGGGGGGGGGTGTGGGGGGGGGTGGGGGGGGGGCGGAGGAGGAGGACAAAATCTTTACAAAGATAAGGAACAAACAATCTGCGTTCATAGGATATGTTCTGAGGCGGGGGAACTTGGAACACATGATAATAAATGGGGAAGATTGGGAGATGAAAAAGAGGCAAAGAGAGGGAGGGACAGAAAGAGAGAGAGAGAGAGAGAGAGAGAGAGAGAGAGAGAGAGAGAGAGAGAGAGAGAGAGAGAGAGAGAGAGAGAGCGAACATCTTAGAGCAGGGGTCATCATATGTTAGATCCAAGTCTAGCAGTAGATGACAAAGAATGATTTCGTCCATCTCTACGTTACGGAGAGGGATAAGAAAAGATTTTAAAGCTAAAGAAAGATGGACTAAACCTCTCCCGCTGCTACTGAACAGTGGTATACCCAGGTTAAAGGTCATCTGTCCCGCGTTCTGAGTGAAAACTCGCGATCTGACTTACAAACAAGTGACTTTAACCGTGGATTATCTGAGATAGGAACACGATCTTTTCTTTGTGGTCAAGCTGACATTCAGTAAAATATCATTTAGTATGATTTTAAAATGAGTAGTATTAACTGCCTCTAATGCTATCAATACTTGTTTACTAATAGGGAAAACACCACAGAGATGTTGTCCTATAGAAGAATGTTAAAAATGCCATGGACAGCCAAAAACAGTAACGAGGATGTCCTGAAAGAGGTCAATGCGCAAAGAAAGCTTATTCCACATGTTAGAAAGAAGGAATCCACTTTCTTTGGGCGTGTTATAAGAACAGAACAGCTGGAATATATCGTATCAACAGAAAAAGGTCAAGGTAAAGGATCC
Source organism: Oreohelix idahoensis (assembly GCA_024509875.1). NCBI lineage: Eukaryota > Metazoa > Mollusca > Gastropoda > Stylommatophora > Oreohelicidae > Oreohelix > Oreohelix idahoensis. Next base: position 185,526 of record JAMPIV010014934.1, on the reverse strand, counting down.
CGTTACACGCCTATTGAGGCATATTGGGAATATGGTGTTAGGCCCGTATTTTCTTGACCATCAGCACACCGTGGGTGATGTGGTCAGCATCACGCCGCCCGCCTTAACCTTCCCAGAGTTGTTCTGGTACCAAATTCATGAGGCTGGGGCCACCCCGGAGCCGTTTGCGGTATAAAAAATCCCACCTCAACTGGGGATCGAACCATGGACCACCAAGCTAGGAAGCCAATGCACTAACCACTCGGCTACCGCGGCTCGTTTCAACAGGAAAAATTGAAGGAAAAAGAGACAGATGAACGAACGAACGAACTTTATTTTCAAAGGGTTAAGAATTGTGCACGCAGGCCTGTCTGACATTCTGCCCTTCTTCTCTCTGTCATCTTACATACCGTATCCTTTCATTCGCACATGTATTTTGAGCATTATTTAAGCATACAACATTATCAAGGTAAAATAATAACATACATTTGTAACATCCAGTCATAATCAAATTTAAGTATGTTTATTAAAAAAAAATAAAAATAAAAAAAAAGAGAGAAAAAAAATTAATTAATAAATTAAAAATTAACAAAAAAAAAAAAAAAAAAAAAAAAAAAAAAAAACATGCAAACAAACACAATCTAAACCATTCATACAGTAAATTAGACATAATTTGAAAAGTAATCAGATTATGGTGGCATATAATAAGAACTCGTGACATATTGGAAATCTGCTGCTGAATGACCATGGACTTCGTGTGTTGTCAGCGCGTGCGGAAAATGTTCCCACAGGTGAGCAGCTTTGAGTCCCAAGCAGATACTGCCACAGGGAGTGAATTGTTGACGCCTCCACTATACGAGATCCAGCTTTATGACCTGTGCTCCTTAGGGAGGTAAATGGTATTGACTGACAGATGAGAATCGTGCATATAGGCCCGTCTTGCATTTTGCCCTTCCTCTTACTCATCTTTTATTGCTAGTTATCCAGACATTCTCCAACATACTTAAGGTATTAGTTTAATGGCGATGCAACATTATAAGTAGTATAAAAGCACCCATTTACAGTATCTGATTACAATTAAGAAGTAAGGTATATTAAAATGAAAAACTAGATCATCAGACCCTCCATACAGTTTATTAGATAATAATTTGAGACATAATCTCTTAGGGCGGCATAAAATCCGCACTCATAATGTATTTGAACAGTCTACGATTATATGAGTAGGGACTGTGCATGTTTTTCAGGTCATGTGGAAGATTGTTCCAAAGATGAGCAGCTGAGTAAGCCAAGCTCTTCTTGTAGAAATCTAGCCTGGGCTTGGTTTAAGCGCTGACTACGTTTTTCATTGAATTTTAAAAGTGGCCACAGATACGTTGGCGCATTCTGTGACAAGATTTTGTGAACGAATTTAGCTTTGTTAAATAGGAAGCGCTTTCTAAGGGGTAATATTGTAAGATAGTTATATAGATCTATACAATGTGTTTAGTGTTTATCAGCAACTAGGCGCACTGCATGTTTTTGAAGTGAATGGAGCCTTTTTGTGTTGGATATGGAACAACCATCTGTGATGGATTTAGATGTTATGACTTGTTGTTGTTATATATTTATATTGTACTGAATGAGGTCAGCTGTGAAGGCCCCTGAGTATAACAATTATTAGGGTGAGTTTTCAGAGTGCCTTTCTGCTACCACTTTATGATCTCATTCAGACTTATTCTTGACTAGTATGTCTGATAGCTACGTCTAATGTCTAGGGTAATGTAAAGTGTGTTGTAATAAAATGACAACAAATACAACTAAGAACTCTATGAAAAGTATTTAACAACACCCAGAGTTAAGTTTAAATTGAGAAATTTTTGTTTTACAATTTATTGTTCCAGTATCACAATTTTGTGTATACTGGAATATTGAAACTCAAATGATAAGGCAAAGTATTTACATAAAATTGATTCAATTTACAACTGAGTATCTTATTATTCACAAATTTAATTAACTGTGTCAATCTGGAACATTGTCAATTTACTCTTGATCCTAAGAATGGGTAAGGTTAGGAAGAACGTTTATATTCATAATAATCTGAATGATTTATTAAACACTTGGGAAATGAGAGTAGTTGGGTTGGATCTATCATGTGCCTGCAGACAATTTCTTAACTTTGTGTCGTCTGGGGTACAGGATGAAGTATAATCACACCACCAGCGTCCACTATCAAGTCAGGGTTCTGGTCTTGAAATAACAGGGAGGCACACAGTTGATACTGCCTCACTTCTTTATGATGTCGAGATATATACAGATGTACGTTGACCGGGGCTCACTTCGAGTCATAGATGAAACCATGGAACAATATAAATGCGGCCTACATCACCCTCTGATATACTCTCTCTTTCCCTAACTAAACATTTTCAATCATATTCAGATTCAGTATGGTAACTACACAATTAGTTAACGTTCTTATTTGGTGTGTTACCCCATTCATGGTCAATTAAACTTCAAACTACAGTTTGACACTTTCCTTGACAAAGGAAACATTTTAAGTTAATAATATCAAGTCATGTACAAAGACGGTGACTTGCTGAAGAAGACGGCCAGTGGTTTTCCTGGTCTTATGTCACAATACTGTACAACAATTTCCCCATCAATATTTAATTTTCTTCTTCTTCTTCCGTCCTTAGCCACCGACCGTCAAAGCAGTCAGTGGCCATTACGCCTAGTGGCGTCTTAGGGCAACAGCAGATAGGTTTTCTTTGCCATTGTTTCCCATCACGCCTATTGGCGTCTTTAGGGCAACGGCAAATCAATCCATCTGCTGTTGTTTCCGTAATCGAAGTGACTGGCAAACGGGTGATCAGCCCGTTGGTAATATTTAATTTTACTTTCTCCCAAAATGTCAGAAAGCCTGTCTGGCTTTTCTACAACAGGTTAATATATTTCCTAACAACTCTGTGAAACAACACAAAGTTTGATGTTGACTTTCCTCTCGTTAATTTTACCCACATAATTTTCATACATATTCAATAATACATACATCTTAATAATCATAATAATGATACAAAGGTTTTATTTCTTACCGCATCAAATGAAAATTTCCTACTAATAAGGTTAATTGCGATATATATGGTCAAATCGAGATCGCTTGCTGGTGCAGATAAGCAAAGTCAAGACAGTACTATTATCTTGTTTTTAACACAACTTTATTGCAGAAACAATTTTCTAAAGTGGCGACGAACGCCTTTCCCAAATGATTTTTATCACCCTCATAGTATATTTGACTCCAGCCAATCAGGAACTGTTTGGCTTCTAGCGTCTTATTATTCAAAACTGCACTCAATTTTCAAATCTTGGACTGCCTTACCGTTCTATCCCCACTACAGGGCAAACTGAGAAAGATTCAAGTCTGTTCGTCCATCTGTCTTTGTCAATATCTCAGTTAGTTATTGAGTGTTTCAAATACTGCTAAATAATTAGTGATCATGTTGCTGTCTGTCACACAGTGGTTGTATTGTTTATTCTATTATTTATAATATTCACTATTATCGTTTTTATTCTTCATTCCATCATAATTTACCTTTTTCCTTCTACACTTATTCAAATAACATAATTTTATTATTTTTAGGGTTTCTCTACGGCAAGATAATATATTACACTAATAATATGTTAGGTATAATAACCAAATATTATCATTTTAATCGTCCCTTGTTCTTTATTTCCATCTATCGTTCAATTGTGACAGTTAGTTTCACTTTCGAAATGCAGACGCTAGTTTAAACGGACTTCATACACTTCCCCCTTTTTAATTTTTCTTTCTCTCACGTTTTCTAAGAAAAATACAGCGAACGACAGCAGATGTTCAAAACATGCCCTAACAACGGTAACTATGGGCCTGTCGTCTATTTTTCAAACTTAACCTATCCCTCGCGTGTAGTGTTTCAAAACAATTCTGTGACGTCGCCGTGTCGCATGTTAATTGTAAGTCTCAAGGACGAACTAGGAAAGCGTGTAAGATTTGACAGCGGAATCATTGTCCAAGCATTACTACGATATACAATGCAGCGCCCTACTGGAGTAGGGAACACCGATAGGCAAACACACATGGGCGGGTTTATTTTCATAGGAGTAAAATCTTACTGAATTTAGCGATTGTTTCACAGATTTCGCTACACACCTCCCTTCTTAAAACATGCATTCATTGCAGGTTATAATCTGTGAGACAACTAGCGCAAATGAAATCATATGTCCTAAGCGTTTCCTGATTTTCATCATAAGGATGCCTACTCAGGAAGTCTGCTCCCACATTTTTCGAGCCCGGTATATATTCGATTGTAAAGAAATACGGTTGGATAAGTAATGACCACCTTAATAGACGAGCATTTTCATGCTTGGCCTGTGATAAAAATACGAGGGGCTGCTGGTCAGTTTGGACCACAAATGTTCTACCATAGAGATAGATCTGGAACTTTTTTATAGCCCAGATTAGAGCTAAACATTCTTTTTCACTTGTTGAATAGTTTTGCTCCGCCTTATTCAACTTGCGGCTAGCATAAGCAACTGGGTTTAATTCCCCATCAAGTGAAGTGGACCTTTGTAATAATGTTGCCCCTTTTCCGATGTTGCTAGCATCCGTTCTCACCACAAATTCCCGACTCAAATCAGGCAACTTCAATATCGGCTTGCTGGTGAGTTTCTCTTTCAACTCTTGGTATACCAATTCACACTGCGCTGACCAAATAATTTTATCAGGTTGACCATTCCGAGTTAAATCTGTCAGCGGTGTGCATATAGAGTTAAAGTTCTTTATGTATTTCTGATAAAATCCACATAAAGATACGAAAGATCTCACATCTTTTTTTGTTTGTGGCCTCGGACCTCTCTGCAATTTCTCCAAGTTCTTGGGGTCAGGGGTCATGTTTCCCTGATATACTGTGTGTCCCAAGAATTCCAGCTCTTTACACCCCACACAACATTTGGTTAGTCTAGCCGTCAAATTTGCTTCTCTGAGCCTTTCAAATAGCATATTCAGAGAGTTAATGTGTTCTTCGAATGTTTCAGTAGCAATAAGAATGTCATCCATGAAATTCGTTATACATGGATTATTCAGTGGATCCAACAATTTTCTCATCATCCTGGAAAACACTCGGGGCATTTTTCAACCCAAACGGCAACATGTTGAACTCATAATGGCCTTCCGAGGTGCTAAAGGCTAAATAAGGTCGAACCTCAGGCTTCACTGGAATTTGATAATAGCCTTTGCTAAGATCAACCTTAGAAAAATATTTTGCCTTGTTCAGCCTGGCAAACAGCTGATTTGTATCAGGTAATGGATCCACCTGACTTTCTGTGACAGCATTCAATTTCCTGTAATCTATATACAGTCTATGTTCTCCAGAGGGTTTTCTCAGCAAAACCACACTATAACTGTAAGGAGATTCACTGTGAGAAATAATCCCTTCTTTCAACAAATACTCTATCTCCTCTTTCAAAGCTTTTTCCTTAGCGAACGGAATAGAATAGGCTCGCATACAGATGGGTGTTGGGTCTATCAGCTTCATATCATATTCTAACAGATTTGTGTGCCCCGGCTTATCCGTTAACACGTCTGTATGTTCAATCAGAACCTTTTGAACCTGCTCTCTCTGAGCTTTAGACAGATGCTTACTTATTTTCACCTGTGCCTGTGTTTCACATGGTTTTAGTGGGAACTCATGAGAGTCGAGTGGTTCATTTTTCATTCCCGTTGCTATCGACAAGGTCAGTAGATGTGCCTCATCCTGGATTTCTCTGTCCAGGTACTTCTTTAAGAGGTTCACATGATAAATTTTCTCTTTCCGCTTTTTGTCGATTTTATAATTAGTTCTAGACACCTTCTCTAGAACCGTATATGGACCTTGCCATCCAATTTGCAACTTGGTACTGCTGCCGGGTAGTAGAAGGAGCACCTTCTCTCCCACAGCTAATTCTCTATCCTTCGCTTTCTTGTTAAAATAAGCAGCATGTTTTTTCCTGGCTTGTCTAAGATTATCTGTTAAGACCCGCAATCTTTACTGCTGTTGGCCGCTAAATGATAAAGATGCGAATCTATCCCCCAAATGATAAGGTCGCAAATGATAATGATATAACCCGCTAATGTGGGGTTGTTGCGAAGACATTATCCAAATATGGTAGGCGAAGGCATTACAGTCGCCGAATGTTGTAGAAGAAGGGATTATGTGTTGCAGGCGATACTAGCCCTCTAATGATACATGTAGGATTGTTGTATCCACACTAATGTTACAATCCGAAGATTACCATCTGATTGTTTTAAAATTACTGTTATCAACTGTTCAAGCCTGATACTGACGTGTTTAGCGCTAGTGCGTTTTTGGTGAAGAAGTGAGTGTGTGTTGCAATAGTCACTCACAGTAACGTACGTAACAGTCATTGATTGTGGAAAAGCTGTTGACGTTTTCTTAGACAATTTAATCACGCCACGATACGATCACCATAACATCGACAAAATACAGTTACAATAGATGAAATAATACCGGCAAGTTCTCAATGTTCACCCTGCATATGAACTAACAAATAACACAGGTAAGTTCTCAATGTTCACCCTGCATACGAACTAAAGGCCTGTACTCCTCCCGGCCTCGACGTATCGTCAAGAACTTTAAGATATTCATGGATCCTATCAGCGCTATCTCTTTCTGTAGGCTACCAACACCGCAGCGCTACCAATATATGTTCCTGGATCCACTCAGTAGTAATATATCTGAAATCCTTAGCGCTCTCCCTTTCTGTAGCCTGTAAAGATCACAGTGCTACTAATTTCCAATACTGATACATGTATGGCCTCCAAAAACACCTGCTGTCATAGCAGTGTAAGAATATCAATATGTCCACGGATCCTTCTAATACTGGTACATGTATGGCCTCAAAAACACCTGCTGTCATAGCAGTGTAAGAATATCAATATGTCCATGGATTCTATCAGTAATAATAATACATGTATGGCCTCAAAACACCTGCTGTCATAGCAGTGTATGAATATAAATATGTCCATGGATTCTATCTTCTATTAGCCTGCAAACATCGCAGTGCTACTAATATCTGTGAAACACTGGCCTATACACTATCAAGGCCTATGGAGCATCTCTAGAAATAATATACTCTCTATCTATATATCTGCAGATAAATCACATATTAATCTAATGGATTCACACATGAATATCCATCAGAAATTCTGGTACCAACATATTCCCAGGTACACTCCGAAAAACATGGCCACTACATACTTTAACATGGCCACACCATTCTTCCCCGTACACTCTCTGGGGACTCAATGTCACTCAAAAATCTCCTTACCCAGCACACCCCAGTCAAACACCTGACCCGGGCAAGCTGGGCGAATATCGCTCACCTCAAAAAACTTAAACAATTGCATCTCACGTGACTCACCGTGAGATGTTAGCAGCGATCAACACGCTCTATTCTCGTACATACGAGCAAACAACAGATTTATATTTTTAAATCAATTAACCAAGCGAGACAACCAAAATCTGGCTTGTTTGTACTAAACTTCTACCAATTAATTCCCTTGGACTAGGAGTGAGGTAATTCAGCCTGCAACATTATCATTAGCAAGTTTCCAGCCAGTTTTTAGACGAGTGGCCAGCTCGTTCACATACTGATACGATGAGGTAACAGTCTCTTCTGCCTTCTCATCTGTCCACGTCCTTAACAAGGTTACATATGGACCTTTAATTTTGCTGACTTATTTTACATGGCACCTGTATGGTCCCTGACATTGGAAGCCTTATAGTGAGGACGTTTCTTCCTTGTATCATCAGTCACAAATCGTCCACTGCCAATTCTTTTCCGGGGTTTTTCTCCCCACTTTACTTTCATTGTGAGAGATCTTCTCTCCCTTTTATTTTCCTCCATTTCACATAATTCCGACCGATTTACTGTCGGCTTATTCTGGGGTAAAACCACTTTTTGTACTCGACACAGAGTTGCCATTCTAACACATTCAAGTGAAGACTGTGTGTGAAAAGGGGGTTCCCATTCCACTGTGTCTACATTAGTAAATTTATTTTTATTTTCAGGCCTAAGTTTGCCCCGTGGCGTTTCTAGGTCCTGATCAATTTCCCCACGTGTGGGTGTTCCCTCATGAAATATGCCGCAGGCTTCTACAAAATTCTCAATAACTATCTTTACGTCTGGCCAATATTATTTTTGAGAAACCTTTTGGCAGATGGTACCTACTTTCTCGTGGTCCCCATCTTTTCCAACATGTAAGCTCCTTATTACATCTGCCCTATATGCCTAGGGAAGTACCATCTGTCCGTGATCATTGGATCCAGTTCCAGCCTTCCTATATAACAATTTTTTCTTCATATAGTAGTCTCCTTTGCTTGGAGGTGTATGGCATTTAGGCAATTTCTTAAAGCTAGGCTTGAGTGACCTATCCTCCGCCTGTGCCTTCCTCATCTCCTCTGGATGAGTATTTATAGGTTCATCCTCCTCCTTCCTTGACTGTGACCTGGTCTGCACTGTTGCCATGATCACAGGTTTCTTGGGATTCCCCAAGAAGACATATCTACACCCCAATATTAGAGGGTAGATTGGTTCATTTATCACTGCTGCTCTAATCACTCCTTCCACATAGCGAGTTTTTACACTTATCCTTGCAATGGGAAGTGTCATGGTTGCCGCGTCCTTGGTTGCGGCTTGGATCTCCACTGTTTCTGTGGTGTATTGATCTGCTCGCACCAGGTGAGAGCTCACGACTGAGTCATAATCTAAACCTGTATCATAGAGACACCTAATGGTGACCCCATTACATACAACATCCTCACAAACTGGGGGGTGATAAGGTTCCTGCTGTCCAGTAGGTTTCACCTTTAATCCCTTGTTCCCCGTTTTTATTGCAGCGAAGGAAGAAGGTTTCTTAGTACACACTTTGGTGTCATGAGTGTTCATCTTGCACCATTTACACCATTTATTTCCCTGGGTGAATGTTTTTCTTTCACTGAATTGCGGGTTTCTATCGCGTTGGACAAAACTTGGCTTATCATAATAAGCTTTACCTTTATTAAATTTGTCCCTATGTTCAAATTTAGGTTGGTTTTGGTTTAGGGGGGGGGGGCTTTATTATGGTCTATAGGCTTCTTCTTTATGCCTGCCATCTCAGACTGGGCTGCCTGATATCTTTCAGCCACATTTAAGATCTCCCCCAGTCTCTCAGCACCCTGTTCCGTGAGAAATTTTCTCAGGTCTGGAGCCATGGACTCTCTTAACTGCTCAGTCATAATCATTTCCTGTTGAGAGCTAATACTTGTCATCATAAATGTTGACACCCGTAATGTAGAAGCCCGTACTCACCACTATACATGTAAACAGTCAGAAATGGTCTGTGTTCGTCCAAGCGTAACAGGTGTCCGTGACACAAATAGGACAGGCTCAGTTTGGCCACTGTAAATGTAGAGTTGAATGTTGAAGAATGTCCAGTATCAATGTTGGAAACGATTCTAAGCCCCACAGGCGGGCATAATTATATACAGGCCCTGGTTGGCCGCAACAATGCTGGCTTTCGTTTGGATGACTTGAAAATGTTGAGGAGTTGTATTAATATAGAGTGTGAGTAGACCTCAATGAATGCAAATGCGTGTATGAAAGTTCGTGGAAGACAATGCATCTAAATGACATCACACATGTTGTAGTAATTACATGCAGTAATTCACATAGCTCTTGGAACACCTCTGAAGTTTGATTGACTTTATTACATCACAACGACAGGTACGCCGACATCAACATAAAATAGTCATTGACAATTCAGGACAGAGCATGTATGAATACAGTTCATCGGCCAGTGGTGCATGTATATAATAAAGCTGATCTCGTACAATTCCACCTTCGTCAGCTACAGCAAAATACAGCAAATATGTGAGTTTACACAACTCCTTTCTGACATCAGTAAGTCAGATATATATATGGGTCTACAGCAGGCCCCGCAATATGGCGGGCTTATAGATATGATGGCCTCCGTGATATTTCTATAACAAACAGGGTGAGTCAAATCTTGTTAAATGGCATCACCGCAGATAGCGGGATACAGCACCTGTAAAGTTCTTTGGGCATACACCAGCCCAGTGCATATAATATTAGAATACTTCGTGAGCTCCATTACTAGTATTCATAGATGGACTCTTTCCCGCCCAGGGAAAAGTCGCTAGCTGGCTACAAAATGTCATATATCATTCTGGCAATAAAGAAACTGTTTTAAGGGTAAATTACCTTAATGTCCCTCTGAATAAATATCACAAAAACTCACTCGCCTCCTAGGCGCATCAGAATATAACATTGGGGAACAGTCTTTAACCATCTTAGTCGAACACACAGAGGACTTTCCCCAAAACTGTCTTGACCCTTTCAAAACTACAGCTCGACTCCTCTAACACAGGATGTCTTAAATCGCGCCAGAATCTTCGCGCATGCATCGAGGCGCTAGACCCCTGAGCTGTGCTCAGGCGGGCGAACATGTCAGGAAAAGCTGACATCGGTTCTAAAATTAGACGCTGGGTTAACAGACAAGTGGGACAACCACCACTGTTAACTACAATCCCAGTAAAACATGAGTACCTCCCCTTTGATCAAGAAAGTATTAAATTAAAGTCTTCAAAATTAACCAGGTACATTTTAACATACTATAGATTCAGCAAACTGACCGCAACATTTCCCTTAAATCTTGGGTTTTCCCCAGAGCAGTCCATTTCTCCAGGTATGTCTCCAGGCGTGCAGAGAACTGGTGATAAGTCTCCCCAGTCAGCAGTTTGGCATTTCTAAATTTCTTCCTATAAAATTCACTGTTCTTCTCATACCTAACTAGAAGAGCTTGCTTAAGAATGTCATAGTCGTCTTGGTCGTCTTTGCTCAGCTTGGCAAATACCTCATAAGAGGTTTCCCTAAGCCCCTGTGATACCTTCATACTCCATTTTTCTTTCTCTAGTCCGTACATGGTAGCTAGTCTTTCAAATAGAGATAAGAATGATTCAATATCATCATCTTTCTCCACAAATGGGTCTAGATGAAACCCCATTGCTGAGTTGGAAGCAACCTGGCTTGCAGCGGAGTCGGAGGTGGATGGGCTAGTTCCATTTTCAGGAGCATGGCCTTGTAATTCTAACTCCCTTAGTCGTAGCTCATGTTTCCTTTGGAGTCTTTTATCTTCTCTCTCAGCTTCCAGTCTCCTTTCTTCTTTCTCCCTTTCAGCTAGCATCTGTAATCTTTTCTCCTCCTTTTCAGCCTCCAACCTCTTAGCTTCAGCCTCAAGTTTCTTCTCCTCTAACTGCAGCCTCTTGATCTCAGCCTCCATATCAGCCTCTAATTTCTTAGTCTCCCTAGCATCTTCTAACAAAATTCTCTTCTCTTCAACTAACCTCTTTTCTTCTCGGGCAATAAACTTATCACACTCTTCTGTTACATAGGAAATCAGACCTTGACCTTCCATCCCCATGTCCTTTGCAGCCTGCACTGCAGCAGATCTGAATTTGGCCAAATCTGCCATTTTATTGTTAATAATATTCAATGTTATCAAACTAACTTAAACTAATTAACGAACCTAAACACAAAACACTAGGCACTGATATCTCAAACCACTCTCAAATTATTTTAAATTTTATATTTTAAAATTTCCGGACAAAACGACCCAATATAAGTAATAAGAGAAGGTTAAAAATCCCGGACAGGACCCCAATATATGTGTTGGATTTAGATGTTATGACTTGTTGTTGTTATATATTTATATTGTACTGAATGAGGTCAGCTGTGAAGGCCCCTGAGTATAACAATTATTAGGGTGATATTTCAGGGTGCCTTTCTGCTACCACCTTATGATCTCATTCAGACTTATTCTTGACTAGTATGTCTGATAGCTACGTCTAATGTCTAGGGTAATGTAAAGTGTGTTGTAATAAAATGACAACAAATACAACTAAGAACTCTATGAAAAGTATTTAACAACACCCAGAGTTAAGTTTAAATTGAGAAATTTTTGTTTTACAATTTATTGTTCCAGTATCACAATTTTGTGTATACTGGAATATTGAAACTCAAATGATAAGGCAAAGTATTTACATAAAATTGATTCAATTTACAACTGAGTATTTTATTATTCACAAATTTAATTAACTGTGTCAATCTGGAACATTGTCAATTTACTCTTGATCCTATGAATGGGTAAGGTTAGGAAGAACGTTTATGTTCATCATAATCAGAAAGCCTGTCTGGCTTTTCTACAACAGGTTAATATATTTCCTAACAACTCTGTGAAACAACACACAGTTTGATGTTGACTTTCCTCTCGTTAATTTTACCCACATAATTTTCATACATATTCAATAATACATACATCTTAATAATCATAATCATGAAACAAAGGTTTTATTTCTTACCGCATCAAATGAAAATTTCCTACTAATAAGGTTAATTGCGATATATAAGGTCAAATCCAGATCGCTTGCTGGTGCAGATCAGCAAAGTCAAGACAGTACTATTATCTTGCTTTTAACACAACTTTATTGTAGAAACAATTTCTAAAGTGGCGACGAACGCCTTTCCCAAATGATTTTTATCACCCTCATAGTATATTTGACTCCAGCAAATCAGGAACTGTTTGGCTTCTAGCGTCTTATTATTCAAAACTGCACTTAATTTTCAAATCTTGGACTGCCTTACCGTTCTATCCCCACTACAGGGCAAACTGAGAAAGATTCAAGTCTGTTCGTCCACCTGTCTTTGTCAATATCTCAGTTAGTTATTGAGTGTTTCAAATACTGCTAAATAATTAGTGATCATGTTGCTGTCTGTCACACAGTGGTTGTATTGTTTATTCTATTATTTATGATATTCACTATTATCGTTTTTATTGTTCATTTCATCATAATTTACCTTTTTCCTTCTACACTTATTCAAATAACATAATTTTATTATTTTTAGGGTTCCTCTACGGCAAGATAATATATTACACTAATAATATGTTAGGTATAATAACCAAATATTATCATTTTAATCGTCCCTTGTTCTTTATTTCCATCTATCGTTCAATTGTGACAGTTAGTTTCACTTTCGAAATGCAGACGCTAGTTTAAACGGACTTCATACACTTCCCCCTTTCCAATTGTTCTCTCTCTCATGTTTTCTAAGAAAAATACAGCGAACGACAGCAGATGTTCAAAACATGCCCTAACAACGGTAACTATGGGCCTGTCGTCTATTTTTCAAACTTAACCTATCCCTCGCGTGTAGTGTTTCAAAACAATTCTGTGACGTCGCCGTGTCGCATGTTAATTGTAAGTCTCAAGGACGAACTAGGAAAGCGTGTAAGATTTGACAGCGGAATCATTGTCCAAGCATTACTACGATATACAATGCAGCGCCCTACTGGAGTAGGGAACACCGATAGGCAAACACACACGGGCGGGTTTATTTATTTTCATAGGAGTAAAATCTTACTGAATTTAGCGATTGTTTCACAGATTTCGCTACACCATCTCAGATTGTAGAACAATAGTCTAGGTATGTTTGTATATGAGATGTGTAGAACATTTTCCTTGCCCCCTCATCCAGGAAGTGTTTGATTTTAGCTAATTGGTAAACTTTTTGTGCCGTTAGCTTTGTGAGTGCACTTACATGTGAGTTCGAACTTAGGTGCTGGTCAACAGTTAGACCTAGAGTTGTACGAGGCGCGTTTTTTAAGTAATTCCCGTTTTAAAATAATAAAAAAAACCATCATATATAAAAATGATCTATTGCAGCCAAAAGTGGACCACACATTTACATTATTTCTCAACATAGTCACCATTGACTTCAACACATTTTTGATATCGTGGCACCAGGTTCTTAATTCCAGTGTCAAGGAAGTCTGCCGCCAGTGTCTTGAACCATTCATTAACGCCTGTCTGCAGTTCATCATCAGTTTCAAACTGCTGGGATGCCAGCCACTTCTTTAGGTGCATGAAAAGGTGGTAATCACTTGGCACGAGATCGGGGCTGTAGGGCGGGTGGTCAAAAATTTCCCAGTGAAATTTTTGCACCAATTGAACAGTTCGATCTGCGGTGTGAGGTCGAGCATTATCGTGCAAAAACACAATCCCAGTGGACAGCAACCCACGTCTTTTGTTATGGATGGCACGTCTAAGTTTTATCAGTGTCACAATAAGCATTGGCATTAACTGTCTTTCCACGTTCAAGAAAATCAATAAACATGACCCCTTCTTTGTCCCAGAGAACAGTGGCCATGATCTTTTTGACAGAAGGTGCTTGCTTAAACTTCTTTGCTTTCGGGGACTATGAGTGTCGCCATTGCATCGACTGTTGCTTTGATTCGACGTTTGTGTAGGAAATCCAGGTCTCATCTCCAGTAACAATGTGGCCCAAACATTCATCTCCTTCATTTCGATAGCGCTGGAAAAATTTTTGAGCTGAAGCCAGGCGTTTCTGCTTGTGTTCATCGGTTAACATTTTCGGCACCCATCTGGCGGCAGACTTCCTTGACACTGGAATTAAGAACCTGGTGCCACGATATCAAAAATGTGTTGAAGTCAATGGTGACTATGTTGAGAAATAATGTAAATGTGTGGTCCACTTTTGGCTGCAATAGATCATTTTTATATATGATGGTTTTTTATTATTATTTTAAAACGGGAATTACTTAAAAAAACGCGCCTCGTATGTTCATTTACGTTTTCAATTAGAGATGTTCCAATGTAGAGCTGAAGTGTTGTTTTCTGCGAGTTTTGTAGTTAGAATAGAGCCCTGGGGAACACAGATATCGACAACAGTTGGGTTGGACAAAGAATTATTGTAAGACACCACTTGTTGTCTGTCTGTCAGGAATGATTTAATTAACTTCACCAGCTTAAGATTTACTTTCATTATTTCTAATTTTCTGATTAAAATAGTGTGATCTATCATATCGAATGCTTTTTTAAAGTCTACAAAGATTGCTCCACATAAATTATCGTTTTTGATGTTTAGATGCCAGTTGTCTATCATGTTTGTTAATGCTGTGTGGCATGAATGTTTTGGTCTTAGAGCATATTTTGGACATCATTTTTGACATCATGACATGGCAAGAAGTCAACAACAGAATTAATAACCAGCACTGGAGACAAGAACTTGTGGAGAGACATGATCTCCCAAGCCATCATGCATAGTATTTAAAGAAGAAGAAGAAGTGTGAACTGCAGGATCCAGAAAGCCTGGCAGTGATAACAATTACATAAAGGAATGCACTTATTCCAACTCCCAAAATATGCTGAAACCTGAAAACAGACATGATTTTATCTAGGTAGGTCTTTAGAAAACTCAGTGTTTTTATAGTAGATCGCCACAGCTTCAGGGTTGACTGTCTCTGTGATACAGGCACTGACAGTACCACGCAACACCAAGGACAAAAACGTTATGGAAATGAACACTTATGTCACTCACTTTTGAACTCGATGTTGATGACGATGATGATGATGGTTATAGTGGTGGTGATGATGCTGGTGAGAATGATGACGTTGGTGGTAGTGATGGTGATCATGCTGGTGATGATGATGACGGTGATGATGATAATGATGAAGGTGAAAGAAAAAATAAAACCATTTGCCTCAGTCAACAATGTAGTAAAAGACAGATCACAACGTGTTCTGTATGGGGCAAGTTACCTCATCATATAAAACTGATACCCTCCAAGAACGTGACTCCTGACTCCTGTGAGGCCGGAGATTAATAACTTGGTTTTACTATATAAGAGCCACCCAATTCCGTTTTTATGCGTCACACATCTAACCCAGTTGCATTGCTTGAAGGCAACAATCAAACAAGTGGAGGATAAATTGAACATGCATTGGTGTTTTTCTGGGCCAGATTTGATTCTAATGAACATTTTCTCCATTGAATATCCAAATATCATCGGTAATAGGTGTACCTTCTTTAACGTATTTGGATTGTACCTTTCATTACCTGGCACAAGGAAGAAAGAGTGAAAGCTCGTAATTTAGGGGGTCAGTAAAGTCAAAGGTTATAATATTTAGATTAGTACACGCTTTTATTTCAATACTGTTTTCGGGCGTCCGATCACAGATGAAGACTTCGTGTTCTTAACGCGGGCTCTGTTTTCTCGTTTCTCAGTAACACTGTCATCATTACCTATTTCCTTCCACATCGAAGAAGAAAATATCAGTTTTGATGTGGGCTGAAAATAGAAGAGATTGCAGTGAAATTGAAAGATATTAAAGCAGTGACTAGCGTCACCTATGGACGCTAAGCAAGGGCTGTTAACAATAATCTAATGTTTACTGAGATTTGATGCATGCTGTGTCGGGCAGATAGCGCGCTCAATTGAACGCCATTTTCCTGGAGCAGCAGTCATGACGACATAACCAATGGGGAACTCCTTATGCAGACAGGAAGTAGATTAATTTCACACTGGAGGACAGATCCACCACTTTGAAAACCTTTAAAGTACAAACGTTTTTCTGGTACATTTATCTATTAAGTGTTTATCAAGTTAGAAAAGCCGATCCTATTATCGAACATCCAACTTCATTTGTTTCCTTGATGGAATTTTCCCGGCTGGATTGGGTTATTCGATTTCCACTAGTGACATTTAACCATTAATCGACTTTCTTAACCAGTAAACAGATTGTCATACAGGCGCGGAAATAAGTAGAAAGACAGAGTTACAGATAGACGAAAGGAAAGACAGAAAGGTGGATAGATAGACAGAAGAACAGACGGAAGGACGAACGGATGGATGCAGATATGAAAATACGGAGTGATAGACAGACAGACAGATAGATAGATAGATAGCGAGATAGCTAGATAGATAGATATATAGATAGATAAATAGATAGATAGATTGATTGAAAGATAGATAGATAGATAGATAGATAGATAGATAGATAGATAGATAGATAGATAGATAGATAGATAGATAGATAGATAGATAGACAGACAGGACAGACAGACAGACAGACAGACAGACAGATAGATAGATAGATAGATAGATAGATAGATAGATAGATAGATAGATAGATAGATAGATAGATAGATAGATAGATAGATCGCAGGCAGGCAAGCAGCCTGGCTGGCTGGCAGGTAGCTAGGTAGGTATATGAGTAGGTAGTTGATTGTGGCGTAAAACAAATGGCTTAAGAAAGCACTACTTCTAGTGAGGTGAAGTGATTTAATGACGGTTTCATGTCTATTGGAGTGATAACAGTACGGCCATTAAGTAAAGAACAAATAAGGGATAGCACTGTCCAGTATCATGTCTCTTTGTCCTCCTTCTTTTTTATGTGTGTGTGGAGTGTGTGATTGTGTGGCTGTGTGGGTAGCTGGGTGGGTAGATGAGGGTGTGTGTGTGTGAGTGTGTTTGTATGCATTTGTGTAGCGTGTGTGGAAAAAGTTCCAAATTTGAGGTATGGATGTGCCCCTGTCAACTGTGCAATTTCTTCCACAGACTGCACATCCTAAATCTTTTTGTGATATACTTTCCCGTGGCCTCTTTTAATGACTTTGGAACTATGCGACTTAATGTCTATCAACGACATTCAGAAGGCCCAGAGTTCGAAGCCAAGTCAAGTTTTTGGGGCTTACTCGTAGTTATTATGTACATAGATCAGTATCAACAACATTTACTCAGTAATACAATCGATATCTAGAACAACTGTGGTGAACTCAATTGTTTACTACCTGTCCAGCCCACGCTGTTGTCGGACAGAAATATAATATCCCATTAATGTATTTGAAATATTTGCCATGATTAACACCATTAAGTACACCTGCAATTGTATGCTAGCGGCGTAATAAAACTCGGCCACGCGATACCTGTGAGTGGGAGTGGTGCGCCTTATGTTATTAACGAAGTCCCTTTTACATCTCATAACAGAGTCAGAATTATATAACGAAATAACCAGAAGAGAAACGCTTCACTATAAAGTAATA
This sequence comes from Oreohelix idahoensis, assembly GCA_024509875.1. Classification (NCBI taxonomy): domain Eukaryota; kingdom Metazoa; phylum Mollusca; class Gastropoda; order Stylommatophora; family Oreohelicidae; genus Oreohelix; species Oreohelix idahoensis. The sequence continues at coordinate 167,577 of JAMPIV010014934.1, read as the reverse complement.
AAATGTTTAGGAGTCAACTACAAAATGTCTTGCAAATTGGCAATGCTTATTCAGATTAATAAGTCAAATCGAGTAATGTTATTTTAGATTGCCTAAGCCAAATGAAGTAATGCTAAAAGTCAAATGGAGTAATGTTAATTTAGATTGCTAAGTCAAATGGAGCAATGTTTTTTAGATTGCTAAGTCTAATCGAATATGCTAAATATCCCCAATAGGTTTGACTGTAAGATGTATACTCATACAAAGCGTGGCAACAGCAGAGAATTGGAGTAGATGCTCACGTAAAATACTGCTAGACAAGACAAGCCATACTCACGGTGTAATAGAAAGTCTGCTGAAATCAAGTGGAACACAATAATAGAATGTTTACACGGACATTTAAGACCATTTGTTGCATGGCCTTGAAACATGAAGAACACACATTTGAAAAAACATCCACGGCAACAACAAAAAACAATATAACAAAACAAAAAAAGACAAAAACAAAAAACCAAAATGAAACAAAGCAACAACCAAAAAAAAAAAAAACAACAACAAAGAAACAAACAAAGGTCGATCGACAAGCTATAAATAAGTGTTTGTTCGGACCAGAAGGATTACTCTTGTGTGAGAGTATCACAGATATGGAAGTGATTAAAAGATTCAGATAAATACTAAAGGAACAAGGTCTCATTAAAAAACATTAGCAATTGATAAGAGCACAACCATTTTTTCTGAGAATGCCTAACACATTTTTACTGAGAAGGCCTCACACTCTACTTACACAAGCCTAAGTCTTTGACCTCACTATATCAGGTAGGCAAGAAATAACCAGACACGACAAGGAGCACATCAGGAGAGTCCGACAATTTTGGTAATTCACTTTTGCTTCCGTGGCTACAGAACAATCAAAATGGCGTACAGTGAAATGAATATTTGTTAATGTGGTATTGATCTACAGTTCTTCAGTATCTTTGGTTCACCTTTTTGTTGAAATTTCTTTGAGAGACTTTAAACGAAATGAATGTTTTCGTTCTTTGTCAACTTTTTCTCGGTTTCTCATTTTCTCGGAACAAGCTATGGCGTTATTGGTAACAGGCCCATCAAAATTGCATGGTACCTGACTTGGATTCTGTTGCGCCATCGTAAGGCGTTGCCCTACCTGGCTACCATCTAATCTAAGTATATGTTCAAAAAGAGAAAATTTTACGAATATGTATCAGAAGTGTATTAGATGTGTGTGTGTGTGTTTTTTTCTTCTTATAAACAAATAGTGATATGAAAATTGTCACGAGAGGTTAATTGGCATAGATGATAAGTAGATAAATAGGTGTATCAGATGATACAAAGATACAATTGCCAGATAAGAGTTCTGGTCTTAAAGGAAATACACCAGTCTTAGAAATCAGCAATGGTGTATAGTTGTCATAAGATTAGTCAGACTATAAAGTTGTCTGACCTAGATTGTAATAATAAGTACCAGACACTTAGTTGTCTCCTCCCTACAACAATCCTATGATGTGTTATGTCTAGGGTAAATAATGAAAAATGTAACTTCAAACCAAACAGTAATGAGTTACTCAAGACCTCAGGTACAATTAATCAATGTATTATGTATATTGATTCTTCTTTTCATTTTTATGAAAATGAATGAAGGCAAATAAAAGTGACATTTATATTTACAAATGGAAATGTGAAACACACACTATCAAATTATACACAATATTAATATAATGTATCTTTTCTCTTAGGAATGACACTTTATATTCTAATGTCACTTTATTTTACTTTCACTGTAGAATAGACTTGCACTATTAGTTCTTGAAGCACTGCTCTCAAACTTAAATATAAATATAGTCACTTTGGCTAAAATACAGTCTTTACACATTTATTGACTTTATAACAAATGTTATCTCATCATGTGAGTTTATGGTTTGTGGTAGTAGTAGTAGTAATTGTAGTAGTCCATATATTATGAGTCAGTATTTCTTAAGATGACTTATCTTGTTTGACATCACCGTGCTGTCAAACTGGTTTCGACAGTGGCTGGCGATCCCATGCAGTAGGATTTCCAGACCTGATCTGTTGTCTACTCTTGGTGATTTGAATGCATCTCTGGCTATCACTAGGATACAAACAGTCTTCTGCCGTGCTGACAGTATTGTATGATTTAACCTGCAACAACATAATGATCCTAGGCTAGTATTTGGCTAGGAGAAACTTTTTCTAGAACAGATGTGAGGCTAGTAAGTCATCAGATGTCATTTGTTAAGTCAGATTAGAAAGATCAATTCAGTGACATAGTATAGGCATATTTGATCATACATATATAAACATCATTCATTTAAATTGATTCATCCTATTCTTTCACATTCCAATGTATATATTGTTCCATCTAGTAATCAAGAAAGCCTTTGTTCGTGTTCTGATAACTAATATGTATTCCAATTCATCTTCTGGTTCATTCAAAAAAATGTAAAGCATCAACGGCTTCTTCCCTCCAAAAATTACACAATAGGATTCTACACAATATAATTTGAATCTGCAATAAAATAATATTATTTAGATATTTACTAAGGAGAGTCAGCTTACCCTAAATTCAGAAATACACACAGGGCATCAATGGCCTAGCAGGCTGCACACTCAAAATGCTTGGTGGCGAGCTCTGTCCTTTTCTTTGTGTTTGAAAAATTTCGGCGGTGAGTGCCGTTCAGACCTGTTTTCTCCGTCTCATACCCCTTTGTCTTCCGGACGAGAAAGCATTGACGTCATAGGTTATCCGTCTATCCCAATTTTTGGCTAATCGATCTGAGTTTAGCTAAGTGTGTTTTTATTCCAACTTCCATTCTTTCCTGCTCCTTTAATATTCATCCGATTTTCTCCATCTAGATCTTGTTTAAACCGGACGATTGAGCGCTGTCGATCAATTTAACTTTCTTCCACTTCAGTCCAATGTATAATGCGCTATAGTTACCGAACATGTGCAAAAGCCTATATGACTCATGTGTTCCTGCATTCAACCTCAATTATCTCGGGCTGCACTGCACGTTACATGAAGATATAGGTATCTGGACGAAGCTTAGGCTCTGTAATATCTAAACGTGATGGTCTTATTATTTGCAATTCATCCGAATTTTTCTACCTCCAATGGAAAGACAAACACATTTGCACACTTGAAGCATCCATCTTTTGTTACGAATTTTAACCTACTAGACTCGCAGTGTATGGTTTGCGCTGCTCTCATTGGCTGAAACCTTCGCGTTGCGCTGTATCGATTCCACTAAGGATATTGAGGTCTCGCTCTTCAAATGCTAAAGGAAAAGGGAGTAGGAGACAAACATAAAAGGGATAAAGAAGAGATAGAAAGATCTTGATTAGAAGGCACAGGACAGACAGGCTTGGCATGTCTATTGGAAGAGCTATGTGGAGGTGAAGGGTCATTTATGATGATGGTGATGGTGATGAAGAGCTGTGTGGAAGTGAAAGGTCATTTATGATGATGGTGATGGTGATGATGATCATGATGAAGAGCTATGGAGCTGAAGGGTAATTTATGTTGATGGTGATCATGATGAAGAGCTATGGAGCTGAAGGGTCATTTATGATGATGGTGATCATGATGAAGAGCTATGGAGCTGAAGGGTCATTTATGATGATGGTGATCATGATGAAGAGCTATGGAGCTGAAGGGTCATTTATGATGATGGTGATCATGATGAAGAGCTATGGAGCTGAAGGGTCATTTATGATGATGGTGATCATGATGAAGAGCTATGGAGCTGAAGGGTCATTTATGATGATGATGATGGTGATGGTGATCATGATGAAGAGCTATGGACCTGAAGGGTAATTTATGATGATGGTGATCATGATGAAGAGCTATGGAGCTGAAGGGTCATTTATGATGATGGTGATCATGATGAAGAGCTATGGAGCTGAAGGGTCATTTATGATGATGGTGATTATGATGAAGAGCTATGGAGCTGAAGGGTCATTTATGATGATGGTGATCATGATGAAGAGCTATGGAGCTGAAGGGTCATTTATGATGATGGTGATCATGATGAAGAGCTATGGAGCTGAAGGGTCATTTATGATGATGGTGATCATGATGAAGAGCTATGGAGCTGAAGGGTAATTTATGATGATGGTGATTATGATGAAGAGCTATTGGGATGAATTGTCATTTATGATGATGCTGATGGTGATCATGATGAAGAGCTATGGAGCTGAAGGGTAATTTATGATGATGGTGATCATGATGAAGAGCTATGGAGCTGAAGGGTAATTTATGATGATGGTGATCATGATGAAGAGCTATGGAGCTGAAGAGTCATTTATGATGATGGTGATCATGATGAAGAGCTATGGAGCTGAAGGGTAATTTAAGATGATGGTGATCATGATCATGATGATGATGTTATATGCAGGCATCCTACAAGAACGCAGTTGCAGTCGTGGTCTGAGGTTACTCAACCCTGAAAAAAGGGGGGTTAAAAAGAAGTATAATTACACTGTTTACGAGGAACTGGAATGTTGTGTTGTCATTACAAGTGCACTGAAGTATCTTGTGGCCATATTTCTCGCGTGTCCTTTATCTAGTACTGAATATTATATTATGAATTGCCTAGCTACGGCTGATAGCAGAATCAAGAGACGTGTTATTATCAAGAAACATATATTTCTCATACTAGGACAAATCCATGTTTACAGGTAGGATTTTATTTTCTGTCATTGGGAAGGAGGGGATGAGATGAAAGAGTCCGTGTCAGATGTAGTTTATTTTGAGTGATAAAAGTTGCCGTAATTTTAATACATGTGAAACATGGACATTAAAATACCGAGTCCAGGACAAACTCGATGGAGATACCAAAATCCTCAAGTTGACCACGGCATTCTTTAAACATATTCAAGTTTATGTCATGGAGAAGAGAACTAGAGACAGACATGAATGGGACGACAACAATCTGAACTATAGACACTGCCAAAATCCTTATGAAACACTGGAACATCATCTGCTGCTTTGTCTTTCTTTTGTTTTTACGAGTACTTACCTTATAACTATTTCATTTTGATTATTTACTTGTATTTATCTTTCTTCAGAGGAAAGTGATGACGATGTACCACTGGGATACAGTGATGAAGATGACGCCAATGACTTATTAGCAGTCTTCAAAAGGTAATATGATTAAACTGTTTATGACTGTATATGTTTAGTGTCTCTTTTTCCATTCTTCATTGTACACACAATAAGCATAGGAGAATGACACTAGCTCCCAGTGAATGGCAAAAGTCACTGAAACACTTTCATATCACTCACATCCACACAAAGCTGTTTGGGAGTCTTGACGAACTTTCAACCACAGCAACATACATCCAGAGAACCGGACTTCTTGTGTAGACATTACTAAACAACAGCGAACGAGAAGAAGAAGAAGAAGACTCACATACACACTCATATATAATACCTTCAACATTATCACGCTCTTATCCTTTCTCCCTCCATATGGACCATGGAACCACTACTGCAGATAGTACACATGTCAAAGCACGTGATCTTGCATTGGTGTTTTCTACAACATATTTGTATATGTATGTATGTATGTATGTATGTATGTATGTATGTATGTATGTATGTATGTATGTATGTATGTATGTATGTATGTATGTTTGTATTATGTATGTATGTATGTGGTAACAGCCATCATTAACGCTGTATGAATTTATGTAAATTTACTTTATGTAAATTCTAATGATTCTCCTATATGCCATGTTGTATATTATTATATTATGACAGTGCATATCAATGTATTTTATGGAGAATAAAGATTCTGATATGTATGTATGTATGTATGTATGTATGTATATGTAATTATCCTTTTCGCTCCCTTTGAAGCAAGTAGTCACCACTGCTGCTGGCCCTTTGCAGAAAGCCTGCACAAAGAATTCATACGCCCTTGCAGCAATGATTTCTGCACCTATCTGTTTCACATTATGAGATTGCCATACAACCTCATATTAGTCGCCTTCTACGACTTGCATGAAGAAGCCGTAGTTTTCTTCTGTATATCTCATAAAAGACCCCCAGGGACCTATATATATATATTCACCAAACATCATAATTTTTTTTTTTGCAATCAAAAGCCTGAAGAAAGGGAAATCACCAGGATGCGATGATATACCAACTGAACTAATCCAAGCAGGAGGAGAGGCCAGTGTCCTCGTTTATCATGCACTATGTGTGAAGATCTGGAACAGTGCAATCTGGCCCAAAGCATGGAAAAGATCTGTGTATATCCCTCTCCCAAAGAAAGGCAATTTAAAACTGTGTACCAACTATCGTACTATTGCTTTAATAAGTCATGCCAGCAAAATCATCTTGCGGATTATCATGAACAGGATAGAAAGAAAGTTATAACATGAAATACATGAAGTACAGGCGGGTTTTAGACAAGGCAGAGGTACGAGAGATCACATTTTTAATGTGAGAAACATCCTCGAGAAATGCAGAGAATACAATGTAGATCTTCATGCCTGTTTTGTAGATTACACCAAGGCCTTCGACTGCGTACAACATCAGAAACTGTGGAACATCATGAGAGACATGGGGTTTCCGGTGCATTTGATCCATCTAATTGAAACACTATACCATGAACAACAAGCAGCTGTCAGAGTAGCGGGGGAAACAACAGGATGGTTTGAGGTGAAAAGGGGAGTAAGACAGGGTTGCATCCTCTCTCCATACTTGTTTAACATCTATGCAGAAAATATAATGAGAAATGTTCGGAGTGACCAAGAGTGTGAATATTACAATCCGTTCACAATTGGTGGAAATGCGAACCCAGAACTCAGGTACGCAGATGACAGTTATTCTTTCAAACAGTACCAAGGGAGTAGAACAGTTAATACTGTCTGTCAAAAGACACAGTGAGGATCAGAACCTTTTTCTGAACACACACAAAAACAAACACAAAGATAATGTCCACAGACAAAACAAGATGCCAACCAAAAATTATCATCAGTGATGATGAAATTGAAAATGTCACAAATTTTGAATATCTTGGCTCCATAATTAACAACAATGGAGACTGCTCAAAAGAGATCAGAAGGAGACTGGCCATAGCAATGCATAGGTTAAATAAAATGAAGAATCTATGGCATAACACCAGCAAATTAATAAAAGTAAAACTTCTGATAACGTGCATCTTTCCGGTAGCAACGTATGGATGTGAATCATGGACCATTACTCAAAACATTAAAGAAAAAAAAAATCGAATCTTTTGAAGCAAAGTGTTACAGAAAAATTCTCAGAATATCTTGTACCAAGAAGAAGAAAAATATAGACATCCTACACGACCTGAACATCGAGGAAAACTGGCTCATAAACAATATCATGTCCCGGTAACTGAAATATTTTGGCCACACTAAACGTCATAATGGCGTAGAGAGAGCAGTGATGGAGGGTATGGTACCTGGAAGGCGAGGCAGGGGCCGACCAAGACGACGGTGGACACAGGACATTGAAGACACATTGAACATGACAATGGAGGAGGCAGGGGGCTGGCTAGAGATCGAGAGTCTTTCAGGCGGGCTGTGATGAGAGCGACGTTCTGCAAAGGACATGCTACATGATGATATATATAGATATATACAAATCGAAGGGAGAAAACACACAGCGACATAGAGAGAGAGAGAGAGAGAGAGAGAGAGAGAGAGAGAGAGAGAGAGAGAGAGAGAGAGAGAGAGAAAGAGAGAAAAGAAAGAATGCGAGAGAGAGAAAGTTGAGAGAGAACAAAAATAAAGAGAAAACCAAACCTTAACCTAAAGTGGCGTAAGGCAGCTATATCAATACAAACTTAGAATCGTATCAGCACTGTTTTACACCACTCCGTATTATTCGAGATACTCTACGCGAAATGTCCAATCACTTTCAGTCCAATTCCCCTTAGCCACTAACGGCAAAATAGCAGTGTGTGGCCAGTTATTCAGCCTAGTGGCGTCTTAGGGCAACAACAAATTGATCAATCTATCGCTGTTTCCACCACGCCTAGTGGCGTCTTTGTGGAACAAAAACAGACCAAACAATCTATCATTGTTTCCGTAATCAGATTGGTTGGCAAGCAGGTGATCAGCCACTTTGCCGTACTTTTACGGATGGGGTAAAAAGCCCCCATGCCCAACCCTCCTTAGTCTTTTTACGACATGCGTTGAAGGGTGCAGTGTTACTATTCTTTTGCTCCCTTTCCCCCGGTCACTTTCAGTCTTCAGTAGACTGATTAAAATGGACTGGAACAATGCTTATATTTAAACAACTTTCTTTATGGGATGCAGTGTTTAGAAAAAAAATAATACATCGTATTTTCTGAAGAAGTAATTCTTCCAACTTCGTAAACAACTTACTTAGTCGTTCCCCTTCTACCGTGAGGTGTAGAGGTTTGGAAGAGAGAGCGCCAGACTATCCTATCGGCTGCCTTCCTCCTGGCCTGGTTCCATTCTAGTCCTCGGTCCTTCAAAGATTGTCTAATGTTGTTGTTGCTGCTCAATTCTGGTCACCATAAATGTTGCACGATCTGTTGTATTGGTGTGTAAACATACGCCACCATGAAAATTAAAGTGCTAGTGCTTACACTGTTGTAGATCACACTGACCTTCGTAATGTTGTAGGTGGTTTTAGTATTAGTGTGTTGGGTGAAGAATGACCACCACTGATGCTGGTGTATACCTGTGTACAGAGTAACGCTGGTTTGCATGTATGATGTAGGTGCCGCTGATAATGCTAAGTTCAGCTAACGTCGGGCTTACACTGATGGCTGACTAAAGGTGTGTGCGTGCGTAAACATCAGAGAGTGTGAGTGAGTGTGAATAGGCTCGTAGAAACAGTCATCTACAGTACAAAACACTCTCGTGCCACAATGTTGGAAGACATGGAGCGTTGTAACTCCTGGGAAGTTTTCTACACTTTATTACGACAACAGGTTACGCTGACAATGAATACACAGTCATTGGTTTACAAGACTCCGGACATCACAGGCATAATAATAGTGTTCAATGCAACTGGTATTAATGAATCATAAGCAAGCTGTACATATCATAGTGCTGGCATCAATCCATCTCTCTTTCTACAGCTACAGCAAAATACCCCGCATTGGGAACGGGTCTTCAAATATATGAGTTTAAACCAACTCTCTTATGACACCAGCAAGTCAGGTATATTTTCTGGTATATAGCAGGCCGCGAAATATGGCGGGCCCCAGAATACAGTGTTCTCTGTGATTCCCTGGACAAACAAGTTATGTCAGACCTTGTCCAAAGTGGTACCGCCGGACTAGCGGGATTCAATGAATATAACAGTTCTTCGGGCATAAAATGTCAGTACACTTCGTGAGCTCAAATTGGTATTCTCAATGGACTCTTTTCCGCCCAGGGAAAAGTCACTAAGCTGGTTAACAAAATGTTATTTATGATTCTGGCAATAGAGGAAAATGATTTGAAGGATAATTTACCTTGACATCTCTTCAGAATAACACCACAAAAACACACTCGCCTCCTAGGCGCTTAGAATACAACATGGGGAAACTATCTTTAGACATCTTGGTCATACACACAGAGAACTTTCCTTCCCCTAGGCATAAAGCCAGATCGAAGACGAAAAAAGACGTCTTGACCTTTTGAAAACTATAGCTCGACTCTTAACAAAAAGTCTTTCTTAACCGCGCCACAAAACTTGCGCATGCGTCGTGACACGCAAGACCCCTGAGCTAGGCTGAGGTGGGCGATCTAAAAACATACTAAGAAAAGCTGACCATTCAAGCCATATATGGTCAGGTAACAAGACATCGGTTCTAAAATTAGACCACTGGGATAAAGACAAGTGGGATAACAACCACTGTTGACTTCAACCCAAGTAAAAAATGAGTAATTCCCCTTTGATCAAGAATCTAATAAATAATGTCTCCAAACTTAAACAGGTACATTTAACAGTCTGTAATAACACAGCGAAACTGTCCGCAACAGTTTACCGCACCCCCTGGGAAAAAATGAAACACATTTTTTTGGGAAATACATCCAAGAGCAAGATACAACAGGCTCATAACGCACGAATGATGTGCAGATGAGAAGTATCACAAATAAATATAACGCCTAATGTGAGGCTAACTCGACGCATGGAGCGTCAGGTGAGAATATATTTCAGAACATTAGAGAAAGCATTTCTCTAAGTATACACATATCCAGGGAGGTGCCACCAACGTACACTACAATGCTGGCAATGTTACAATGCAAGCAAAAGTTACATACATATAATTTTATATATCACATTAAGTACCTTATTTTAATGTGTAGCAGTGAAAAAAAATCATCAAAAAAAAAAAAAACCAGCGGTGTCATTATCTTAATGTACCGCAGTATAGTGATATAATCACTTTAACAACAAAAGGTTACATTATTTTAAAATGTAATATCTGCTTTAATACAATGTTATATATTATATTAAATATGTAGATGATCAATGAAGTCAAAGATCATAGTCTAAGCGGGCGCATCTATAGTGTCGTCCCAAGGGTAAGTATGACCATCATAATACGTCATAGTTGGCAAAATGTGAAGATTCTTCCAGAACATCAATGATTCGCTGAGAAAATAAAAATAACACAATTCTCTATGATAACCGTTAGATTTTCTAATATACAGTAATCAAACATAGATTCTTAACTATAACTGTGGCCGAGCAAACGTTTGACCATTATATTGTGATAACCAAACCTTTCTCCGTTATACCAGAGATGGTAACAGAGAAAGAAATCACTTAATTTACAACTCTAAGGTGAAAACAAATGTGCTAATATATATTGCTATAGTAAAGAGCTGTTATAAATCTAGACATGTATCAGGAAATCTAGGACACAAGAGTTAAGTGGAGTCATGTGGGCATCTAGGCAATATGTCTGCCATCACATTATCCGAACCACGGATAGCTCGTACCGTGAAATGAAAAGGTTGAAGAGCAATGGCATATCGAGTGGATCTCGAGCTCTTCAAATTCTTACTCTGAATAGCCGTAAGAGCTTTTGGTCGGTTTCCACAATGAAATGCGCGCCAAGAAGGAATCGTTGTAGTTTAAGAATTGACCAAACCATAGCCAACAATTCACGGTCTAGAACCGAGTAATTCCTTTCTGCCGCATTCAGTTTCCTAGAGATATACATTACAGGATGCAGAGTTTCTGAATACTCCTGCATTAGTGCCGCCCCGATCCCGGTGGATGAGGCGTCACTACGAAGAACAAAAGTCTTATCAGTAGTAGGTAGCCTTAAGATAGGGGGAGATGAGAATAAAGTTTTAATCTGATCCAATGAAGATTGGCATTCATGCGACCAGTGCACCATATTAGGAGACCCTTTCTTTAATAGGGTTGAAAGAGGTGCCATAATAGAAGACAGATTTGGAATGAATCTCCCGTAAAATTGTATTAAACCTAAGAGACTACGTACTTGCTTTTTCGTCTTAGGAATAGACATGTTTAGTATCTTATAAGTGTTGTGGTCTTCTGTCTTCAAGAGACCATGACCAACACGGTGACCCAGGAAAGAAATTTCACTAAACCCAACATAGGCTTTAGAGGGTTTTGCTGTCAAATTATGCTTGCGTAGAGTGGACAGTAATTCATATAAACCCAAATAGTGATCTTCCCAAGAATCACTGAAAAGACAGATATCGTCCAAGTATGCAATGACATCTGAACTGTATGAGAGAATTCGACGCATCATGCGTACGAAAGTAGCTGGGGCGTTCATAAGGCCGAAAGGCATGAAATTCCATTGAAACAAACCCCTAGGTGTTGAGAAAGCAGTGAGAGGTTTGGCGCGTTCAGTTAGAGGAACTTGCCAATAACCTTTCGACAAGTCTAGTTTGGTAAAGAATCGAGAATTAGAAAGTCTAATAAGTAGATCTTCTAATAAAGGCATAGGTTCAGCATCGAACTTCGTAACTTGGTTTAATTTGCAATAATCGACGCAAATGCGTATGTTATTGTCTTTCTTTCGAACAATAACCATGGACGAAGAGTATGCTGAAGTGGATGGTTCAATTATTTTCAATTGTATCATTTCATCCAATTCTTTCTCGACCTGTGTTTGAAAATGAATAGGGATAGGGTAAGGTCTGACCCTGATAGGATTATGGTCAGTAAGAATTATGTCATGTTCAATGACATGTGTGTGTCCAGGTATGTCGGTAAGGACATCCTGAAATGTTTGCAACATAGAAGAGACTTGTCGCTGTTCCTCCGTATATAAATTAGGAGAAACAGTAACGTTTTTCCATGACTCCGTAGAATGAAGTGGAATCACTGGAAGAGGAAGATTAACATCTGAGAAAATAGTTTCCTCATCCTGTATAACCGACAGGGATGAGTAATGACCATGTGGGACTGGAGAATCGTCCGTCGCCTGGAAAATAGGCTGCAAATAGTCTGGTCGTTTACGAAATTCCGTGAGCATGTTTATATGAAAGGTGTTATGCTTTCTGTCAATATCGACAACATAGTCGACATAGGAAATTCTTGAGACTATTGTATACGGACATTTCCATGCAATAAGAAGTATGTTCTCCCTACAAGGGAGCAAAACAAGTGCTTTGTCACCAGGACAAAGATGTCGTAGGCGTCTATTTTTATTTGCAAATTGCCTTGCCTTTTCTTTAGCAAATTCGGTTGAGGAAGTTGCTAGTTTGTGTCACGAAGTGGATTTAAGACTAGAGGTTGCCTACCTAAATAGACTATTGGCGTCAAGGGTCGAGAACCGAAATTGACTCTCCCTTGCCACTAAGTGACGTAATGTTTTGCGATAACCTCACTACCTCTAGCTACCAAGACTGGGATAAGGTTTAATACTTAACACCACAGACACCACTTACAGACAACATATAGGTTGAAGTAAGTGACTGATCCAGCCGGAAATTTACAATGGATTTTATTTACACCACACAAAAAAATTCATATAACATACTACAACAATAGAATAAACATGCGTGTTCATACACCTGGAAAGAACATAACAATTAATTTCAAGTGATTAGGTAAGGTAACCCCACAGTCGCCCTCCCCTCAACCTGTAAGGAAGAAAGGTAAGTAATACAACAACATGTGAAGGAGGATCTCGAACACCAGATCCGTCTTTCTCCTAATCAACCTGATATCATGTAAACACGCCCTAATCTCCTACTGTCCGTCTGTCTGCAGACGTGTTTTCTACACAAATGACGCGCCTACACCGCTGCTCCACTATAGGCTAAATATTCTCTGACTATCACAAGGCTAAATATTCTCTGACTATCACAAAGTCCATGACCAGAAACCCTTCTATCACCTCCGACACAACTTACAGATGACTTGCTGAGTTCTAATGTTATGTTCAGTGTCTGTCTGACACTCCTAGTTCCTACAGAAACGACTCCTCCACTACTCTCCTTCTCTCTATCGATCTCGTGCAGTAAAGAGGGATGTTAACCCTTTCCCCTCTTCTCCTCCTGTTGTAGCTGCTGACTTGCTTGGTAAATGAAACTCGGGACGTGGTCTATTGCTGCTTCCAATTAGACGAATTATTACTTTGCAGTAGCCCGGATACCCTGCTCATGGGCTTCATCAAGGCTGTCGGGATTATTATGCCCGAAATTCACGACACTTTTTAGGCCCTGCGCCTATGATCAGTGTGTGTTTAACATGAGCGTAACTAGCTCCGAATTTTGGTAAGAACATCTGTTCTTGCTGAAGAAGTCTGTGCTTCCAGCTCCCTGCTCTCTCTTGGGTACAAAACTTTTGCACCAGTGACCACCTTGTCACCACTCCACTTTCTTTTCTGGCTCTGCCGACTCTTCTTCTCCTGAGAAGACCGGCGAACTTCTAGCCAGCCAAGGACTACTGTAGCCCTAGCTGCCACGCCTGGAAAATATCTGCAGCACGAATTTCTCTCGAAAGAGCAGACGGCTCCTCGTATATAAATTACAGTTCAGTTCTTTTCCAAGGCGTAGAAGTTCAAAAAAAATCTCCCACCTTCTGCCAGGGAACCCGCTTATTTATTACCCCAGACCACGCTACGCGTGAGTCATAGCTAGGCTTTGTTCTTAAGCGGGTCGATCTATGAACCAACCAACGTGCCAGGAATCGCCCACGGTCATTTCTAAATTTAGAACTTACGGTCAAGCGGAAAATTTCCGTTGCTGACCTGTTTCCACGCGCTTAAAACTCCCCCCTCTACCCCCATCTGATTTCACCCTTACTAAAAATTATAGCGCGCTCACTGAGAAGAACCGAAAATGCTCTGCCATTATGTTACACTGGAAAATCTTCCATGAACGAATTATCTCAATGAAACAGCGCGCTGGTGCCAGTCTAAAAGTTAAAACTACCATCTTTGCTAGAAACCGTAATTCTTAATCTACACAAAACGTCCAAACTCTATTATTATACAAAGAGAAATAAAAAAAACGAATAAGATAAAAAATCCCACCGTAATCTTCCTTAAAAACGTAAAAAAAATGCTAGGAACCGAAACTTGGGGCCTGTTGTAAATTCAATCACATTAACTTCTCACAGTTTGCATGCTTCTATAATCTTCTACCTGAGAGCAATGACATACTCGTATGAAGATTGTGTGTCATTGTTAATATTATCAGCAGTTATAAGATCGTGAAACAAAGACATAGGACCGCGCGGTCGCGCGCCAAAGACAAGTTCAAAAGGATAAAACCCTGTATGTTCGTTGGGGACCTCTCTATATGCAAAGAGAGCCGCGGGTAAAACCCTGTCCCAATCCTGAGGATGATCCTCAGTTATTTTCCCAAGTAAGTTCTTGAGTGTTCTGTTCAGACGTTCGACTAACCCATTAGACATTGGGTTATAGATACTACTCAGAGATCTTTTAATATGCAGAGTAGACATTACTTGCGACATAGTGTCTGATATTAATTGGGTGCCATGGTCTGACAATATTTCTCTGGGAAATCCCAAACGAGAAAATATCAGCCAAAGAGCGTCTGCAATATCGGCAGTGGAAATGCTCTTAAGAGGTATAGCCTTTAGCCAACGTGTGCACATGTCAACGCATGTTAGGATAAATTGATGTCCTCTGGACGACTTGATCTTAAAAGGGCCAATAATATCTATTGCCATTTTCTGAAACGGCCGAATAGGAATGTCCGCAGCCTGGATAGGTGCTGCATGTCGTGGACCTCTCGATTTGACCTCTTGACATATTTTGCAAGATCGGCAATATATACGTATGTCTTTATTCACAAATGAGCAAAAGAAAATAGAAGTTGAACAAAAGAAAATAGAAGCTGAGCAAAAGAAAAACTTTCCTTCCCCTAGGCATAAAGCCAGATCGAAGACGAAAAAAGACGTCTTGACCCTTTGAAAACTATAGCTCGACTCTTAACAAAAAGTCTTTCTTAACCACGCCACAAAACTTGCGCATGCGTCGTGACACGCAAGACCCCTGAGCTAGGCTCAGGTGGGCGATCTAAAAACATACTAAGAAAAGCTGACCATTCAAGCCATATATGGTCAGGTAACAAGACATCGGTTCTAAAATTAGACCACTGGGATAAAGACAAGTGGGATAACAACCACTGTTGACTTCAACTCAAGCAAAAAATGAGTAATTCCCCTTTGATCAAGAATCTAACAAATAATGTCTCCAAACTTAAACAGATACATTTAACAGTCTATAATAACAAAGCGAAACTGTCCGCAACAGTTGTCCTCCCAGCGGACTCTGGGTCGTCCTGGGGGTCTGGATCACTGGCTCTTTGTTTCCCGTGCTTGTCGTGGTAGCCGATCTTCACCCATTTTGCAGACATGGCCAAACCATCTTAGTTGGGACTGTTCTACTTGGGTCTGCAGCGGGTGGCATTTTAGGCCTTGACGTATCGTCTGGTTGCGGACCATGTCTCTTCTTGTTACTTCAACCACCTTCCTCAGATACCTCATTTCTGAGGTTTGGATCTGGCTTTTGTGGGTTGTAGTCATTGCCCATGACTCGCATCCATATGTCAAGACTGGGACATAGGTGGAGCGGTATACAGCCATCTTCGTTTTCTTACCAACCTCTCTCTTGCTGAGGAATCCTCGATTTATGGCCTGGAAAAGTCTCCCAGCTGCTGCTTTTCGAGTGGCCAACTCTTCTTTGATGCCTCCCTTTCGGTCTATAATAGCTCCGAGATATTTAAAGTGGTCGTCCTGCTCCAGGACCTGTTCTCCCAACTTAATCTGATGTCTTCTTTCTTCTCGTGATATCACCATGGATTTTGTTTTAGAGCTGCTTATGACCATCCCTCTCTTCTCCAGCTCTTCCTTCCAGACTTGCAGGTTGGATTGGAGATGTGCCTCTAATTTAGCAATCAGGGCAACATCATCAGCAAATGCCAGCTCTGAAATACATACCTGTTTCATCTTCCAGTACCCCACTGAATACTTTCTTGTTCTTTCCTTACATGACTTGATAACATCGTCCATGAGGAGTATGAAAAGACAAGGTGACAGGATATCACCTTGTCTTACACCAGTGGTGGTCCTGAACTCTTCTGACTTATGGTTTGCTGTCCTCACATAATTCCTGCAAGACTTGTAGAAGCTCTGTATAGCATAAATCAGAGGTGCGGGAATGTTCTTCCTTGCCAAACAGTCCCAAAGTTTGCTCCAGGGGACCCTGTCAAACGCCTTTTCCAGATCTATGAAACAAAGATGGATCTCACTCTTATACTCAAGGACCTTTTCACTCAGCTGTCTGAGTGTGAAGATTAGGTCTTGAGTACTTCGGTTTGCTCGGAATTCGCACTGGACCTCATCCAACTGTGGCTCAGCTAGGCATCTGAGTCTCTGCTCTAGGATTCTAGAGTAGATTTTACCAGGGACACTGAGAAGGGATATGCCTCTATGGTTTCCACATTGTCGATTGTCACCCTTTTTGAAAATTGGTGTTGTGATGGCAATCTCCCAATCCTTTGGTATGGTCTTGTTGCACCATGCTGCCTGTAGGACCCTTAAGAGTAATAGGTCGCCTGATGCTCCCATGTACTTAACCATTTCTGGTGTTATACCATCATGCCATGCTGCTTTGCCCATCTTGATTTTCTCCAGTGCTGCCTTCAGTTCTTCCATCTTTATGTCATCTTCATCACCATTTGTTTCATCTTCTGTGCTAGTGGTTATCATTTCTGATGCTTGACCTTGCTCACCATCAAGGAGTTCTGAGAAATATTCTTTCCATTACTTCCTTCGGGGCAGTAAGCAATTTGCCTTGCTTGTCCTTTATAAATTTGAGAGGGCATTGTTTTTCTTTCCTCATGTTCTTTAGGGTCTTGTAGAACAATTTCTGGTTTTCTTGCGCATCTTTTTCTAGCTTTTCTCCAAATTCTTCCCAGGACTTCTGTTTTGCTGCTAGCACCTTGTTCTTTGCTTCTGTTCTGAGTATCACATATTCTCTATATTTCCATATTTGTCCTGCTGTGTTTTTAGCTCTTAAGTATTGTTTCTATGCCATTTTCTATCTCTCTTATTTTTTCTTTGACTTCCTCTGTCCACCAAGGTGTCCTCTTTCTCTGGTTCCCAAGTCGGACTTCACCACATGCTTCTGCAGCAGCTGTCTTTATGATGTCCTTGAATTTAAGCCACAGGGTTTCCAAGTCATCAGGTTGTTCTTCTGTGTTTCTCACTGCTGTAGCAATAAGCCCCTGATATCTGGTCTTAATTTCTGGCTCTCTCAGTTTGTAGGTCTTAATGCTCATTTCTTAAGTTCGTTTACTTGGTTTCTTGCGTGATGCTGGACAGTTCCTAGGCTGAGCAACTCTTTCAGTTGTTCTTTTGATTGTAAGCAGGTAGTGATCACTTCCAATCTCTGGCACCCTCCAGACTCTAGCATCCCGGACATATTTGAATGAGCTCCTCCTAACAATGGCATAGTCGATCACTGACTTCTCATTCTTTGTTGGTTCACATCTAGTGTATGCATGTATGCGCTTATGGGGGAACTTTGTGTTGGTAATGATCAGATTCTGCTCACTACAGAATCTGAGGAGTCGCTTTCCATTGTCATTGAGTGTATCTTCTCCATATCTTCCGATAACACCACCCCATCTAACATGGTCCTTTCCAACTCTGGCATTGAAATCTCCGAGCATGATAATTTCATCTAAGCAGTCATCCACTGTCCTTTGAAGCAGCTCGAAGAATTCCTCCTTGACCTCTGCTCTCTCATCCTCATTTGGCCCGTACACTATGACCAGGTTGACTATGGTATCTCCTTTTAGTTTTACAACCATAATGCGCTCCGTAACAAAGTTCCATCCCTTGATACTATCTTTCTGGTTTTTGGCCACAATGCAACCCACGCCCCCTTTAGCTCTTTCAGATGTGGGTACACCACTGTATAGCAGCGTGTTGCCATCGAGATCCATGACTCCTTGTCCCTTTTTCTATGCTTCGGTAATAGCCAGGATTTCTAGTTTTGTTTTTCTCATATCTTCCACCAGCTCCTCCTCTTTCCCATTTATACTTCTTGTGTTCCAAGTTCCATAAGTCGTAGTCCGTAGTCAGTTCCAGTTCGTCGCCTTTAGAATCAGTTCGGTTTTCTCTCTTATATTACTCGTAATAATAGTTTAAAGCAAACAGGTGATTGGCCTGTTGTGCCTTTGCATGGTGGAGGGGCTGCCTCCTTACGGCCTCCATGCAGGCCGCCCTCCTCCTTTTTCATCCGGGCTTGGGACCGGCATAGGCGGAGTTCTTCGTAAACAACCATGATTAAACTCGGGATCATGTTTCCTCAGTGCAGATGTGATTATGTGTATTTGTATTGTAATTTCAGTGCGTCTACAACTTTCAGTAGACCATTATCGGAACAAAATATTTAGATCGTTGTTGCAAATACAATGTAATTGAAACTTTTCGCCTTTCAAATGGGAATGTGAGCTTATCAGACAGGAATTCTGGTAGAAAAACAAAACAAAACTGTATATAAATTTCAAGTCGATGAACACAGATTCGCTCCCTAGAAATGCCAGACTATAGAGCAATTAGAGGCCAATTTTGTTGTTAAATTGGTTGAAAACATACTTGAGACGTCTTTAAGACAGTTTATCGATTACGGAATAACAAAAACAGATTCACAAGCACGGGAAATGAGAATAAGGCAACCTAATTGAGCCATTAAGTTTACTAGATCAGGAATCTAACAGCTGCCTATTGATAAGGATAATGTAATCATGACCTAACTGGGATATTTTCACAACATATAAAAGTTTCCCGCCCGCCTTGTCGCAGTAGGTGTCATCTGCGTTAGACTTTACAAGGAATCTCATATGCCATAGTGGATTCTATTTCCCGCCAATCTATTCAATCTAATAACCGTACAAGTAATTTAAATCTGCAGGTTTAATTTTCACGTTTATTCCGTGTTATAAAAAAAAAAAAAAAAAATGGCGTTCTTGCTTAAGAAATGGCAGAGAAATATATTTTAAAGATGCTCAAGGAGACAGAAATATAACAAAAATACTGAACGAAAATAAGAGAAATAGACAGAGACGAAACACATGGAGAAGACAATTAGAAATATGGAGGTGATGCAGAATACGTGGACAGACGAACGGATGACACGGGACAGAAGGACGATGTATATCTCCTGAAGGCCTATGCTCCATAAGGAACTGAGGGCTAAAATAAATGAATGAATGGATGACAAAAGGAAGGAGAGATAGACAGGTCGGTGGACAGTAACAAAAATGAGGAAGATTACACAAAATAAAGATGTAGTTGGGTAGTCTTACTAAGATGAAATACAAAAATGTACAGCCTTCGTCGTGCAATTCGTGCTCAACAGTATAGAAATCAACATTAGAGCTAACCAGTGTGCACATTTCTTGTGTGGATCGTTAGTTTTATTATTACACATTTGGTCTTTTATTAATATCGTACGTTGTACACAATCCATCTCACCTGTCAGAAAATTCTATTTGTACCACTTGATGACTTCTTTGAAAATTAAGATTCTCATAATCATGATCGCAGATCATCAGACTTAGTATCAATATCTCATCTTCACCTTCCATTATTAGTCATTTAATCAACCCATAAGTTGAAGTTCATCAACCTCAATCACCATCACTAGTCATCATAGACAACAAGTTTATCACTATAACCTACATCGTCATTTTCAGCATCATGTTCATCGTCATCATCATTATCAGCATCATTATTATTATCCACTTTCTCATTATTGTCAACAGCATTATCATCTTCTGTATCTTTATCGTCATCTCTTTCTTCGCCATCCGTGCTAAATATGGACAGATGATAACAGACAGATTCCTCTAAAACCCTCAAAGTTATATCTAAACTGGTATATAGAACAGCACAAACAATAAAAGATTCTTAGAAGCCACAGAATGCCTGTTTCTAAATGCTTGGTCTACACCAGACAAGTCAAAAGTCAACGACCGTGCAATCAAATGATCAGAATTCTCACATTGTCCACGCGTGACTATGTCCGTTACTTATTTAAATAATTCTAAAGAAACTATACACAACTAAATTAATATTTAACGGTTATGAACATAGACAAAAGTTTAGAAACTGCGTGTTATTGTTTTTATTACTTGGTGATACGTATAAAAGTGGTGTCGTGTTTAGTAGTAGGCATAATCATCCTCATGGTGCTGGCAACCTCACCATATAAAACAAATAGCTATTGAAACCATTTATACAAAAGTACATGAGTGCTTTAGCCCAGGCTTCTTGCAAAAAGAGTAGCTGTAGTTGTGGGTCCATGCTCCATATAAAACAGTTAAAAGGAAAGTCTAGAACATTCGAGAGAAAGATTACAAAATATGGGAAGGATGCTATTCACTTGTTGGATATTTAAGAACGAACGAACTTTATTTTCAAAGGGTTGGGAGCCGCGCTTTTGTAATGGTTACCACATTGTGCTGGCGATCGGGTGAGCCAGGTTCAAGCCCGGGCGAGAACACTTGAAGAAGTGTCGTCGACCGAGACTTGGACCGGATTAATTCGAGCCCTGGCGAAGACATTTGAAGCAGTGTCGTCGACCAGGGACAGGAATAACCTGAACGGCTCCTCGGCCGACCCAGCTCTCACGGGTACCCTCCGAAGACGGCAAGTATCTGCATGAATGGCCAATGGACACCTGTCATTGTACAGGGCTAAAAGGGATACTCAGGTAAAAATCAGTCTCAGGTTAGATATACTAACCGGAGATTCTCGCCTCGAGTAATAGCGGGCGTACGTTAAAAAAAAAAACAAAAAAAAAAACAAAAACCATACATAGCCAAGATAGAAAGAATGAATCTTATTACAAACTAAATCATCTGAAGTTTTCACCGGAAGCTAATCTAGCTTCCTGGTTCAAGAAGAAAAAGAGATCCTGACGGAATATTCAAACAACAAATACACTTTCAGTCATATTCCTTCACAAAAGAAGAATCTTCTTCAAGTCTGACGGCACATGGGCAGTGAAAACCAGAACTGAAGCTAAAACGCTATCTCCATCCTTCTCAGCATGTCGATCATCACAATCATCACAACAGCAACCATGACTACCTTGACTATCAAACCTGCAGACGTATATCTGCTAGCCACTGGCCCGTGACGTCAAAGGTATAGCGCCGCGTGCAAGCGGTGATATTTTTGTCTGGCATACTTCACTAAAGGTAGGGCAAAGCTATCACTGATTACCCGCGGTGGCCATAGCACGACACAATCTGGAGCTGGTCATCTTGTCACCACAGATGACCTCCCGGATGGAACCGATCTGTCATAGAAAAGCCTGGTTTTGAATGAATCTTGGTCCCTGTGGTTTACAGGCACAGAACAACCAGACCAATTAACAAAATATATGTCTAACTTGATTATTATTATTCCACCTTGTTGTGTACGGATGTAGTTACACAAAGATACTTCTGTGAATGTTATGTTCCAAGACGTATCTTTGTAACACAACTAATTATAAATGTAATGAGCACTGTAACAGTCCACAAGAAGATAATGAAGCTGAAGAAAAGGAACGAGGAGCACAAGAGGAAACAAAAACATGAACGTAATCATTATAGCACACAATCATTATTACCTCCGTCATCACTACTTTCTTCATCACCATCGTCATCTCATTTATCATCAATATGAATACGAGTACCACCACAATCATCAATATGAACATGAGTACCACCACTATCATCAATATGAACATGAGTACCACCACTATCATCAATATGAACATGACTACCGCTGCTATCAGCATCATCTTCCTTACTACGATGGTGACCTTCACAATGATTAATAACAATATTCACATATGTTACGTACACTAGACGGGGAAATGTGCGGGAAAGGCAGATCGCGGACTACCAGTGGACTGATTACATATTTAGGCGGACCGCTAGACATACTGAGGTTTTAATGTTTGTCTAATTATTTAGTTATATCTTTTGTTGTTCAAAGTTTAGTATTTTTCATACCAACATTTGAGGACTTAGTTGAGGCGATACAGTGCATATCATCCCCATATAAAGTCTGTGTTGTTAAGCATTTTGTAATACTAGTACTTAATATCCCACAATTGCCTCCACGGCTGGCGGAGTTGTGGATTTTAAAGTTGCTACCATAAGTGAAATGGGTTCATTTTCGATACAAGACAAAACGAACGAACGAACGAACTTTATTTTCGAAGGGTAAAGAATTGGGCGCCCAGGCCCGTCTAACATTCTGCCCTTCCACTCTCATTAATCTTGCATACTATATCCTTTCATTCCCACATGATGCTTTAAGCATTAATTTAAAGGCATGCAATATTATAAAGTTACCATAACAGCATTCATTTACAGTATGCAATCATAATAAAAAAAATGAGTAGGTTTTTTTTTTTAAACAAACAAGCTAGTAATTGGGGGAAAAAAGTAATAATAAAATAAAATAAATAAAACAATAAATAAAAATAAATAAATTCTGTATACCGACACTCACTCATGCGGTCAATCCGTCTACAATTAATCTGTATTTTTGAATGTGTCATCAATCATCAATACAAAAATTACATAAACACATTCTCGCTTATGTCCATACATTCTTGGTGGAAAATGAAATAATAATAATAACACTTTCTTACGCACTTCTGTGGCAGGAAAAGTCTTTTAGCAGTAAAAAAAAGTTCATGTTTCTAAAGTACAGTGGTATGCGGGTACATTCTCAAGACTCACATTTCTAAAGTACAGTATTATGTGGATACATTCACACATACAGTACATTATATAACAATATTTTAAAGTGAACATAATAATGATATTACATGGATATAAAACAAATTATTCACTCACAAAAACGAGCGGAAGAGGAAAAGAAATGTTGACCTATGGATGAGATGTTGACAGGCAAATGCTGTTTCTTTGGGGGTAGATAATCAGTGTACAGGAGGCTGAGACGCTTGGGAGTCATGACCCAAGTTCACCCGCCCCCCTTAGAGTGTAAAGGAGTATATCGGGCCGAAACACTTGTCGGACGAGGGGACCACTTCTGATGATCAGATTGCTTCATGTTGTATCGCTCTGTAAAGAGTTTCCTATCATAATATTATTTGTTTGAATTTGTTTTTATTAATTTAATGTTGTTTACCTTGCATGTGCACATATTTTTTTTTCTTTAGTTAATAAATATTTTTTTAGTCTTAAATACTTTCCTGGTGTCACACACATGTGGAGTTGTATTATTGTTCTTCTACAGTCAAAGTAGCTGCAATAAACAATAAACAAACAACAATTAAAATACTTACTTACTTACTTACTTAGTCATTCCCCTTCTACCGTGAGGTGTAGAGGTTTGGAAGAGAGAGCGCCAGACCATTCTATCAGCTGTCTTCTTCCTGGCCTGGTTCCATTCTAGTCCTCGGTCCTTCAAAGATTGTCTAATGTTGTCCTCCCAGCGGACTCTGGGTCGTCCTGGAGGTCTGGATCCCTGGCTCTTTGTTTCCCATGCTTGTCGTGGTAGCCGATCTTCTCCCATTCTGCAGACATGGCCAAACCATCGTAGTTGGGACTGTTCTATTTGGGTCTGCAGCGGATGGGATTTTAGGCCTTGACGGATCGTCTGGTTGCGGACCATGTCTCTTCTTGTTACTTCAACCACTTTCCTCAGATACCTCATTTCTGAGGTTTGGATCTGGCTTTTGTGGGTTGTAGTCATTGCCCACGACTCGCATCCATATGTCAAGACTGGGACATAGGTGGAGCGGTATACAGCCATCTTTGTTTTCTTACCAACCTCTTTCTTGCTGAGGAATCCACGATTTATGGCCTGAAAAAGTCTCCCAGCCGCTGCTTTTCGAGTGGCCAACTCTTCTTTGATGCCTCCCTTTCGGTCTGTAATAGCTCTGAGATATTTAAAGTGGTCGACCTGCTTCAGGACCTGTTCTCCCAGCTTAATCTGATGTTTTCTTTCTTCTCGTGATATCACCATGGATTTTGTTTTAGAGCTGCTTATGACCATCCCTCTCTTCTCCAGCTCTTCCTTCCAGACTTGCAGGTTGGATTGGAGATGTGCCTCTGATTTAGCAATCAGGGCAACATCATCAGCAAATGCCAGCTCCGAAAAATAGACCTGTCTCATCTTCCAGTACCCCACTGAATACTTTCTTGTTCTCTCCTCACATGCCTTGATGACATCGTCCATAAGGAGTATGAAGAGGTAAGGTGATAGGATATCACCTTGTCTTACACCAGTGGTGGTCCTGAACTCTTCTGACTTATGGTTTGCTGTCCTCACATAATTTCTGCAAGACTTGTAGAAGCTCTGTATAGCATGAATCAGAGGTGCTGGAATATTCTTCCTTGCCAAACAGTCCCAAAGTTTGCTCCAGGGGACCCTGTCAAACGCCTTTTCCAGATCTATGAAACAAAGATGCATCTCACTCTTATACTCAAGGGCCTTTTCACTCAGCTGTCTGAGTGTGAAGATTAGGTCTTGAGTACTTCGGTTTGCTCGGAATCCGCACTGGACCTCATCCAATTGTGGCTCAGCTAGGCGTCGGAGTCTCTGCTCTAGGATTCTAGAGTAGATTTTACCAGGGACACTGAGAAGGGATATGCCTCTATGGTTTCCACATTGTCGATTGTCACCCTTTTTGAAAATTGGTGTTATGATGGCAATCTCCCAATCCTTTGGTATGGTCTTGTTGCACCATGCTGCCTGTAGGACCTTTAAGAGTAATAGGTCGCCTGATGCTCCCATGTACTTAACCATTTCTGGTGTTATACCATCATGCCCTGCTGCTTTGCCCATCTTGATTTTCTCTAGTGCTGCCCTCAGTTCTTCCATCTTTATGTCATCTTCACCATCATTGGTTTCCTCTTCTGTGTCAGTGGTTATCATTTCTGATGCTTCATCATGCTCACCATCCAGGAGTTCTGAGAAATATTCTTTCCATCTTTCCATTACTTCCTTCGGGGCAGTAAGCAATTTGCCTTGCTTGTCCTTTATAAATTTGAGAGGGCATTGTTTTTCTTTCCTCATGTTCTTTAGGGTCTTATAGAACAATTTCTGGTTTTCTTGTGCATCTTTTTCTAGCTTTTCTCCAAATTCTTCCCAGGACTTCTGTTTTGCTGCTAGCACTTTGTTCTTTGCTTCTGTTCTGAGTGTCACATATTCTCTATATTTTTCCATTTGTCCTGTTGTGTTTTTAGCTTCTAAGTATTGTTTCCATGCCATTTTCTTCTCTCTTATTTTCTCTTTGACTTCCTCTGTCCACCAAGGTGTCCTCTTTCTCTGGTTCCCAAGTCGGACTTCACCGCATGCTTCTGCAGCAGCTGTCTTTATGATATCCTTGAATTTATTCCAGAGGGTTTCCAAGTCATCAGGTCGTTCTTCTGTGTTGCTCACTGCTGTAGCAATAAGCCCCTGATATCTGGTCTTAATTTCTGGCTCTCTCAGCTTGTAGGTCCTAATGCTCATTTCTCCTGCTCGTTTACTTGGTTTCTTGCGTGATGTTGGGCAGTTCCTAGGCTGAGCAACTCTTTCAGTTGTTCGTTTGATTGTTAGCAGGTAGTGATCACTTCCAATCTCTGGCCCCCTCCAGACTCTTGCATCTCGGACATATCTGAATGAGCTTCTCTGAACAATGGCATAGTCGATCACTGACTTCTCATTCTTGGTTGGTTCACATCTAGTGTATGCATGTATGCGCTAATGGGGGAACTTTGTGTTTGTAATGATCAGATTCTGCTCACTGCAGAATCTAAGGAGTCGCTTTCCATTGTCATTGAGAGTATCTTCTCCATATCTTCCGATAACTCCACCCCATCTAGCATGGTCATTTCCAACTCTGGCATTAAAATCTCCGAGCATAATAACTTCATCTAGGCAGTCATCCACTGTCCTTTGAAGCAGCTCGAAGAATTCCTCCTTGAACTCTGCTCTCTCATCCTCATTTGGCCCATACACTATGACCAGGTTGACTATGGTTTCTCCTTCTTTTAGTTTTACAACCATAATGCGCTCCGAGACAAAGTTCCATCCCTTGATACTATCTTTTTGATTTTGGGAAACAATGCAACCCACGCCCCCTTTAGCTCTTTCAGATATGGGTACACCACTGTAGAGCAACGTGTTGCCATCGAGATCCATGACTCCTTGTCCTTTTTTCTTCGTTTCCGTTATAGCCAGGATTTCTAGTTTTGCTTTCCTCATCTCTTCCACCAGCTCCTCTTCCTTCCCATTTATACTTCTTGTGTTCCAAGTTCCATAAGTCGTAGTCCGTAGTCCGTTCCAGTTCGTCGCCTTTAGAATCAGTCCGGTTTTCTCTCTTTTAGTTCGCGTAATCATGATTTAAAGCAAACAGGTGATTGGCCTGTTGTGCCTTTGCATGGTGGAGGGGCTGCCTCCTTACGGCCTCCATGCAGGCCGCCCTCCTCCTTTTTCATCCGGGCTTGGGACCGGCATTGGCGGAGTTCAATTAAAATACACAACAATAAACTTTCTTTGTTAGACCGAAGCTTTAATGAAAATGTAGAAGTTGATTTTGCCACGCTAAAGTGTTCCCAGTTGGCTCTAGATAACGATTATCTGACAAATGTTTCTAAAACCATTACGTATTGTCTGATGCAGTTACTGTGGTTATCTGAGGAGACAACGAAAGAGTCTGACTGTTGCTCCCTCATGCATGTCGTAAGAGGCATCAAATATGAGATTCTGCATGGAGATGGCAAACTTATTGTGTAGAACAAATAGCTACGGAAACCACCGCTGTAATCACACATGAATGTTATGGTGCAGGCTTCCTGCAAGGGGGGTTTGCTTCTGTGTTGGCCCCATGCTCCTAGGGAGTGACAAGGAAAACGATAATTATGATTGTGTCCCCTTGGGCTTTATATTATAGGAACATCAACAATAAGGCATCACCTTCACCAGTGTCAACAAACATCAACAATAAGGCATTACCTTCAGCAGTGTCAACAAACATCAACAATAAGGCATTACCTTCACCAGTGTCAACAAACATCAACAATAAGGCATTACCTTCACCAGTGTCAACAAACATCAACAATAAGGTATTACCTTCACCAGTGTCAACAAACATCAACAATAAGGCATCACCTTTAGCAGTGTCAACAAACATCAACAATAAGGCATTACCTTCACCAGTGTCAACAAACATCAACAATAAGGCATTACCTTCACCAGTGTCAACAAACATCAACAATAAGGCATTACCTTCAGCAGTGTCAACAAACATCAACAATAAGGCATTACCTTCACCAGTGTCAACAAACATCAACAATAAGGCATTACCTTCACCAGTGTCAACAAACATCAACAATAAGGCATTACCTTCACCAGTGTCAACAAACATCAACAATAAGGCATTACCTTCAGCAGTGTCAACAAACATCAACAATAAGACATTACCTTCACCAGTGTCAACAAACATCAACAATAAAGCATTACCTTCACCAGTGTCAACAAACATCAACAATAAGGCATTACCTTCACCAATGTCAACAAACATCAACAATAAGGCATTACCTTCACCAGTGTCAACAAACATCAACAATAAGGCATTACCTTCACCAGTGTCAACAAACATCAACAATAAGGCATTACCTTCACCAGTGTCAACAAACATCAACAATAAGGCATTACCTTCAGCAGTGTCAACAAACATCAACAATAAGGCATCACCTTCAGCAGTGTCAACAAACACCAACAATAAGGCATTACCTTCAGCAGTGTCAACAAACATCAACAATAAGGCATCACCTTCAGCAGTGTCAACAAACATCAACAATAAGGCATCACCTTCAGCAGTGTCAACAAACATCAACAATAAGGCATTACCTTCAGCAGTGTCAACAAACATCAACAATAAGGCATTACCTTCACCAGTGTCAACAAACATCAACAATAAGGCATTTCCTTCACCAGTGTCAACAAACATCAACAATAAGGCATTACCTTCAGCAGTGTCAACAAACATCAACAATAAGGCATTACCTTCACCAGTGTCAACAAACATCAACAATAAGGCATTACCTTCACCAGTGTCAACAAACATCAACAATAAGGCATTACCTTCAGCAGTGTCAACAAACATCAACAATAAGGCATCACCTTCAGCAGTGTCAACAAACATCAACAATAAGGCATTACCTTCAGCAGTGTCAACAAACATCAACAATAAGGCATCACCTTCAGCAGTGTCAACAAACATCAACAATAAGGCATCACCTTCAGCAGTGTCAACAAACATCAACAATAAGGCACTACCTTCACCAGTGTCAACAAACATCAACAATAAGGCATTACCTTCAGCAGTGTCAACAAACATCAACAATAAGGCATTACCTTCAGCAGTGTCAACAAACATCAACAATAAGGCATTACCTTCAGCAGTGTCAACAAACATCAACAATAAGGCATCACCTTCACCAGTGTCAACAAACATCAACAATAAGGCATTACCTTCAGCAGTGTCAACAAACATCAACAATAAGGCATTACTGATAAGGGTGGATATAGGATGACGTCAAATTACCACCCCTATCGACACCAGGTATTAAAGTGCAAGATGTGGGTGTCTTATCTGGTTTATAATATTGCTGTGTATGTTGCAGTAGAGTAGTTCACAGGGTACAACACAGGCAACATGATGTGTAGAGTCATAGAAATGGTAACTTCGTTGTATAATTTTTACCATTTATTGCACGCCACAAAAACAGTCATGATATTTATGACATCAACATAGTTCAACGAGTTCAGCATTCAAATCATATTAGCCGATAGTCATCTAGGATTCAATACTCAATAGTTGTATTGTAAACAGATAGCTTCTGTATGTTCGATATCCTAAAGTTCTGGTTCGTGAAGCTGTATAAATAATATATATATAACTTCTGCAACAGTGTCAGCTGCAGCTCAACAATGTTCATAGACAATAATAAATATTCCCTTCCTGATGCTAGCAGATCAGATGTATACAATAAGTCCGTTTACTGTCTGCACGTGAATAGCATACATGGATTACAGGTCAGCTCGACCTTTATAACCTTCCTAAGTCTAACCATCTGACTTGGACGTGATCTCTGATATAACGAATCCTGGAACACAGACAATAGTCTTGCTGGTCTAGAGCGACCCATATGTATATATATATATATATACTAGTTCAGGTATAAAGATACCGGTGACTTAATCCTAGTCAAAGTACCTCTCCATTTTGAATCACACAGGCGAGCAAAAGGCGACAAAATGACGAACCTCTAGATGATAGCATAAAGTTCGATACAAGAGGAATTACCTTATTTCGGAAAATCAACCACGAACATATGCCTCCAGGCAGGCTTGAATAATACTGGGAAATAGTCTAGTTAGCTAACTAACTCACAAAGACAATGTATTTCCCTCAGAAAATCACAAGACGCAGGTTGCGTCTGCTCGCTACTCAGACCATTTCTTAACTGCCCCGAGCTGGGCGGAACCACAAACGAACTCTCCAAGTCGAGACATGCGCAGAACAACAATATCTGAGTCGCCGTTCACATTAGACGATTCTAAGAACATTCGAGATAAAAGTCTTACACAGTCGCGCCTTTTATGGTCATGAACAGAAGCGTTAAGACAGGTTTTCAGACATCTACCATAGTTGACTGATACTACCAAATAAGGAGATATGGTCACGCTTCGTTCAAGAAATTATAGACCGAACGTGTCTCTATACAAGAGGAGGTAAACTCATAAAAAATAGCAGTATCAATATCTCGGGTTCTGTCCCTTTGACTGTAAAATATATATATAATATACATTTCAGTCAAAAAATGATCATACATACGAAAAATGTTTATACAAACGAAAAATAATAATGATCCGTGCGTAACATTACCGCACCCTCCCGGGAAAAAAAAAATGAAACATTTTTTTTTTTAAAATCCTGGAGCCGGAAAAATCTAGGCTCCTAACGCACGTATGATGCGCGGATATATACCTAACAAACTAGCTCAACGCATGGAGCGACACTGAGATCATATCTCAGATCCTTAGAGAAAAAATTTATCTAAGTATACGCTTATATATTCCAGGAAGGTGCCACCAACACACGCCACAATGATGGCAACATCATAATGAAAGTCAAATTACTCTCATACCAATATATGAAATTAAATATATTATTATGATATCATACAATGTGTTGCAAATAGCGGTGTAATTTACTAATATACCGCACTATATTATTACATTATATAAAGCAACAGTAATTAATAAGTAATACATGTGTTGATCTTCGTTGACATAAAACATTCAATAGAAGAAGATGTGGACATCATCCGCTCCCAATCTAGGACAGGCCTTGATATCCTCAAAGTTCCACAATGGACATAATCTCGCAGACTTCAATGATGTGCTGCGAAAATATCAATAACACAAATCTTAAAGACAACTGGTAAATCTCTTAATACAATCCTGAAAATAATTTATTTAAATGTGGCCGAGTGATCTTTTGGCCCGTATATCACTAACTAAGCCTTCTTAGATAATTACATGGTACAATGTTATAAATACCCCCCCCCAAAAAAAGTGAGAAAATATCTGCTAACATGTCGTTATAGTATTGGATTGTATATCAGGAAATATATATATGACAGAAGAATCATGTGGAATCGTGTGGGCATCTGGACAGAATGTCTGCCATCACATTATCCGAACCACGGATAGCTCGCACCGAGAAATGAAATGGTTGAAGAGCTATGGCATAACGAGTGGACCTCGAGCTCTTCAAGTTTTTGCTCTGAATAGCAGTAAGCGCTTTTTGGTCGGTTTCCACAATGAAGTGTGCGCCTAGAAGAAATCTTTGTAACTTCAGAATAGACCATACCATAGCCAATAACTCACGGTCTAAAACCGAGTAATTCTTTTCTGCAGCATTTAATTTCCTAGAGATATACATCACCGGATGCAGAGTATCAGAATACTCCTGCATTAGTGCTGCCCCAATCCCAGTTGACGAGGCGTCACTTCGAAGAACAAAAGTCTTCTCAATAGTAGGTAACCTAAGAATAGGTGGAGATGAAAATAGGGCTTTAACCTGGTCCAATGAGGATTGACATTCTTTAGACCAGCGGATCAGATTAGGCGACCCTTTCTTCAATAAAGTAGAAAGCGGTGCCATAATGGAGGACAGATTCGGAATGAATCGTCCGTAGAATTGGATCAAACCTAATAGACTCCGTACTTGTTTCTTCGTCTTAGGGACCGAAATGTTAAGTATTTTTGAAACATTGTGGTCCTCTGTCTTTAAAAGACCATGACCAACACGATGACCCAGAAAAGAAATCTCACTAAATCCTATAAAGGCTTTAGAGGGTTTTGCAGTCAAGTTATACTCGCGAAGAGTAGACAGTAATTCGTATAAACCCAAATAGTGATCTTCCCAGGAATCACTGAATAGACAGATATCATCTAGGTATGCTATGACATCTGTACGATATGCGAGAATTCGCCGCATCATGCGTACGAATGTAGCAGGGGCGTTCATAAGACCGAAAGGCATGAAATTCCATTGGAATAAACCCCTAGTTGTAGAAAAAGCTGTAAAAGGTTTGGCACGTTCGGTTAGAGGAACTTGCCAATAACCTTTAGACAAATCTAGTTTGGTAAAGAATCTAGAATTAGAAAGTTTATTGAGTAGCTCTTCTAATGAAGGCATAGGTTCAGCGTCGAACTTCGTAACTTGGTTCAATTTGCGATAATCTACGCAAATGCGAATGTTATTATCCTTCTTTCGAACAATAACCATAGACGAAGAGTATGCTGAAGTGGATGGTTCAATGATTTCCAAACGTATCATTTCATCCAATTCTTTTTCGACTTGAGACTGGAAATGGATAGGTATTGGATAAGGTCTGACTCTGATAGGATTATGATCAGTTAGCACAATGTCATGTTCAATGACATGTGTGTGTCCCGGGATGTCTGTAAGAACATCCTGAAATGTTTGCAACATCGAAGAAACTTGTCGATGTTCCTCAGCGGAAAGATTTGGAGAAACGGTCACGTTTTTCCAAGATTCCGTAGAATAAAGTGGGACCATAGGAAGAGGAAGATTGACATCAGAAAAAGTAGTTTCCTCATCCTGTATAACTGACAGAGATGAGTACTGACCATGAGGTGCTTGAGAATTGTCCGTTGCCTGGAAAATAGGCTGCAAATAGTCTGGTCTTTCATGAAATTCCGTGAGCATATTTATGTGGAAAGTTTTATGCTTTCCATCAATATCGACAACATAGTCGACCTCAGAGATTTTGGAGACTATTGCATATGGACCTTTCCATGCAATTAGAAGTCTGTTCTCCCTTGAAGGAAGTAGAACGAGAGCTTTGTCACCTGGACAAAGTTGTCGCAGACATCTATTTTTATTTGCAAACTGCCTTGCCTTTTCTTTAGCAAATTCGGATGAAGAAGTTGCTAGTTTGCATGCCTCGATGATCTTTTGCCTAAGAGCAATGACGTACTCATAAGAAGATTGAGTCTCATCGCTAATATTATCGGCAGTAATTAGATCGTGAAGTAAAGACATAGGGCCGCGCGGTTGCGCGCCAAAGACAAGTTCGAAAGGGGAAAACCCTGTATGTTCATTAGGGACCTCTCTATACGCAAAGAGAGCCGCGGGTAAGACCCTGTCCCAATCCTGAGGATGATCCTCAGTTATCTTACCAAGTAAAGTTTTCAGAGTCCTATTTAAACGTTCGACTAACCCATTAGACATTGGGTGATAGATACTGCTGAGAGACCTTTTAATATGTAGCATAGACATTACCTGTGACATAGTGTCCGATATAAGTTGAGTGCCATGGTCTGACAATATTTCTCCGGGAAAACCCAAGCGAGAGAATATTAGCCAAAGAGCGTCTGCGATATCAGCAGTTGAGATGCTCTTGAGAGGTATTGCCTCTGGCCAACGTGTGCACATATCGACACATGTAAGAATAAATTGATGTCCTCTAGCTGACTTAATTCTAAAAGGACCGATAATATCTATTGCCATCTTTTGAAAAGGGCGAATAGGAATGTCAGCAGCCTGGATAGGCGCAGCATGTCGTGGTCCTTTAGATTTGACCTCCTGACATACTTTGCAAGAGCGACAGTACATTCGTATGTCCTTGCTCACAAATGGCCAAAAGAAAGCCGCAAGAACCCTCGACTTTGTACGGGAAAAACCCATATGTCCAGCACATTGCGAGTCATGAGCATGTTGCAATATTTGCAATCTCATGCTCTTAGGCACAAGAATTTGTGAATGAGTGGACGTAGTCGAGTCTTGTACCATACGTACAAGTACGCCGTTCTTCATAGAAATCCAAGATTTTCTATTAGTATTTTGATTAGGATCACCTTTTTTTGCTAGAATGAAGAATTTTTGTAAAGAAGGATCTTCTTCTTGCAATTTGATAAATGAGTCACGTGTAATAGTCAAGTGACTATCTTGGTCATTTACTTCATCATTATTAGTTAATGAAGTTTGAGGTGGATCCAGAGCATGTGCTCTTGTGACCACCGCATTGGTAGCTTCAATGTTTTGCTCTTCCCAAACAGCAATCTGCTGTGGGGTACATTCCCTAACTCCGTGAATACGACCAATAATAAGGTCCGCAATAGGATTTGGAAGTAGACACGCGTGGACATCTCCCGTGAAGAAAGGAGTAGCTATATGTATTATGGCAGTAGGATACTTTTCCAACGTGCCACCAAATGTAACACATTTGATGACCTTTCCTGTAGCACAGGATGGATCTACAAGAGATTGCCTAACCCCAACAGTAGTACATCCAGAATCAAACAACACTGAGACTGGATTACTATTTACAAGCCCCTTATGTAATATAAGAGAACCTCTCCCATCATGAGCAACATTAGCAGGAAGAGCGGGCAAAGGATGACCACAGCTTAAAGTACTAACGGTCTTCGGGTCAAATAAAGTACTGCATTGGATACATTTATTTGCTCTACCAAAATCAAAAGATGAGCATCCGATAGCATTATGGTCTTTATTATGATTAACCTGTTTATCTACTCCCTGAGATTCTTGTTGAACCGAGTTTGTCTGTTGATATCTTTTTCTCTTATGTTGCGATCTACCGCGACCATTATTGCCTCTGCAATTATCATTAAAGTCTCTACTGTAATTTTTATCCTGGTTTGAGTTCCAGTTTCCATAACTGTCATTACTATCTCTATACTGTTGAGACTGGTATTGAGGTCTCTGAGAAAAATATTTTCCTCTATACTGATTACCTTTGTGAAAATTTCTAAAATTAACGGGAGTATTATACCGTTTAGTATTAGGTTGTCTCCAGTTCTGGGACGAAGAATCACCCTGAAATTGATTGCTATGCTCCTGTGCATAATTACGGTTACTCTTTTTATTGAAATTTTGCTTGCTACCCTGAAATTTACGCATAAAATTTGGGCCATAAGGTGCTGCCGAAGCAACTGGCAGACCTTCTTTTACTTTAGAGTTGCTAATGGTTATGTGAGGATGCGCAGTGACATACTGGCTACAGTATTCTTCCATTTCTTTTATGTTTTTAGGCTTACGCTCATGAAGAAAAGAAAGAAAGGATTCATTAACAGAAGACATGACCTTGTCTCTAAGTAGTAAGTCCATAAGAGCCTCAAATGTACTTTCTGTCTTAGATAGCTCAACCCATCGTAAAAAAGTAAGACGTATGCTTGAGATGAATTCAGAGAATTCAACTCCAGTTTCTGGTAACATGTTTTTAAATTTAAGACGATATCCGTCCTCGTTAAGTTGGTACTTCTTTAACAATGCCGCCCTGACAACCTCATAGTTGGTTTGTCAGGCACATCTACCATACTCAATAAAGTCAAAGCATCACCTCTAAGTATCTTGGACAGATGATAAACATATAATGTTTTATCTATATTATGCACCTTACATGCACTTTCAAATCTATCTAGATAAAATGTTATATCATCAATTGAGGGATTAAATGCTGGTAGATTAAGCTTGAAATCCTTAGCATTAGTCTTATCTGACACCTTATTTGCATCATTAGCATTACCAGTGTTCAATAACTTTAACTTCTCCAACTCTAAAGCTAAGAGTTTTTTTCATGCTCCATTTTTGCTTTTCTCTCATCAGACTCTCTTTG
The DNA here is from genome assembly GCA_024509875.1 of Oreohelix idahoensis. Lineage (NCBI taxonomy): Eukaryota > Metazoa > Mollusca > Gastropoda > Stylommatophora > Oreohelicidae > Oreohelix > Oreohelix idahoensis. The sequence continues at coordinate 131,889 of JAMPIV010014934.1, read as the reverse complement.
TAACCTTCTTTCTTCAGCCTCAGCCTGTAACTTTCTTTCTTCAGCCTCAGCCTCAGCCTCAGCCTGTTTTTCAAAGCCTTTTATTTTCAGCTTCTTTTTCAAGTCTTTTATTTTCAGCCTCTTTTTCAAGTCTTTTATTTTCAGCCTCTTTTTCAAGTCTTTTATTTTCTTTTTCCATTTCCATTTGGAATCTTTTTTCATCCACCTGCATCTGCAGTTTCTTTTGTTCTATTTCAGCATCTATTTTCTTTTGTTCCAACTTTAATGCCTTATCATATTGAGTAGTTGCATATTCTTCCAACTTATCACCTGTCTTCCCAAGGGCTTTACCCTGCTCAATAAAGTACTCCAATGTAGACATGATGTCTAAAATGTGAGTACAGAACCTGAAATAATTAATTATCTTATTTCAACCTTAATAGTAACAAGACTTAATAACGTGCTTGTATAATCACTATGTTTACCCCAATCTCTGTGGGAAACAAGACTTGACACCAACTTGTATTATCAAATGTATAATAATATCACAAGTCACTTCTTAATCATCAGTGCACTACACAAATCAGTGCATAACCATCAGTTATTTATCATAACTGCACTACAATAGTGCATAAGCCAAAAACCACAAGTTAGTTATGATAAGTGCACTATAGACCAATAGTGCATGAGCATATATGTATCAATAGTGAAAGCTAACTATGCAAGAACTATGTAAACAATAACAAAACAATGTAAACAATAACAAAGGTCAATAACAATGTAAACAATAACAAAGATCAAAGTCAATGTAAACAATAACAAAGATCAGAGTCAATGTAAACAATAACAAGGATCAAAACAATACGAAAACATTCGCATAAGTCAAATAAATAAACAGCGAAACTAAAAAGAAATATGCGAAGATATGACAAACAAATGACGCTACAGTGTATAGACAGCAATTTTATAAAAAACTGAATAATAGAAAAGAGGAGACCTACAAATACAAACAAATGAAATCGAAACTAAAAACAGAAAGAGAGAAAAAAAAATATACAAAAAACGAAAATAAAGCACAACTCGTCACAACTAAACAGATATAGCAACGATTGTCGCTAGCAAATTTCACAGTAGGAAATTCGCACAGTCCCTAACGAAAACGCTAACAGTAGAACCTCTGTGACGTGGTATCATCTACTGAAAGACACCGCCCAACCGAAAAACCCGCTGAAATATAAACATATAAATACAAATAACATATAACATATAAACATGTAAACAGTGTGAAAAATGTGATAGACAGAAGGCTCAGTTAGAACATAAGGGCACAGTTCACAAACAAAACAGGCCACTTAACTTCTATATGTCCCAAACGTCAGCACGGTGCAGAACAGGATGTCGTCAGCATTCTGAGGATAATGATCCAACGTTGATTAACATCTGCTCCCATAGACAGCCATGACGAAGGAAATGAGCTTCTGACAGGAAACAGCTTCTGAACTTGACCTTCTGAATCTGCGATAGAATTCTACTACTGGAACAGTTGTTACGGCACTTGTCCTTCTTCTTAACAGATCAGGAAATCCATTCGCTCGGTACTTGTCCTTCTAGTTGTAGACAAACTTCAATACTGCCGAGCAGCGCCGGGTAGTTTCAAAATATCAACAACTGTCAGTAATGCCGCGTCTTTCAAAAAAATTTCATCAAAGGTGATGAATAGAAACTGCAACGTTGTCTTGTAGTCTGCTGATGATGTCTGGGTTTGTTGACCCCCTTGAGAGTTGGTACCAGAATAAACCAACTTTTGGCCACCATGAATTGATAAGGGTGGATTTAGGATGACGTCAAATTACCACCCCTATCGACACCAGGTATTAAAGTGCAAGATGTGGGTGTCTTATCTGGTTTATAATGTTGCTGTGTATGTTGCAGTAGAGTAGTTCACAGGGTACAACACAGGCAACATGATGTGTAGAGTCATAGAAATGGTAACTTCGTTGTATAATTTTTACCATTTATTGCACGCCACAAAAACAGTCATGATATTTATGACATCAACATAGTTCAACGAGTTCAGCATTCAAATCATATTAGCCGATAGTCATCTAGGATTCAATACTCAATAGTTGTATTGTAAACAGATAGCTTCTGTATGTTCGATATCCTAAAGTTCTGGTTCGTGAAGCTGTATAAATAATATATATATATAACTTCTGCAACAGTGTCAGCTGCAGCTCAACAATGTTCATAGACAATAATAAATATTCCCTTCCTGATGCTAGCAGATCAGATGTATACAATAAGTCCGTTTACTGTCTGCACGTGAATAGCATACATGGATTACAGGTCAGCTCGACCTTTATAACCTTCCTAAGTCTAACCATCTGACTTGGACGTGATCTCTGATATAACGAATCCTGGAACACAGACAATAGTCTTGCTGGTCTAGAGCGACCCATATGTATATATATATATATATAACTAGTTCAGGTATAAAGATACCGGTGACTTAATCCTAGTCAAAGTACCTCTCCATTTTGAATCACACAGGCGAGCAAAAGGCGACAAAATGACGAACCTCTAGATGATAGCATAAAGTTCGATACAAGAGGAATTACCTTATTTCGGAAAATCAACCACGAACATATGCCTCCAGGCAGGCTTGAATAATACTGGGAAATAGTCTAGTTAGCTAACTAACTCACAAAGACAATGTATTTCCCTCAGAAAATCACAAGACGCAGGTTGCGTCTGCTCGCTACTCAGACCATTTCTTAACTGCCCCGAGCTGGGCGGAACCATAAACGAACTCTCCAAGTCGAGACATGCGCAGAACAACAATATCTGAGTCGCCGTTCACATTAGGCGATTCTAAGAACATTCGAGATAAAAGTCTTACACAGTCGCGCCTTTTATGGTCATGAACAGAAGCGTTAAGACAGGTTTTCAGACATCTACCATAGTTGACTGATACTACCAAATAAGGAGATATGGTCACGCTTCGTTCAAGAAATTATAGACCGAACGTGTCTCTATACAAGAGGAGGTAAACTCATAAAAAATAGCAGTATCAATATCTCGGGTTCTGTCCCTTTGACTGTAAAATATATATAATATACATTTCAGTCAAAAAATGATCATACATACGAAAAATGTTTATACAAACGAAAAATAATAATGATCCGTGCGTAACAATTACCTTCAGCATTGTCAACAAACATCAACAATAAGGCATCACCTTCAGCAGTGTCAACAAACATCAACAATAAGGCATCACCTTCAGCAGTGTCAACAAACATCAACAATAAGGCATCACCTTCACCAGTGTCAACAAACATCAACAATAAGGCATTACCTTCACCAGTGTCAACAAACATCAACAATAAGGCATTACCTTCACCAGTGTCAACAAACATCAACAATAAGGCATTACCTTCACCAGTGTCAACAAACATCAACAATAAGGCATTACCTTCACCAGTGTCAACAAACATCAACAATAAGGCATTACCTTCACCAGTGTCAACAAACATCAACAATAAGGCATTACCTTCAGCAGTGTCAACAAACATCAACAATAAGGCATCACCTTCAGCAATGTCAACAACAAGCAGAATCAATAACATGCTGTAACAACGGAACAATATTTCAATTCAAGCTAAACATTTCTATAGTTAATGTCAATGTTTATATTACATGAACATCAACAATAAGGCATCACCTTCAGCAGTGTCAACAACAAGCAGAATCGATAACATGCTGTAACAACGGAACAATATTTCAAATCAAGCTAAACATTTCTATAGTTAATGTCAATGTTTATATTACAAAAGCCCGTGACAATATTTCCATTGTTATACCAATACAAAACTAGCGAGCTGCTTCATAGATTGGTTAAACAAGTACAAATATCAGAGGTCCAAAAATTAAGTCCAGACATTTTGGCGAAAGAAATGAATTGTATCCTTTGATCAGATCTCAGAAATAGAGCCAATAAATCAATGTCTTGACTTCCTAATTAACACAGCATTCATCCATCTTTCATTTTTTTTCCCACACGGATCCAGGTCTAGATAATTTGTCCTTCAGTTTTGCCATACATCTTATCTCTAGTTTGCGTTGTTGCTAATTTTATTTTCGACTTTCACAGTGGCTCTATGTTACTGCCTTACAAAGCAATCTAGATACAGGTTTCAGCGGTGAACATTCAGTCTAACTATAATTAGGTTTTCTTATCTGCTACATCAACCAGCTTAGTTTGATTCCTGTCATACACGTTTTACGATCATTCTTAAGCTAGTCTGCAATTCGTCCCGATTTTTTCCCGGAACAATCCCGTATTCTATAAACGAGTCCAGTTCTCCCTAAAAACTCTAGGTCCTTGAAGGTCTCTTCTTGAATGCTGGTATTTACGAAGGTGACGCTAAAATCCTTGTTTCTTTATGTGCTGGGTTTTTTGGTTCATTTTTTCAATATCTCTCTCTCTCTCTTTCTATCTGTCTCTTTTTTTCTCTTTCTCTTTCTCTTTCTCTTTCTCTCTCTCTCTCTCTCTCTCTCTCTCTCTCTATCTATCTTTACCTATCTCTCTCTCTCTTCCCATGAAGTTTTTGGAAGCTATTATCCCTGTCTTGTCTGTCTCCGATTGTCTTCCCCGTGTGTTTATAGTTCTTCCTTTTTATCTCTTACCTTGCAGATTCCAGAACATTGGCTACCTAGTATCTGGTCTCCTCACCATGTGTTCCACCAGACGCCAGTGACGTCTCCTCATCCTTTGTTCCACTTGCATTTGTATGGTTCTTTCCATCAGTTCCTCATTGACGACCTTCTCATACCACTTCATTCTTTGAACAAATAAAAAGTTACATTTCAATCTTTGAACAAATAATAATTTAGATTTCACTCTTTCTATTCTACGGTCACATGTTCATGGAAGTCTGTAACTTATCTGTTGTTGCTGTTTTTATTGCTGTTGTTTTTTTTTTGTGTTTTTTTACTCTCTGTTTAACTGCCTTTAATTGAGCGTTAAATCTGTGTTCACATTGTATTTGTGATGACATCATGTGTCCTTATTCAGACAACAACATTCATCGCAACTCTAATGCACCATCAATAAACACAATACACTGTCGTAGATTACCGATAGGTGATTAAGAACAATGTTAGGTCTCTTCTGAATAGAACTGACAAAGGTGATGACTCAGTGCGAGATAAGATAAACAGATAGATTTCACTTGTGAGTTGGTGAAAACGTAAAGTTTGTCCCTGGATTTGAGAAACTACTCTAGCCCAGCCTATCGGTTACGTCTAAAAAATATTGTTGTTCCGACAGTTCCCTTTCTATATATTAATATTTATCCACCACTCACATGCATACACACAGATAAGTGACGACAATTAGACGCACAAGCGTGAAAACGATACTAATGGAATGTGGATGTTGGGACGAGCTGACCAACACAGAAATTACAGTTTATGTAAATTTTATTTACCATAAAGAAACTTCACAACATATATATTATCATATATCGAGTATAAAAAAAATCGTAGTGGTACAGAATTAATAAAGAAATAGACCCATAAGTACTATTCCCCCCCCCCCCCCCCCTTCCATGTTGAGGCAAGATTCCACAAAAGAGAAGTTAATTAACCCCCAAAACGTCAAAAGATTAGCACTATGGTATAGAATTAAACTATACTGTAAAGAACAGAGTATTTACGTTATTCTATTTCTGAAAATGAACAGTATTAGCAAAAACACAGTAAGAAATATACAAAGTGAGTACATGGATTATACAATAAAAGAGTTACTCATTCCTGCTTTCTTTCTTTCCATACAACCGTGGCCACGTTCATTCGTTCTTACCTAATACTTGATTTGCAACCTCTGGAACAATCTTTAGGACACGCACACAGCAAATCCGGTGTTATTTTGGCAAAGAAAACCCCAGCTCCTCAAAGACAGATTAAATCCACTTCTCCGGGGAACGTTGACTTTGTTACTTTTATTTAGGATTTCTGTTTATGTCACGTTAATTAGTCCAGGTAAGAAATTTAACAGTGCTCACAGTGTCAGTAGCTTGAGATTTCCAGTACATAGGAATGTCAGGTAGGTAACTTCTCTCAGTATAAAAATTCCTTGTCACACCACGAATGGTCAAACGTCGTGAAATGTTAATGTTGGTTATTTCGCCACAATGGGCTGAATAAAAATGAAATTTGGAAAAAAAGAAATCTGGATCTATAGGCCCAGTTACAAAGTCCCTCTTAATGTTCTTTGGGTTGTTACTCTGTCTCTTTCTTGGTGTAAACACGAAGCCAGACAGGTTCACCTTGAAGACCCAGATACTAAGTAAAAAAATGTTCTTTGGTATGGTTATTCTCAGATTTATATGGAAGCCGTAGGCTTAGACCGCTGGTAGGTTTTGGGTTTGACCCAGTACTGTATATAGGAAGAAAAAAATACTTAACCAACATAGTATTCTCAATCCTATCCTAACCTGCGAAAAAATATGATATTATTTATCCACTTCGGTTATTTAACTGTAATTGAAACTACAAGCCTAGAGCTTATATGATCGTTTAAAAACTCCCGTGAAATAAATTCTAGTCATTAAAAAAATTAATCATCATGAATTAGAAATAAATATATATTTCGTCAATACTCATAATGAACAGTGCATTTACTAGTCGATTAAATATCTTTTACTGGTTAAATCAGTTAGTTAGATTAACGCTACAGCCGGAACAATTAAGCTATAGATTATATTTAGTTCGCTAATCAATTAGCACTAAAAGAAAAAATCCTAGTGAAATAAAATGATGGACTTAACCATTAAATCACTCTATACAGAAAGATCTTAGCGAAATAAAATACGGACTTAACAATTAATCACTCAAACTTCTAGTATAGTATTTACCACAAACACAGAAATTAAACAACTCCAACGAAAACTTAGTAACTCCAAATAGTAAAATGAATTTAGAAATCGCAGCTAGATGTCTGAAAAATCTGTGGGTACTGTATAAATTGAGTTTGAAAGCTGGACTTTATATATTAAAATGGTAGAAAAGTCGCTGACCAGTGTTACACCTAACACTTTTGGGGATTTCTGTGTTTCAGATTCTGAATGAAAGGCAAATTTGCCACCTTTTCGCCGCCTGCTGGACTCTGGCAACGAGCAGGCGGTCTTAGATCTTCGACGTTCTGTAGCTTAATTACGTTTCACGAACGAATGGATTCAGGGGGAGTAAATTGTAAATTATCTTTTTTTTTCTTTCAGATTAAGTCCCCCTGACCAATGTCTACCGAAAACTACGTCAAACTACATTAGCTTATCTCCCCCTGAGAACGTGCACTAATGAACAGGGACGATTTTATGAAATAGTCGCCCTTGTTTTCTACAAATCTACCACCGCGTCCCCTCTCTACGCGTTCCGTCTACCTGTACGAAAGTAGAGAAAGCAAAAATAAGGCGTGGAAAATAGGAATGCAACCAACATCGAACAACCAGGCGTTCTGCGTTATCAAGTAGATCTGTTGGTAAACATTCCTAAAACAATAGAGAAAATAAATTAAAATAGGCGTGCTAAATTAAGAAAGAGACAGATATCTGAGTGTAGGAGGGTTTTACGTTAACAAACCGTGCGTAACTAATAAGGAAGCAAGGTGAAAGAAAAATGTAGATATATGAAAGCCATTTTCATAATAACCTCTGTCACATACACGCGTGAGTTAAAAAGGTGATGCTGTGAAATTTGTGTGTGTGCGCGCGCGCGTGTGTGCGCGTTGTTTGTGTCATAAAGTATGCCCATTTAAAAAAAAATTCTGAACAAGTTTTTAATAAAAATTAATAAAATGTCAAGTTTTTAATATTAATTAGGAAGAACAGTTTTCTATGATGCGCAAAAATGATAATGACGGAAACTATGTTGAGCGTGCGATTGTCTACGTGTAATGTCTTGTCATGGATCCACCATCTTTAGTGTCTGACCCATGTTACATTTGTGTATTACACAGCGGAAATTCGGACATCGCAGCTATGATGAACTTAAAGAAACGCACCTTGCTATAGGTGTGATCACTTTATATATTTTTCAATACCATAATACCCGCCGTAAGTACTTCGGTCGGTCGGTCGGTCGGTCAGTCACATTTTGCACACCGTCATTTGCGCACTTTTTCTTTTAACTTTCAACCACAACTAAAGGGGTGCAACTGTGGCTAAAAATTAGACAATAATTGTTTTGTTTCCACTTATATGTACTCTCCCGAAAATAGAAAATGTGCGCAAATGAAGGTGTGCATGAACAGTTTGATTATGGAAAGAAGCCAACAACACGATTGATAAACAGTACATGAACTGGAGTTTCGTAAAACTTCAAACGTTGTTCTCAGAGGCAGTAAGTAGACCATGGCTTCTCAGAGGCAGTAAGTCGACCAGGGAAAGATTTTAAAAGATGCACGAACAATTACGAGACATGTTGTCATAAAAGAAATGTTAATTATTTAGTCAATGTACGGTCCATTAGATCATTATCACTGCTCCACATGTCATTTAGGTAAGGTTACTCCATGTCTTCTATATTTAATACATCCATATAATTTTCACTAAAAATATCTAATGACGGTCGCCTGCAATGAAATGACCACAGTAGTAATAGTACCGTCTGTAATACATGTAACAGAAACAACACACTATAATTAATAACCCGTCAATGTTGACGGGTTATTGCTAGTAATTATATAATTACAACAATTATATTACAATTACAACTGATAACCTGACTGCACTTGGAACTAGATTTCTGCATAATGTGAACCTATAGACATAATAAAACAAAGTTGGAGGAGCATATAATAATAGCAAAATCGGAATAAAGAAGACAAGAGGAACTTTGACAGCACTGGGAAATAAATGTAAATTGACAAGAAACTAGGCCTAACACAATAATGAAAATCTTCTAATTAAATTTCAGGGCGGGTAATGTAGAGAACAACAAAAACGACAGCTAAGCAGTTACCTTCATAAATGGGCGTTTGCTTAGAATAGAAGAACTGAAATTGTATTACAAGAACACCAAGGTAGAACTGATTGAAAGAACCGGACAAGTGCCAGTTGAGATTAGAAGAACACGCTGACTGCCGACAGGACACGCATTGATTATACCAGCTGATGGCATTACAAGGTGATCTTTAGTCTGGGTTCCCCAATGAACGGAAATCCAGGGAAACTTAAAAAGACACGGAGTGACTGAGACGATGGCACGGGAGAGGAAGGCGTTAATTTGTTATATGCGTGTACCCTACAGGGGGCTTAATCGACCGAATGAATTAACATGATTTTCTACTAAATAAATCATAAGCAATTATCTACCGTTTTCTCTCTGTCAAGGCATATTGTAAGACATTCATTAATGCATCCGTCTCAAATAAGCAGCATTGATACAACATGTACTGGTTTATTCTCATTTTTGTTGTATCGACCAACATTTATAAACAACTAACGATACGTTCTTTGAGGTTTGTCTTCCAGTACGTGCCCTGATATATTCACTTTAATTTCGGTTCTTGCCAGAGGCTGTCAGTTCGCAAGAAAAATATTTTTTTGTCTACGTTTTACAAGACCTTCCTTATTTGTGACACAGTATATAACTAGACACTCTGACTTTTCCTGACATAACGTATTGGAACAATGGTTCCAAAGTTTGGGGCCTGATGCCTCCTTTGAAATTTTTTTATTTCTCCTTTGCCACTCCTATACTGTTGTAAAAAAAAAATAAATCCAGAACTAAATTAAAATGACAGATTGTGTTTTTTATTTTATTATAATCTTGTGTGTGCGTGTGTGTCTGTGGATAATTTGTTTAAACTCTATACTGCATTTTAATGTTGAATCCAAAATGTCAGTACCATTTGTTAATATTAACTTTCGGGTTCGACCTCTACACCTCACGGTAGAAGGGGAACGACTAAGTAAGTAAGTAAGTAACTTTCGGGTTCGGAGTGGCTAAGACGTATGGAGTCCGCCTCGACTTCTAGAGGTACCGGGTTCGATTCCCAGATGAGGGAATATAATTTATGGAAATTTGTTTTCAGAACCAGTGACCCTAAAGATGTAATTCTCTCTCTCTCTCCCCCCCCCCCCCCCCCGGTCTCCAGGGTAGTGAGATCTGATGCCTAGCCTTCTCGGATGCCTAGCTTTCTCGGATAAGGGCCAAAAAAGAGGAGGTACCATGTGCAAGTTGCGCACGTTAAAAATCCCACGGCAGTTGGACATCGTAAAGAGTAGGCCTATCAGGCCGCTGCCCTGGCAAAATTTTAAAAAATTAGAAACCTACCCACCACAAAAATATTTATAGAATATGTGATTCCTATATACACATTGGGATCTCGCCGGTGGCACGGAGTTCGTGCACTGTGCTGAGATCCCCTGTATGAGATCTAAGGGAGGAAATCGGAGCACTGATAGAGTGGTCGGTGTGCGATGAAAATAGTCCTTAAAACCAAACCAACATTAACATTTGTACACAATTAATTGTTGTTTAAGACAAACAGAACAGCATTTTCAATAATAAGATAAAGAAAGAAATATGAACACATTTCTAACAATTGCAGCGATGAGAGTGAAACAATTAATTTGAGTTAAACGACTCAAACTATTTAAAGTATTGTAATAAAGAGAACAGGAGCTCAAATAAAACATTAGATAAAAAAATGGTTTTAAGACGTGAGGGAGGTCAAGAGGTGGCTCATTATCATCATCATCATCATCCACACCCACCAGTGTAGCTAGTCTCCTTCCAGGAAGCCAGCACAATGTTTTTACATGCTCTTGCAACGGTAGCTTCTGTAGCGAGTTATTTGACGTGATGACAGTGTCAGCTACATGCACAAACATCATATTGTCCCCTCATGCGACAAACTTTATGGACCAGTAGTCATAATCTCTTTTCGTCTCATAAGAGACCAACTGGGAACTAGACGCGTCCAACGGCCGATGGGCAGATAAAATGAATGACAGAATTGAATATACCAAGCAAAAGCACCATTCCATAACATGAGAATCACTTTATGCAACATCATCAGCTGCCATCTCCACAACGAAGGTCGGCTGTAATGGATCTCTGTCTTCTGTCTCTTGTCTTGGTGGTGCACTCTGACAGACTCTTTCCTGTCCATCTCTTGATGTTATCTTCCCACTTATAGCGCTATCTTCAGTTTGCGTGTTACCTTCAACTCCCACTTCTATTATGGTCTTCTGCAAGGTGTTATGCCCTTTTTATGTGGCCAAAATATTTTAGCTGCCTAACTTTGATCACCCTCATTAGTTCTTTTTTCATATCTAAATTTTCTAGGACCTTCTTATTTGATTTCTTCTCTTTCCATGAGATGCGCCCCATTCTTCTATGAATCCACATCCCGAGGGCCTCAATTCTTTCTTCCAATTACTTATTCATTGGCCATGTAACTACACCATACAGTAGTGAAGAATATATACAGCATTTTATGATTCTCAGTTTTAATTTGTGAGTTAATTGTTTAGATGTCAGTATCTGTCTCAGGTTGTTGAATGTAGTTTTGGCCAATCCTATTCTCTTCTTGATATAAAAGTGTTAAGAATGTCAAGGACAGTTCAGATAATTTAAGAAGAAAACTAGACAACAGAGAAATGTAATAACAAATATAAGGTCCGGCCATCAATCTTACCTAGACGTGTGGTGAGAAGAGGATCATGCAGAAACATCGTTACCATAGAAACAATAGAGTGACAGAGAAATAGAGGAAGATAGAGAGAACATATCATGTATTATCGTTTTAATTATAACATCATGAACTTCCTGCTGCATGTCCTGTTGTCGGTACATTTTCTCTTGCGGTCATGTCATTCATTTATATCTTACTTCACCGTGATTGGATCTTGTTAGGTAAACTTATTTGGATGTAATGGCGATGAAGATACTTAGAAACCCTTCAAAATGTAATGGGGAAAAGTGAAAAAAAAAAACTAGTAGAATTAAATTTGACTAATTAATTAACAGCTGTTTAGTCATACCATTTGTGTGTGTGTGTGTGTGTGTGTGTGTGTGTGTGTGTGTGTGTGTGTGTGTGTGTGTGTGTGTGTGTGTGTGTGCATGCACTTACGGATATCTTTTAAATTTTTGCCTTAGTAGTAGCCCGTGTGTTCAATTTAGTTTTCACAATGCAATGCGTGCCTTCTCCCAACAAGTTGGTGGGAACTGATCGTTTCACTTGTTATATGTCACTCAGAAAACTGTAAGGTTTAATACTAGCTTACTTATTCGTTCCCCTTCTACCGTGAGGTGTAGAGGTTTAATACCAGCTTACTTAGTCGTTCCCCTTCTACCGTGAGGTGTAGAGGTTTAATACCAGTTTACTTAGTCGTTCTCCTTCTGCCGTGAGGTGTAGAGGTTTAATACTAGAAAGGGAATAATTTGACGGATTCTCAACAAATTGGGAAATCGTTGGTGCTAATACTAAAATGTAACATCTTATATAATCTTGTATGTTTTTATTTTTTACTGCTCCAAAATTGATTTCATGCAGAGAGGCATAAAACAACACTAGAACATGATACCTGCTTGTGGCTTAGTACAACTACTTACAAAGTCTGAATAACAGCTTTCTTGTTATTGTTGTTCAGAATGGACATCATTGCACTCCGGGCAAACCCACAGGTGATCAGTTTCCCTCAGCATACGTCGAAGGGTATGAATCCTAATTGTTCTTGTTGCGCGCTGGTTGTATATACGCCGGATGCATCCTCTCATACGTTCATCCCTGCTGATCTTACGTTTGATGCCAAATTCCAGCAACCTTAGCCTTGATGACTCATCCATGATGTGGCGAGAGCTTTTAGAGTATAGAAGATTGGTTCCCGTGGACAATTAGATGTGTCAGACGACAATAGAATAGTGCCAGATAAGAGTCTGGTCTTATAAGCAATACCCCCTTCTCTGAACAGAGTAAGGCTGTATGGACAATCAAGGTGAGGTCAGACTATGCAAGTCCCAGAGTGAAGAAGAATGGTGTAAGTCTCTGGGTCCCTAACTGTCACTTCTCTAGATCTCCCTTGATTAAGAATCTGTGAAGGTGTGTATATGGCAGGTGTCTAGGGTAATGAAATGTTTAAGATGTTGTATGTCAAATGACAAACACATAAATGTAACTTCATAAAATTAAAGAAGTAAGACTCTTGGTAAATTTAAATATATATATATATATATATATATATATATATATATATATATATATATATATATATATATATATATATATATATATATATATATATATATATATATATATATATATATATATATATATATATATATATATATATATATATATATATATATAGTAGTTTATTCTTCCTGTACCTCCATGTTTTGGCCAGGAAGTATCAACTCAATGGAAGTTTTTTTCTTTTATTTACAGTATAGGAATCAATATGTAGCAAGAAAAAATGTTCATGTTCTATCACTAAAAGTCTCTATATTGAGCACCTCACAGTCTTTCAGTTATACTTGACTAGAACTAATAAGTGTTGGAGGAACTTTTTTTTACATCATTCTCAGTTCTGAAAGTATCTGCTGTGGATTTTAACTTTATTTCTATCAATGAAGGAAGGAATGAACGAGTGAACGACCAAGTGCCCGTCTACTGGCACTTATCTTAATCTTGTTTGAGACTATAGGCTCCCAACTGTATATCACGTAGATAGTTCTGTCTTCTGAAGAAGCGCCGGCCTGTAGCTCAATATGTACTTTTGAGCATCCACTGCCACACTTTCTGTCTTCTCCAGGATATAGGCACAATGTTTTATGTGGTGATATAACCTGTAGGAAGAAGGAACATTCTTTTCCTATAATGCCTATCTTATCATACATCCACAACTACTTGACATTACAATTACCTGAGTCAGACCTGTGTGCTTGACATTAGCACCAGATCCTATCTCCATCTTCTACCATCAGGGATGTGCATTCTCAGCTGATACACATATATTCATGTACTTCTGTCCCTGAAGCATTTCTTTTCTTCCATACTATCAGTAGAGATGCTCAAATCCGGTGGCTGGTCATTTATTTCTTTTTTTTTTCAACTTCTAAGTATGGTGTCAGATGTCAATGAAACACCGTGGTACTTTTCTTTTCAAGTGGGCTTACAGTCGTAAAAGGTTATGGCAATTTTACAAACACATTTGACTCAATTTCACCATAAATTGCATTCCTACTTAGAGCTGCGTAACATTAATCAGTCCCAATAGGCAGTATCTGACCATGGCTCACAATAAACTCTGTGGCCGACATGTTAATACAATTTTACAAATAAACTTGTTTTGCCTTACCCTCAAGTAAAGAATATCACGCAATATGCACAAGCTTGACTAGCATTAATAGGTATTCAAAAATGCTGAATGTCCAGACGGTGAAAGATTTACACAACTGCTCTCTCCATCTGCTCTCAAGCTGGCAAAATTATTTTTCAAATGGCGTCCAATGCCGGCAGAAATGTTAATTTTATTGCCACTATGCTCACTACAGTCAACCAATCAAAACGCGTTAAAAAATTTTACTTTTTCTCCAAGCTACCAAATTGCGCAGTTTGATAAGTGTGTTTGTTCGTCTGTCTCAATTTCGTTTTTATACAACATCGTTGCTATTACTGAGTCAATTTCTAATATAAAAGGTGATTATTAAACAGACAACTGTCCTTTATCTTCCTATATAGGTTTCCTTTACCTTTTTTATCCCCGTTTTCATCTTGGTAATTTTTTTCTAATTATAATACTCTGTTCACTGAACTAAAATATTAATAAAATAACTTTCTACGGCCATACAGTTTATTATAAGGGAAAATTTTTATGATATATATTAACCAATATGAGTGCCACCCTTCAAGACATCTCTGTTATTTATAAAGAAGTACATTATCTAAGTTTCCTTTTCAAACGCTCAAGTTAGATTTTATTTCCATTGTAATACCTTTCCTCTCCCCTATAACGAGGCAAGAAGTTGTTTCGTTGCTAACCTATCCGGCTTGCATCATAAATATTGGGAAGGGTCGAGCATGTGCGTGTGTGTTAGAAGAGGAGGGGGTGGGGGGGTATTTTTCTACGCTTGTCGTTAGCAAATTCAAATTCTTTAGTTTAAATGTAGCGGTTGATTTACCGATGGCCTTGAGACCCAAGGCCAAACATGGAATTTATTTATAGATTTCTAACTGTAATAATGGAAAATTCAAATATTTTGTCCAATACTTAGCGGTACGTTTTGCCTTGCCCTTGGCAATTTTTCAAATATAGTAGTAGTGGCTTACGTTAATAGATTTTTTGAATCGGGGAAATTTGAGCGGGGTGTTACACGGAGTCACGTTACTATAATCGATTGTAGTGACTTTCGTTAATAAGCGATCAATAATTGTCCTCAATATATCTCCCTTGTCCATAATCAATGCACCTACTTTATAACAGCTTCAGGCATGTTTAGATTTTGTACACATACATATACATAAAGTAGTTTAACACAAGTGTGTACGAATGTTAATACAAATACATGAACGTAGTTTACAAGTGCTGGCAAAAGTAGCATTTCACAAAATGAAAAATATTTCACCTGACACAGTTTTGTCGGTGGAAATAAGAAAGTTGCTTCAGTGAACCAATCGTGACACAAGAACGTGAGTCATTGACAATTATTAAACAACCAGGGAAAGCACCAGAGAGTAGGGAGATGTGGTTTTTACAGAAGAATGTTTAGAATAACATGGGCAGCTTAAACATGTAACGAGAATGTCGTGATATAAACAAGGCTTTTCTTAAAGTGCAAAGAGGAGAAGACACAGTGGGGACTATCACCAGGCATATAGGAGATATCCGTGGCTGTAGTATTGTTAAAGTGCACAGATGAGTTGCCACAATGGGAATAGAAGCTATAATAAGCCTAGGCAACTATCAGATTTGAGTAAAGTAATGACGTCAAGTTAATAGATGGTTTTAGTTGCTGTTAGTAATTCCGGATAGTGCAAATTAGAAGTCTGCGACTGTCTGCATTCTGTAAACAACTTAAATCCATTTATTTTATCAACGTTCCCTATTTTCCGTCTCCTAACCAATTTTTGTGGACATTTATTTGAATTTGTAAACTCATCATCACCGGAAGAAAATCATAGGTTAGATTTTTGAGGATTTATACCGGCGTGTTTACATAGATTGTCTTTTATTTCTGTATTTTCTCTTACTATCTACTTTTTGTATGTGTCTGTTGACTGAGTAAGATATATTTGACAAGTTTTTATAGTTTGTGTCTGTTGACTGAGTAAGATATATTTGACAAGCTTTTATAGTTTGTGTCTTGTTGAGGCCCATACTAGACACCATAATGTTGAGGCCCATACTGGACATCATAAATGTTGAAGGTAAAAAAGGCCACCATAATGATATGGTCGGAATCTGGTATCGTAAGATGTAGAGTGCTGTTTAAGTGAGTGAGTGGTCAGGTCAACCTGGTAGTACACTGTTGTAGTGGATGTAGGTCAACAAACGTTGAGGCACTGACAGGGGTAATATAGACTCACTCGTACAGGCTCTTAGATGTGTAGTGCTCGTAAAAGGGTGTGGTTGATATGACGTGTGGGTGAGTAGATGTCATATGGACACGAATGTGTATAGGCTCTTGAACAATGTCACAAAACACCCGATCAACCACATGTAGAAGTCGGTAATGTTGATAACAGCTGAAGTTTCAATAATTTATTACGATACACGAACAAGGTACGCCGACATCATGATATATAGTCATTTGACAAAACTTGGGACGTCACAGCATAATAATAATGTTCAATGCAGCTGGCATTAATGAATCATAGGCAGGCTGTCCATATCATAGTGCTGACAACCATCTATATCTCTTCGGTACAGCTGCACAAAGTTACCCCGCATTGGGAACGGGTCTTCAAATATATGAGCTTAAACAACTCTCGTCTGACACCAGCAAGTCAGGTTTACTTCTGGTATATAGCAGGCCGCGAAATATGGCGGGCCCCAGAATACAGTGTTCTCTGTGATTCCTTGGACAAACCTTGTTCAAGGTGATATCACCGCAATAGCGGGATTCAATGAATATATAAAGTTCTTCGGGCATTCACCAACCCGGTACATTCAATGTCAGCATAATACGTGAGCTCAGTTACTGGTATACTCGATGGACTCTTTCCCGCACAGGGAAAAGTCACTAGGCTGTAAACAAAATGTTATTTATGATTCTGGCAATAAAGGAAAATGAATGAAGGCTAATTTACCTTGTCATTCCTTCAGAATAACACCAAAAAACTCACTCGTCTCCTAGACGCTTAGAATACAACATGGGGAAACAATCTTTAGACATCTTGGTCAAACACACAGAGAACTTTCCTTCCCCATAATATAGAGCCAGGTCGAAGACGAACAAGACGTCTTGACCCTTTGAAAACTCCAGCTCGACTCCTTAACAAAAAGTCTTTCTTAACGCCCCACAAAAGTCGCGCATGCGTCGTGAGACGCAAGACCCCTGAGCTCCACTCAGGTGGGGTGATCTGAAACATTCCAGGAAAAGCTGACCATTCAAGCCATATATGGTCAGGTAACCAGACATCGGTTCTAAAATTAGACCGCCAGGTAACAGACAAGTGGGATAACAACCACTGTTGACTTCAACCCAAGTAAAAAATGAGTAACTACCCCTTGATCAGGAATCTAACAAATAATGTCTCCAAACTTAAACAGGTACATTTAACAAACTATAAACTCAGCGAAACTGTCCGCAACATGTCTGTTGACTGAGTAAGATATATTTGACAAGCTTGTATATTTTGTGTCTGTTTTACCGCATTTTTTAATGATTTATTTATTTATTTTGCATTTCGTATTGTATTTTATAACAGTACGTATTAAGTGTAATTTACATAAACAGTAAATATACACATACTGTACATAATTTCACACGGTAAGAAAACGATGGATCTAGTTATTCACACTGGCATATACTGTGTATGTAAATATATAATGTTGTGGTTTGTGTAACACACGTGTATTCCCGGGTCCAAAAGTGTGAAGAAAAGGATACACCGACTTACTACCATTGTCGTAATAAGCAAAAACGTAGGGTTGTGTTACTTGAATATTTTTTTTTTTAAAATAACATTTTGCCTCGTTTTGGCGAAGCGCGTCCCGTTTAACCTAGTCGGTTATATTAGGGCGCATGTCCAAATATAAAAGAACATTAGGTCTGGTGTAACTTGAAAATGGATTGAACATTAACAGTGAGAAATCGAAAACTATGATAATTAGCCAAGCAGACGACAAGCCAATGTTACAAATAAGAATAAATAGGAATATACCGGTACTGGAACAAGTCTAGAGTTTCTAGTGTCTAGAGTTTCTAGTATCTAGAGTTTCTAGCATCTAGAGTTTCTAGTATCTAGAGTTTCTAGTATCTTGGACATGAACTGTCAGCGGAAGGCAGATGTCAAACAATAATCAAGTAGAGAAAAACACACGCCCTAAGGTACATTCAACAACATGGGGCAATAACCACTAAACAAATAATTTAAAAAAATTGAATTGTGAGTCATCAAATGTATTGTAGACACATGGACAATGAACAAGCTGTTACAGCAGTGTTTCTCAACCTTTTTTCTAAGCCGGAACCCCTACAATAATTGTCTATACTCAGCGGTTTTATTTAAACAGCTGTTCGTTCCATGATTTGAAGCTTGAGAGTTTATGACACTTCTGAAATCTGCTTCTGGTGTACTAGTCGTTTCCCCTAAAAATAATTTCTTTTCAATTTCGTTTCCCTTAAAAATAATCTCTTTCAATTTCGTTTCCCTTTAAAATAATTTATTTTTAATTTTGTTTCCTTTTAAAATAACCTCTTTTCAACTTATCTCGGTAACTCTGGCTAGTAAGTCCTTTTTTTAGATGGCACACTTCTTGAGAGAAGTGAATAATAAAGTTTGTTCTACCATCTGTTTTGTATCAGCTTTGGAAAATAGCCAAATTCACAATTTATTCTCACAGTTTATATAAATTTACATCTCATGGGACATGGTCTCGATAACTGATAGTACTAGAATAGATTTCTCCTTGTTTCAAATATGGCTCCTGTAAATTATTTTTACTTCATGGTGAACTATCTTCAGACTTTAAAAAGTACATAATTTCCTATCACGCTAGCCATGATTTCAGCTGCACTGTAAATTAAATTTCTACAAACCTTTCTGGATCGTTTATAAATGGAAATACTCTCCGATTATTTTACTAGCCAGTTGATTAGACCGAATTGAAAGGTCTACTCTATGTTTACGTTCCTTCTGCATTACCTTTGTACACTTAAGGAACACAGCAAGGCAGACGCCCTAGTAACGTCTAACGGTACACGATTTGTTCGGATCTTCTATTCGAAAAAAAAAAAAATAATAATAAAAACATTATACTCGCTAATTTTTTTTTAAATAAAATTTTTCCGCGTTTTGGCGAGGGTCGTATCTTTCAACCTAGTCGGTTGTATTAGGGCGTATGTCCAAATATAAAAGACAAATTTAAGGTCTTCTTCTTCTTCCTCGTTCGTCCTGAAAAGGACGTTGGTTGCGTTGTGTCTGTTTACGCCGGAGCTGTGATATCTGCACCTTTCGGTCGACACATCCGACTTCAGCACGGCAGTTTTTTGGGACCGCGTTTGCCTTCCCTTCCCATTTAAGGTCTGATAACAGTTATTCATCACTAAAATCCGCGCGTATATACCCATGTCTTCCCACAGTACACCCCCACTTAGTATGTTCAACTGTTTTCCTGACTTAATACCTAAGGGATATTACTCACTGTTTTTCTGTGTTACTTCGATTCTTATGATTATATCCCTTATACCAAAAAACGTTAAGTAATGTGATTGAATATACTTTCTATTGAACAGTTCAGACGTACAAATTATTATCCGTGCTACGAAATAATAATTCTTCCATTACATTATTCAGTCATTGCCTTTCAATTTGCAGTGAAGCATAGGCCTTACTGAATCTCACGTCAAAACCTTCCTGTCCCGGGTCGTTCTCTTAAGATCTGTCTATATCTTCGTTTTCAGTTTCAAGTCCGTCTTTAATCCCCTTGTCCACAGTAATAATAAAAACAAATATAATTAGAAGATAATGTGATGTGAGTGAATGTGTGTATGTTTGTGTGAATGTGTATACTCCTGTGTCTTAAAAGTAAGTGTATTGATTTTTTATTTAAATGTATATACGACTTACCTGAAATTACGGCGCGTTATCATGGTGCAGCACCCAATCATCTGCAATGTCCCTTCGGACTCGTAGGACCCGTTTTTTTTTTTTCGAAGTCGTTTTCCAAGACATCTTTTGGTAGAAGGCCTGATTAACTGTCTGTCCTGGAGGTACAAAAATTCTTTGTGCACAATTCCACGGCTGTCGAAAAAAAAAAAAAAAAATCATCGTTTTTTTTTCATCCTGGATCTGCTCATGCATGCTTTTTTTCTTCGGACGAGGAGAATTTTATCGTGTGCCATTCCTCACTTTTTTTTTGCCGTTTTTTTGGTCTCGGGATCATACTCGAACATCCATGATTCGTCTCCTGTAATTACTTTATCCAAGAAATTTGGTTCAATGACGAGTCTTCCCAGCAAATCCTGACAAATTTCCAACCGGTTCTCTTTTCCCTCTACAGACAAGTCTTTCGGCACCAGTTGTTTTCACGCATTCTTCGCATGTGCAAAACATTTGCTAAAATTCTATAAACTGCATTTTTATCCAAGCCAGTTTCTTCTGCAATCACCCTGACACTCAATCGGCGGTCTTTCGCCATCACAGCTCGCACAACTTCCCCATTTTGATCGTTTCTTGACAAGATTGGCCTTCCAGAACGAGGTTTGTCTTCAACATTTTCTCGGCTCTCTTTGAAAGCTTTGTGCCCCCTAAAAACCATATTTCTCGATAGAGTGGCATCTCTGTAAGCTTCGGTTAAATTTTCAAATGTCTCGGTGGCAGACTTCTTGAGTTTCACACAAAATTTGATAGCGTACCGTTGTTCAATATTTCGCTCCATTGCAAACGTAACGAGTTATTAAAACATGACCTTACACAAACTGCAGTAGCGCGGGAATGACTCAACCGATCGAGTTGAAACAAGTCTAGACATGAAGCTAAGGTCTCTACCCATGCGCCGATATCCACCAATGAGGTGTTACTTTGTCTAGTCGTACATAGGCAAATCAGTACACTTACTTTTGGGACAGAGTAGTATGTATGTGTACAGGACAAGGATGCTCGTAATTTGTCTATTTGTATTCTTTTCGCGTTATTGTTACTGTTTTTGTTTTAGGTTTTTTTTTTGTGTGGTAAAATTATTATCGTTGATTTTTGCTTTTTTTTTTTTTAAATAGACGTATATCCTTCAATATTTGGCAAATGGGTGTGTGCATGTTTGATGAGATTGCAGAGACGTTATTGCACTTATTTCTGCTTTTGATCTGATATAAGTTGCCTCTTAATTGTCAAATATTATTATCTAAGTCAACGTTTTCATTAATTTGTTAAAGGTTGTTGTTTCTTGTGCGTTATGTAATTGTTATTATTTCTGTTTTTCTATGAGACAGCTGTTGTTCCTATAGTTCTATGTAAAAGGTTTTGTTTCATTTGTTCGATCTCACAGTTATTTCTTCTATTGTTCACTGAGAAAACTATTGTTAAATTGTTTTGTGCCATAGTTACTAATTCTACTGCTTTTTGTGAACGTCTTTGTTTCTCGTGTTCTATGTGACATTTATAGTTTCTATCGTTCTATCAGACCTCTATAGTTTGTTCAGTTCTATATCAAAGGTTTTGTTTCTAATACCTATTGTTCTATGAGACCTCTATAGTTTTTTTTTTGGTTCTATATCAAAGTTATTGTATTACTCGATGAGAAAGTTATGTTTTCCGTTATTCTTTAAAAATGTACAGTTGATATGGTTCTATGTGAGATATATTGTTCTACGATTGAATCATATATGTTTTTTCTCTACAGAGCACCCTCCAGCAGAACAAGTAATCATTGCATTCCATGGCGAGCTCCTTGCACTCTGGATGATGCTTTGATAAACAAGTACAGCTTCCTCAGGTGTTGCAGAAGCGGAGCTTGCAGGTAAATAACAACACTTTACTTTTTTCTTTTCGCTTGCGCCAACAGTAGAGACAAGTTGGAAAGTACAGTGTCAAGAATGTTTTTTTACTACATATACTTTACTTACTTACTTGCTTACTTACTCAGTCGTTCCTTTCCTACCCTGGTGTGTAGAGGTTTGACAGAGAGAGCGCCATACTATCCTATCAACTGACTTCTTCCTGGTCTGGTTCCAATCTAGTCCTCGGTCCTCCCAGCAGACTCTGGGTCGTAATGTAAGTCTGGATCCCTGGCTGTTGGTTTCTCATATTTGTGGTGCTATCCAATCTTCTCCCATTCGGAAGACATGGCCAAACCATCGTAATTGGGACTGTTCCAATGGGTCTGCATGGGCTGGTTTTTGAAGCCATTGCGTATCGTCTGGTCGCGGACCTAATCTTTTCTTGTTACTTCAACCATCTTCCTCATATACCTCATTTCTGAGGTTTGGAGCTGGATATATACTTTATATGTGTTAACCTCCCATACCTCACAGGAGCTTCACAATGTTTGTTGTCATGCAATATGTTTTGCCCTGACCACTTAGGCCATATGTCCTTAAAACACTCAACTATCTTCTTCTTTTGCGCACTATTTCCAGAATGGCAGACGTTCCTCTATTGAAAAGATTTCGATTACAATTGCTTGAGTCGAATTCTATGCATTGTTTCAAATGACATTTTATCTTTCGTCTTTATACGGAGTTGGTGCAGACAGTTGAACTCATACAGAGACATTTTGTTGTTGTAGTTGTTACGTCATTCACTGTGTCGTATGTAGTGCATAGAACCATTAAACCATGTTGATTTCATATATAAATGGCTACGTTAATTTCATTTTCATTATTTGTTTATTGCTCCTAATGGAGCATGGAGCCGCCCCTGAAGCTGGTCCCCTTACAGGGGGTCTACACCAAGCATTTACTTGCTCCTACAGTGGTGGCTTCTGGAGCAATTTTGTTTATATGATGAGGTTGTCAGCCTCATGTACAACCTCATAGTAGTCGCCTTGTACGACATGTCTGGGGGAGCAGTAGTCATATTCTTTCTTTGTCTCATCTGAGACCCCCCCCCCTCCCGGGACCTACACGGGGCTGACTCTCGTAACACTTGTATATTAATAAGATTATCGTGACGTGTGTCTTTATCCCGCGGAAAATTAGTTATCTAACAGTTGTTAATCTTCAGTGTATATGTATGGACTTCAATCACGCTGTATTTAGCGCGTCTTCAGCCTCTCTGGAAATGTATCATCCGTTCTTGAAAATTCCGACAACTGTTTCTGCTGTGTATGTTCTTAGTTCATCTCCTCTGTCGTTTCCCCTGCTGGTTCTTTGACTTCTTTACAATATCTGAATATTAAAAAAAAAACTGCATGGTCTCCATTGTAATATTTATCTACGGTTATAAATAACAACAACCAGGAAGTTAGAAGCTTTCATAAATGGGTGCTTTAGATATTAGAAGGATTAAATTGATACGACAAAATCACTTTCTTCGATATTAGAAGGATTACATTGATACGACAAAATCACTATTGTCGACATGTGCCGGTAAAACAAAAGATGAAAAGATGGTGCTGGAGTTGGACTGTACACACGCTGAAGAAAAAAACCTGTTGATAGCATTACCAAGTAGTCCTGGGTTGGAATCCCGATGGTAAGAGAATGAGAGGCAACCCCAAGAACACACGGAGAAAACAACTGGTGATAGAAATGAATAATTATTAAGAAGAGAGGGAAAGACGTTGAGCTGATGGCACGTGACAAGAGAACTTGACATCTGTTTGGTGAGGACCTGTGCTCCATTGGAAGGTGAAGGATATTGACTTATGAGCTGTTTTAATCTCTTTTATTCCAGGTGCAACTTATGGGGAAACAACTGTAGATGTGAGGCTACCCTTGGCAGATAACGTTTCCTGAAAACATGACCAGCTACTGGCACGTGACTGGAGGACTTGGCGCGTTCTTGTAGGCGGTCTATGCTCCTTGGGGAGCTAAAGGGCATTGATTGATTGATTGAGTGATTGAATCCTCGTTATGAGCTGTTTTAATCTCTTTTCTTCCAGTTGCAACTTATGGGGAAACAACTGTAGATGTGAGGCTACCCTCTTTTCTTGAAAACCTGAACAGATGCTGTCTTCGTGCCTATCCAGTCATGTGCTGGCCAGCGGAAGTTACGCCACTTATTGCATATTAATACTATAGGATACATTTTTATAGACAGCTATTGACTATGTCAAGAACTAATTCTGTCTATGCATTCTCTTAGGCCTGTCAAGTTTACCTCATCTTTTAACACTGTACCGTACGCAGCCTTTTAACAGTGTTCCTAGCTACTGTCGATCTCTACACACTGCGTGTTATGTTTCGCATGTTGTTGTGCAGAAAACCTTCGCTACCAATGTGTTAAACAGTTTTCGTTGTCTCAATTTGCTAATTTGTTGAACTTCTGATGGTTCTTCTTATCTTCTTGTTTGCTTGTTTTTTTATGTTTACTTCAAGAGCTTTGGTTTTGGAACGTCCGGTTTTCTTCTTTACGCTTCAGTTCTCCCCGGAACAGACGTCGTCAATAAATATGTGCCAAGTCCTTCTGTTGCGTGCCATCAAGGTCTTTCAATGTCATCTTCGTGGTTGTCATGATTTTCTGTTCTGTCGTCTGGTGATATCCAAGTTGCTTAATGCATTCTTTCGTGTGGAATCAAGTTTCACCATAAAGGTAGCTGAAAATAATACAATACAATTGATACAATATAAGTAATATAATATAATTAACATCGTATGATTGATATGATATAATATAATTAATATAATCATAAATATAATGTATTGTAATGTAGTAAAGTATAACATAATATAACAGGGGATTGGAGTGTGGAAGGGGTATGGCGTCCATCTCTTGTTCTGAAGGTACTGGGTTCAGATCCATGTACATGAAATTTATTTGATGGACATTTTTTCAAAACCACTGCGTCCCAACGATGTCATACTCCCCTGATCTCCTGGGTAGGGAGATCGGATGCCTAGACTACTCGGATAAGGGCGAAAAATTATAAGGTGCAATGAGCAAGTTGCACACTTTAAAAATTCATTGGCAGCTGGAAATCTTAAAGAGTATTCCATACTATAATTGGGAAAATCTACCCACCACATCAATATTTATAGAGTGTGTGATTCCTGTATATACATATTGGGATTCTCGCCGGTGCTACGGAGTCCATACACTGTGCTGAGACCCTCCTTGTGTGATCTAAGGGAGGAGATCAGAGCACTGATGGAATTGTCCGTGTGCAATAAAGATTGTCTTTGAAACCAAAACCAAACTTTAATAACATTACATGACATGACATGACATGACATGACATGACATCACATCACATCACATCACATCATTTGGCAAGACAAAAAAAACACGTCACGATTCGACACAACATTATGTGTGTGTGTGTGTATATATATATATATATATATATATATATATATATATATATATATATATATATATATATATATATATATATATATATATATATATATATATATATATATATATATATATATGTATATATATATATATATATATATATATATTATATAATGTAATATACAGTAATATAAATATGATATGATGTGATATATTTATAATCATAAATGTAAATATAAATAAAATTGTTAATATGATAAAATATAACATAGCATAACACAAATGTAATGTAATATAATATAATGTAATATAAATGTAATATAATATAATATAATCCGATCGTCGCCTTGTGCTTTTCCAGAGGCCAAGCTATCAATGGCCTTGCTAAGTTCTTACAAAGTTGGTTCAGCATCCACCTCCTCCAAAGCTGGGAGGCATTTAACGGCGTCAAGGGGCTGCAGGCGTGGTGGTATTTTCTTTAGTGTAAAGCTCAGAGTAGTGGTCGACCCACCTGTCCATCTGTTTACCTGTATCGGTTAGTTTCTCTCTGCTGATGGTTTTGAGTGGTGCCTTTTTTTTCCTTCGTGGGATTGGGAAAAGGGGGGGGGGGGGGGCAATGGTTTCTTTATACCGTGGTACATTTGTCTAGTTGCATGTTTTGCGCTGCGGTCTGGATGTTTTCTTAGAGCTGGAGCCAGTACTTATTTGTGCAACGTCGAACAGTTTGTTTGACTGTCCTTCTCATAGTCTTCAGGATCTTCAACTGATGATGATGAGGGATCCAGAACTCTGTGACCACTTTTATGCAACCACTGCATTACGTTTAGCTAGAACGACAGGTGCAGACCAAAGACAACCTGGCGGAGAACACTGGAGGCTGAGATACAAAGCATGAATCAAGACAGGCACTGATCGAGCAAAATGGGAACAGTTTGTTGCTACCTTACAAGACGCCAATAGGCGTGATGCCCACTGACTGCTTTATCAGGGGCTAACGACCCAAGAAGACAAGAAATTTACGTAAAAATTTAAAAAGTTTCCATTTAAAAAAGAAAAGTCATTTTGCTTCGTGATATTCTTTAAGAGCACTTAGATATTTTTAAGTCAAACGAGATAATTTTGCAGAAATCTGTGATAATTTCTTTTTACACAGTTGCATCCCTTGCAAAAGTAAAAATTACCTCCCATAAATATGCTGACGTGAGAAGCAAGTGTTTGTTCTCTCTCTCTCTCTCTCTCTCTCTCTCTCTCTCTCTCTCTCTCTCTCTCTCTCTCTCTCTCTCTCTCTCTCTCTCTCTCTCCCTCTCTCTCTCTCTAATATCCGGGGTCTCTGTGGAGACCAGGGCCGTAGATAGGACTTAATAAGGGGGGTGAGGGGGTTTTAATACAACATTTTTTTTAAATGCACTATTTTGGTACCGGTACAGTATAATTTCCCACCTAAAAGGGGGAGGGGGTGGGTTTGAACCCCCAAATATCTACGGCCCTGCTGGAGACAATGAAAGAATTAAACTACTGTCATGCATGGCGTAAGAGGTGGCTAATAGGAACATGTACTTGTGGCTGGCAACTTCAGCATATAAAACGAATTGCTACAGAATCTACGGCTGCAGTAAAATTAATTGTGACACGCTTTCAAATACTGTGATATCTGCAGTTGGGTGTCAAGCTAAACAAGACGAGAAAAACAATAATGTTGATGTGTATGTGTGTACTACATGAGTACATGCAGGCGCACCTCCTAGATTCAATTGCAAGAGAAAATTCAGGCACTCATTCAGATTTTTAAATATCTGAACTTTTTTTCTCTCAAATTATTGTTAAAACAACACACATTTTAAATAGACGTCAACACATTAAAATCAAACACACTTTCAAACACAATTTTGGATTACGATTTTCTTTCAGTGTGTGACTTTCTGACAGTATGAAACTCATGCTTATTTCGATTTATTTATTTTTTTGGGCATATTTAGTATGTGACAGAAGGCAGGCGATTTATTTCATTTGTTTAAATGATTGCAGACGTGAGACAGCTGTTTGACACAGGTGATGATATTGTCCAAATGTTTATGCAGACAACATGTACTACGATGTATCGAGTGGTGCTTGCAATTTGATCCATTATTCTCCAATGTTTACTTAGTTATACCAAAATCTCATGTTGTGCTTGTGGCGTTATCTTTCTTGGTCTGCCATAGTGATTCATGAATGGTGGCCAGAGAGTTAAAGATGAGTTTATCAATGATAGCAGTAACCTTTGTTCAAGAGATACTCTTGGCAGTGGTGTAATAGAAGGAACGAGTTCCTATTTAGGGACCTTACAGGATAGAAGGATGACAACTACAACAGCTGAATTATCTCGGCTTCTGGCAGGTTTTTTTTTTTAAATCTCTGCCTTTCTTCTGCACAATCTTTTGTCAGATAATGACGATAGACTCGTGGACGATAAGCGCCCCGCTCAAAGAAATTCTGCAAAATATAAATAAGTGTATCTATGTATATAAAATGAGTTCGTAAGGGCGCAAACGTAAAATTCCAATTCAACTAGGGATTTAAATTTACGTATTTACACATACTGTTTGATCTGTGTTGAATGGTATATTAATTTTGAGAAAGTTCTATCATCACTCAAAATGAATGTTAGAAATTGAGGTGTCAATTTATATAGGACTCTTTGGTTCCACCTAGCGTTTTAATTGAAGAGGTGGTAGCTGGGGTCTGGTGTTAATGTTGCGGGGTCTACGTAGATTCTTGACTTTTCTTCGCACGTCAGGAGTCGAGTGGGGCGTCGGAGATCATGTTATTTTTGCACGTAGACCTTAACAGAAAGCAGCTTCAGATTGTCTTCTGGAACCGTCTGTCAGGATTTTATTGTCCAGCAATGACCACCAGAAACCCTTCTTGAAGGGTTGCCGACTCTGCTAGAATGGTCGACAGCAAGTACTGCATCAGTTGAGATACAATTTTCAGAAATTTTAACTATTGATAGTTGTTTAGCTACAAAATCCTAGCACTATTAACTTTCGGAAAGATTCCTTGTCACAGTGACTATGTATATACTTTCTGAAATTTAGTCCTTTTATTTGGACATGAGTAATTCTGGTATTAACCACGTCTTATACTTGAAATCTGTTCTATCTGCCGTGGATTCCTCTCTCTCTACGTTGTTCGAAGAAAGTGCGAAGGGTCCTCTAATACAGTAGTTCTTGTACCTCCAACTTTTAGCCCACGCGAAATTTTTAGAACGATATTTTAGGGGTGTGAGTTTTTACTATAACGAATTGGCTACAGAGAGGGATTCGCTAATTCCGTTAGCCGGTTAGATGCATTGACCACTTGACCGTTTGATCGATTGCATCATCAGTTTTCGATCACTTATTGATCTGCCCCTGTCCTATTTTTTACAGCCCTGGGCGGAAACAGGTTAAGCAATCCGTGGGTATGGCCAGACATTAGCTACCGTACGCAATTAGGATAAGTGACGAGAGGCAACTGCCTAATCTCTTAATATACTGATAAGGGACTCTCGGTTGAGCTGCCTCTCCCAGACGTACCCATTTTGTGTGTAGGTTTGAAGAAACCACCCGTCGAAATGAAAGAAATGAAAAGATAACTACCGCTAGATGACGGCGAAAGGAAAGGATTTTAGAAAAGGATGAAAATAAAAACGACTGGCGAATGTCAACTACGTGACATTTCTCCCGGCGATATTCTTCTCAGTCGGAGAGTTCTAGAAGAAAGATTATGTCTCCAGGATATTTGGAAAAAGAACTTGAACATCACACGCAGATCAGTGACACACATAGAGATTATTGCTGGTTTAATGTGTTCAGTTGTGTTCTGTTGATTGCATGTGAGATGTATAATGGAGTATATGGCCAACGTTCTCTAGTTGATGGTAACACGAAACACTCACTCTCAACCTTCACATTACGTAGAATATCATGCTCAAGAAATCTGCGTTGACGGTCCAATATATATTTATTGACAATTACGTGAACAGCAAACGAGATTCACAACTTGTTCAGGCGAATGAGTAATAAACACTGGTAACCCACACACGGATACCCACGACTTGGGTCCTTACATCCGCTTCGTAGGATGGACTTCGAAAATATTTATTCATTTACATGGTATGTATTCCACAGCAAACACACTGGTGCAGGACACCTATTTACACTTCCAAGATCTCACAAACGATCATGTACACGCTAGACGACATCAGGACACCACGAATGACACACACAAGAGACTATAAATCACACTGGCCATTAACATATCCAGTCACCGTGAAGGGCTTCACACAAAAGACTGTTGTAACGAAGCATACGTCACGCAAGACAATATGCTCACGTCGTCATCTTTACTAAGTGACGTCAAGCACAACACACGGTCAGTGCGAGCGCTACGTGGTACATAAACAACCCGATAAAAGATTAAAGTTTTTGCACAGCAATGCGGCTCCCAACATTAACAAGATTAAGAAATTGTTAGAGAAACACCTTTCTAGTGATACACATAATGTGGTTTAACATACTTGTAATGGTTGATCTTCACATTAAATATCTCCATCTTATTGGATAATGACGTGGATGGTGGATAAGATTAAATGATGGAATTAGCTGGTGTTAATCGACATGAAGAAGAATAATAACTAGGTCTACTCTAAACTCATTTTCAGGCTATAATAATTTTCCTTATGATGTTATCTGATCTTGGAACCTTTGCTGCTTTAATGTTATTTAGTCTGTTGAAAAGGTCTATTATTATCAGTGGTTCCAACATATTGTTTCTGATTGTAAAATATTGATCTCTTTGATCATTGAACCAAGGCTTAATAAACTCTAACCATCTTCCCATTATTTTCTCCATGCTCACGATGATGTTGCCAGATTTGGTATATAACAACGTGTTGATGTACAAGTTATTTTTAACTGATTGATTGATATCTCAATGTTGGTAAATTTACTGAATTTATTAGGTGATTAGTTTAGTAATCCGATTATGTCCCGTTTGGAAATGGACTGAGCTGAAAAGTCACGTGATGGGCTTATATACTTCTGTAGAGTTTGGGAAAATATTCACTTCCAGTGAGTCATGCTATTAAACTGCCCTGTACTCACAAATATTTTGAACTTGATAACATAATAATAATAAACTTGTAACAAACTTAATAAGATTCACCCCCCACCAGTCGGCTCAACATGTGATGACAGGAAGAGACTTATTTCTACTTGCTTTTGAATGAGTGCGGAACTAAGTGACGTTACCAAGGTTGCCACTCAAGTTCTAGAGATAAACCCAGATTTTCTTCTTAAAAAACCCCAGAAATACCCAGATTATTTTATGCCTCAAATACACGGGATAGACGATGCTTACACAATCCTTTAGTGCAACTTTAACACAAATAAGCTGTGTGCTACCAATTTTTATTTATTTCTTCATTTTTATTTTATTATTTATTACCAAAAATTCACAATTATATAAAAATGATTTTATTAACACCCCAATATATGAACTCTTGAAAAGGAGATATTTTAACAGTAAAATACTTACAGTAGTAACATTAACAAAATGTTCCTCAAATCAAAAATAAAATGTTTAGTTATAACTTGTTACTGTTGAAAATTGTCACTTGTCAGCGACTCGGCATCCATGTCGACAACTTCTCCTTCGTCAAGATCATATGCATGAATTGACAACGTGGAATTTTGATTGTGGAGTTCCAAAATCTTTGCATATCTCTGCCGACAACGTCCTTCACGCACGTCTTCAACCACGCTTTTACTAGGATTAAACTTATGACAAACTCCATCTTTGGCAACTGCTTGCTTGGCTAGTATTCGACTGGAAACTGTTTCACACAAAAGCTTGTTGAGCTTCAGTGACATTTTTGGAGCAATTGTGTTGTCTGGAAACATCTGTTTGCAACATTCAATCAAATGATCAGCTTGCGAAAACGGAGTACTATGTTCTGCCATTAAAGCCGACAACAGTATTTCCACTTTAGCAATTTTGTCTCGGAGACAGGGCTCTTTTGGTTTGATGAAAAACTTGTTAATGTTCAGAATTTTGCTTTTGGCTTCGAAGTTTTTCATGTGCTTCTGTGTGCTTTTATGTGTCAATCATGCTGTTTTATTTGCATTAGTTAATGTACAGGAACAGACCGTACAAATCGCAGCATAGCGATTGCCTGAGTCCGGCTTTATCCAATCCTTAAGTTCGCTGTCTGTTAGCCATTCCTCACAAAAAGCCTGCTGATAACATGGCTTCACTTTTTTACGCGGTGGCGTGTGTGTCGTCATGCTGCTACAACTGCCTAGCGTACCTTCATCATCGCTCATTTGATATTATCTTATAATTAAAAAAAAAAATTTTAAATGCTGTTTATCTGCTTAAGTCTAAAATTTAAAAAGAATACTTAACAACACATCGCAAACATGACTGAGTATTGTAGATGACAGCCATTAACAGAATAACAGGAAATAGATAGTTGATGTAAACGAGTGAAAAAACAACGTCATTGATGTGGTTAAAAACAAGAATTAAATTTAAGTGGAATAAAAAATATAAGGCACATAATTTTTTACATTTAATTAAAATATAAATACTTTGTATAATGCTCAGTGCACAGAATATACATACATTGTAAATGCCAATTGTCAAATATACCCAGATATGCAGATTAGGAAAAAAAAATACCCAGATACCCAGACGGAAGCCCAAAATCCCAGATCTAGTAAAAAAAATACCCAGCTGTGACAACTCTGGACGTTACCGTAACTTTTTTTTTTTTTTTACATACCCCTTTTAGGGTGACGAATAAGGTTTATTGATTTATATAGTTTAAAATGTGTTTGATCTCGGCCCTGTCTTTGATCTGCGCGTCTATAGTTTGATCTTAGCCAACAGGACGAGAAGCTACCGTTCCTTTCTTGATGTTTTTAAATGAGTGTAATTTACAGTTTTATTACTATGAACTCTGTCTTGTCTGTGCATGAAGATCAGTCAAACAGTCCAAAGCCCATGTTCTCATCAGATTCCTCAGATCCTTCCTTCTTCTTCTTCTCTTTCTTTACCTCAGCTTCAGATGTTTTCCACCACCACCAGCAGGGGTGACAACAGCAGCCCCACCACCAACGACAGCAACAGATGCAGCACCAACAGAACTTCCCACAATGGTGATCAACTCTTTCACATTCACGTCATCCAATGCCTTGGCGCAGAGACCTGACCAGTAAAGCTAAACAGAAACATTAGCTGCTGAAGAGTTGCAATTTCATCAGTAGCGATCACCACATTTTTTGTTATAATAAAGTTTTGCCTCCTTTTGGCGAGGCGCGTCCCGTTCAACCTAGTCGGTTATATTAGGGCGCATGTCCAAACATAAAAGACCCTCAGGCCTGGGGTTATCAATAATAATAATTATCACCACGTGATCATCCGATAAAATAAGGGCAGCATAAACACATTCACCAGTGTTCACCAGTGTCAGACATTGAGTTTTTAATTAACACATTTACACGACTGATGTAAGCTAATATTTCGTAGCACTTTCATACATACGAAACACTGGAATTGTTTAAATGGTACACTAATATTACAAATAACCACCCTAATGAATTGGAATCCGTGTAAGGTCGTTTGTTTTATTAAAAGAAAATTAAATGTTAGATTTAAAATGTTATTTAAAATGTAAAATACTTCATGGATTAAGACAAAATCTTTTGAACTTAAAGCATTCTTGCAAAATACTGGAAATTATAGAGCTAAACAAAATTTGTTTTACCAAAATATATACTACTCGTCAAAAGTCAAGGGCCACTTAGAAAAAGCTTGGTTGAAACCACAAAACAAATCTGATATAAACGTAATTGGTATCAGTCAAAACGGCATTTATTGAATACCAAATGCCTAAGAAAAATTCTCCGAATTTTTTGGCCGAATACCATCACCAACCAAGATCTGCTTACTCGGAGCAAGCAAGAGGTGACATGCACACCATCATAGCTGGCAGACGCTGGAGCTGGGTTGACCATGTCCTCAGAAGAGACCCCGATGCCATCACAAGAACAGCTATGCTATGGACCCTTGAAGGAAAACGAAAGAGAGGCCGACCAAAAACAACTTGGCGGAGGACTGTGGAGGCTGAGATGCAAAGAATGAACCAGAGTTGGGGTACTGTACGAAGGATGGCCGCCGACCGAGCAAAGTGGAATCAATTTGTTGTTGCCATACAAGACGCCACCAGGCGTAATGGCCACTGACTGCTTTGACGATCGGCGGCTAAGGATCAAAGAAGAAGAAGAAGAAATTGACATGTCACGTAAAGAAATGGAAACACACATTCAAACGCAATGAAGCTGTGAAGTGTGTCACCCACCTTTTCAAAAGTCACACAATAGATATTGGAAAAATAGACATTTCAAAATCTGGTATGACCACCGTTTGCAGCAAGGCATTCAAGACAGCGTAGACGCATCGAGTCCACAAGGGTCCGAAGAGTATGCTGAGGAACAGCTTGCCATTCCTGAAGCAGAAATGCAGTCAGCTGTGCAACATCCATTGGCAGGGGGTGATTTGTTGACAATCTTCGACCAAGGACATCCCAGAGGTGCTCAATCGGAGAAAGGTCAGGTGAATGAGCTGGCCACGCCATCCTGATATTCCCATGTTGCTGAATAAACTCATTCACCCCACAAGATTTCGTTCTGGTATCTTGGTCCGGTCAAGTTGCCTTGGATGATGTAGAGTGGGGTCCTGCCGTGTCTGTAGAAGCCTCCCCAGACAATGACAGAACCCCTGCCATAATGATCCACCTCTCGAATTGTGTCATCAGTAAATCGCTCTCCTGGTCGTCTCCAAACTCGAATCCTGCCATCATTGAATGACGCAGTTCGAGTTCATCAGTGAAAAGAACTTGACGCCCTTGTTGCCTTGTCCATCGGATGTGCTCGCGACGCCAAGCAACACGGGCTCTGCGATGAGCAGGAGTAACAGGGATTCTGACTTCAGGACGTCGAGCAGCCAGTCCAAATTCATGTAAACGTCTGCGAATGGTGCTTTGACTGACATTAACGTTTACAGTTTGTCTCAGCTGACATCTTAGAGTGGAACAGGTCACTGTTCGATGGCGCAGAGCTGACAACAAGAGGTACCGGTCATCATGTCTATTGGTGCATCTAGGGCGACCTGGCCGGTGGCGATCCTCCACACTTCCTGTGGCCTAAAATCTCTCCAAAAATTCTTTGGATATAGAGGTGTGACACTGCAAGCCGTTTAGCAACCTCTTATCGGACAGATAAAACACTTTCAACCCACGCTATAGCCCTCATTCTTTGTAAGGTGTCAAGACTTCTTCTCGATGGCATGGTCTTTGCAAGTGATGAAACTACCCTAAGTCTGCTGATTGTGAAACAAACTAAGAGTGAACTCTGTTCACGAAATGTCGCCATTGCACGTGGAATGTCAATCAGCACGATTACTTCACCTGTTTGGTTGTACGGAAGTTTGAAAAAACAGACTAAAAATGAGAATTTATGGTCAGCAAACCAAATTGCACGTGATCACCATGGTTGTCGGTGAGTTGTTTTTATGCTTAACGTGCGTAGAGGACTGTCAGAGGAAGATATTGCACCCATTTTTATTAAAAACTTCCTTCATTTAATCATTCTATGCGCTTATATAGAAGTGTATTGAAAATAATAGGGTGGCCCTTGAC
The DNA here is from genome assembly GCA_024509875.1 of Oreohelix idahoensis. Taxonomy (NCBI): domain Eukaryota; kingdom Metazoa; phylum Mollusca; class Gastropoda; order Stylommatophora; family Oreohelicidae; genus Oreohelix; species Oreohelix idahoensis. The sequence goes on along the minus strand of JAMPIV010014934.1, from coordinate 96,553 downwards.
TTTTGACGAGTAGTATGATAGGAAACTCTTTACAGAGCGATACAACAGGAAGCAATCTGATCATCAGAAGAAGTCCCCCCGTCTGACGAGTGTTTCGGCCCATATACTCCTTAAGTAGTATATATAATTTTTATCTATTTCTAATTGAATCACTTTATTAAAAAATTTAAAATTAACTTTGAAACATGTTTTTTCCCATTATACTGGAAAGGTCAAGGTCGTCTGATAGCAGATGCTACCATAAGGGAGTGAACTGTTAGAGCCTACACAAATCAGGTCCAGTTTCGAGAGGTGGGGGTGACCAGTTCCTTCCCTTGCTGCATTTTCCCTTCCCTAACTCACGAGCAGATTCAGGGACACAGTTACAGCTTAGACTGGTGCGTGACACCACACAGTGTTTCGAACCCTGTAGCATCGCCGCGAGAGACCATAGAGAGACTCTTTCAGTTGAACGTTTCCTAGAAAGGTGCAAGCAATAAACAACTCAAAATCAGTCTTAGAATATCAGCTGAAAAAAACCTTATAAAAACTTCTATAAATACAAGACTTTATTGCAAGTAACACAACACACAACATGCACATCTTCAATAAAGAGCATCATGGGTACGTTTATATGAAATAAAATAACTCACTGCTACGGTTCCAAACTATCATGATATCCAGCCTATAAATTACAGCAGAATATAACAGTTACCCCAGCCTGACGGAGATGCCTACGAGAGTTATGTGTCCTGTCATCCCTTAATTACCAGAAGCGAATACACCTAGCCTCACAGTGAGCAATCAATGGCCATGGGCCAGGCAAAACGACCATCATCACTTTGTTAAGGAACATTTAGATGTATATTACATGTTTATAGACCTCATTTAGATTTGTTACCAGTTTAAATTTACGCGCTAACATATTTATCTGAAGTCAACATGATGTATTTTACACTATTAGGACGTTTCACTAGCTTTGCTCAACTTCAAAATACTATATCTCAGCGAATATATAACGCATATAAGTGAAATTTTGTGTGTGACTTTGAAATGGTATAGACCCTATGAATTACATTTTTCATTAAAATACAGCCATTGGTTTCAAGTTTCGTTTCTTTGCGATATGATTTAAAAAGTCTACTTGCCAAAACACATCACACACACACATTTTGAAATGTCTACAGTCAATTATACGACCTCATTTGCACATGATTGGTTTATCCTACAATCGGCATGATTTCAGCGTGAAATTGCGTAAAGTTGCACTTCTTGAACATTAAACAGTTTATATCCGGTATTACTCACACATTGTCAATCAGTGGTGTCTACAAAAAGTATTGTGTGGTTAAGTAGGAAAAACGAGTCTGCGAGTAGAGTTTATGACATTACAGCAAACCACAAATATGATTTTTAAGTATTTCTGCAATGAAGCTACTCCAGGAAAACTATATCATTCTATTTCAAACCCACAAAAGAGGACTATTCTTGCCTTGGGGATAAGCAAACAATCATTGCACCGCTGGATAGCGATATCTGAAATTTCTAATTCCAGTGTTTTACACACGAAAATTAGGCCAAGAGTGGTGGATAATTTTGACAGAGAATATATCCGCAGAGAAATTTGCAATATGTTTCACAAAGAATGGACGCAGTGACTTTAAGGAAATTGAAAATTTGGTTAAGAAAGAAGAATGACATTGATATTTCCAAATCTACGCTATGGAGGACTATTAGGAGTTTGGGATTCACTTTTAGAAAATATGTTGGTGGTAGAAACCTTAGTTGTGAGAAGCCTCATATAGTTGCAATGAGAAGCAAATATTTACGCGAGGTCAGAGAAATGAGAAGAGAATGTTATGGTTTTGTGTATTTAGATGAAACTTGGATCAATGCGCACCACAATAATGAACGAGAATGGCAATCATCTGATGGGACAACTAAGAGACTAGTACCAAGCAGCAAAGGACAGCGCCTAATAATTGCACATGCAGAAAGCAGCCATCATGGGCTTCTAAATAATACTGAACTCATATTTGTTTCAAAATCCACAGATAATAGGGATTATCATACAGAGATGAATGGCAAGATATTTCAAGATTGGATTGTGAATCATTTACTTCCTTCATTGGATAGACCGTCGTGTTTGATAATGGACAATGCTTCATATCACAACGTTGTGGCACCAGAAGATAAAGTTCCTAATTCATCAAGTACTAAAGATGTAATAAAGATTTGGCTGACCAAAAACAACATTCCATTCAACGAAATGTCCCTGAAGCCTGAATTACTTGGAATTGTAAAAAAAAACACAGCATACAAAGATATTTCACATAGACAAGGCAATCCATGAACATGGTCACAGATGTTTAAGACTGCCTCCTTACCATTCTCACTTAAACCTAATAGAATTAGTCTGGGCTAAAATTAAGGAACAGGTAGCAACAGAAAATAGAACGATCAAATTAAAAGATACTGAAATACTTAAAAAGCCGCCATCTCCAATATCGCCAGCGATTATTGGAAGAAATGTGAGAACCATGTGTTACAAGAGGAAGAGGAATATTGGAAGAATGATGGTTTGTCCTTCATTCAGCCGAGATTGGTTATCAATTTCTCAGAGACATCTGATTAAGATTCGGATGAAGTTTAAATTCTTTAAAGATGACCTTACCGTTATTTACAAGCACATTAGAGGAGCAACGTTCCATTATGATATTTTATTAACCGCAAAGAGATGTTACACCTATTGAAATAATTAGATCAAGTGAAGGTCCAGTATGGTAGCGCACTAAATGTAAATGACAAACAATGTCACGAGCATCTCGCATGCAGATCATTTAAGAAATAATTTTCAACAGGTCTTCATATGCAAACGTGGTGGCCACATTATTGTAATAGTAGCCTATCCCTAATCAATTCACAGAATCTGTCACTAAAGTGGTAAAATTTCTTTTCTCGATACACAATAATTAGTATGCCGACGAAGATCAAAGGATTTCATTAGTTTATGGGAACTGGACAAGATGCACAGATATAAAGTATATATTTGTTGGGTCTAACCCAATATAACATCGTGTGCAAAAAATCGCATTAATATGTTCGACGGTTAATCAGATAATTACATTTGTTTGAGGGCAAAGCTAGTGAAACGTGCTATAGAAGATATTGTCAATGACCGCGATTATGTGTAGACGTCACTGGGGAAAGATAACGTAATGAGGGGCTGCACTAACGCACGCCAACGGTCTTTCTTGACCTTTCGTCGTTTGAATCCGTCTAAGCAAGACATGGATTATTACTGCTCCCAAAGTTATTGAAGTTTACAGATCTCCTACGTGGCATAAGGGAAAACGAAGGTCGCCACTTTAATTCTACTGATGCAGTATTTGAGCATCCTATATTCATGAGCATTTCCTTATGAGGAAAGAATTTCAGGGAGTACTATTATAATATTTTCATCGCCTGATGTCAGTTATCACTTCACCAATGAGTCCGCTTGGCGGCATTGCGAGTACATAGGCTTGACATGCGACGATGCAGTATTGACTGTAGGAGACTGCATTGATGTATGAACTGAATTATTGCCATGAATTTATATGATGTCCGTCATTAAATGTACTTGTCCGTGGACCCAGCCACGAATATCGTTATGAACTTTATTCAAATTTGACACATTGTTGTGTTGGACACTCACGCCATTCAAATATCAAATTAGCTCGATAACTCTACCAGTCTTCTCAAACCCCACCTTAACAGTGAGAACATGGTGGCCCAGTGTGATGGGGAACGATGTTGTCCAGAAATTACAACAAATAGACAACACGAAAACTGGGAAAGGATAATTTCAAATAATTTAAAAAAAAAACTGTTCCAGTCGATTGGAAAAAATTTACATCAATTTCAACGTATCGCGCATGCGCGCCAGAAGCCATGACAACGCCCGAAGATTTCCAGCAAAGACGTCCGGAGTAGTATAGTAGGGAGGAAACGGTTAGTATTCTGCAGGCGCGTGAATTTTATATAGTCTGCAGGCGCGTGACTTTTATATAGCAAAATACTCTGGATCGATTCTGCAGGCGTGCGAGTCAGGAGGCGCCGCATGACTTTTTATATAGCGATATATTTTAGCCGGGGTGACGATCAGCTTGCGTCCTGTTGTCCTGGTAGTGTAGGTTGTTGTGTGTTGTTGTTGTATGTTACAACATTTAGACATATATTACAATATTTATATTACAAGAGTTAGACGTATATTTAGACATATATATATATATATATATATATATATATATATATATATATATATATAGATATATATATATATATATATATATATATATATATATTTATTTATAGGCAAGAGTTGTGTACAGTATTTTCAAAATAACATTATATGATCACAGATTGGCAAGAGGTAGGTAGTTTGATAATTGGGGGCGTGTTGTTGTTATGTGTTGTGTATTTATACATATAGACGCTATTTATACATATTTACATACAATATATATAAAAAATATACAAAACATCGATAATGAGGGAAAATTTTAAAAATCGATAATGTTATGTAGGTTACTAAGGAGGTTTTTGAAGCGAGTGGAGTCTTTTTGTGCTGGCGCGGGTGACGACGCATGGGTGTGTACATTTTGGGGTGTAGCAAGCGAGTGTAGGTTAGGGGGGATTTTTGTGTGATGTTGTATTGGCCTGGTAGTGTGTTGGTGTGTTTGTTTATACATATATTACAATATATTACAACAGGTAGACAATATTTAGTTATACATATAGACGCTATTTCGACATATATAGTTATACATAGATAACAAAGATTTATAAATAGAAGTATATATTTAAAAGAATACTTGAGTTAAAGAGGAAAATATCAAAATCGATAAATTAGCTAAGTATGCGTCTTATAAGGGAAGAAGACTAATGACCGGGGTGGGGTGCTGATTTTTTAATGCACGGGTGGGTATTGGTTTTAGCTGGCGGTGGTGACGACGTATGTGTGTATTGTGTTGTAACAGCCGGAAGTGCCAGCATCTAGAGGTGGGTGATGCGTGATGCCATATGATGATGGATGGCATCCGCATGTCTGGTTTTGTGTAGTGTGCAGATGTGTTCAGTCAAAACAATGTTCATACAAAAATAACAGGGCAATCCACATAGGACGTCAGTAAACTCACGACGTATAAAGTCAATGATTCTTGTAACAGCCGTTGACGTTTTTCTTCATTATTTATTGTGGACGCCACAGTGACAAAATGGTTACGCGAATATGTAGGCACATCAAACAGTCATTATCACAGCAACATTCAATACAGCAATAGACGGTAGACAGCATTACAATGATGAGTCAGATGCATGTTATATTTCATAGTGCTGTAAATGTAGTCAGGTGAAAAACTCCATCCTTTTCTATAACAGCCAGGAGATAACCAGATGTATGAGATCAGTTCACTCTCCTTAGTCTGACTTCAGCAAGACAGACACGTCTGCCGAAGTATAAATAATGTCCTCAAAAATATCCTCTAGATAATAAAGGTTCTCCAAACCTAGTTCATTTAACAAAGTAGCAAGTAATGGTCCTTGGAACATGCACCAACCGATGCAGTACAATACAGCGACATGTGAGCTGGGAAAACATCTCGTGACGACGACTTTCGAAGACAGGCTATGAATCGAAATCGCTCACGACCCAAAATCGATAGAGTTAATGAAAAGTCAATTTACCTTGCCTTAACGAAATACACAGAAATATCACGCCTCCCGACATGTGGGAAACACTAGAGGTATTATCTCGAATAAACGAAATATCCATTAAGAGGACTACACATCCCTGACAGAAAAAAAAATAGCGGAGATCCCCTCTTCAACGAGGCATCTCTTTCGCCATTCAAATCGCTCACTCCACTAGTGGTGGGCGGAAACCGATCGACCAAAAAACAAGACCAGTCATGCGCAGTCCAGCGCAAAAAGACCACAGCTCAAAACTTAACTGCATTCAATACCAACGCGGGAAGACAAATGCTTACCGAGAAAAGTGACTATAAATTTCAAGCAGTTGTTGCCCTTGCGTTATAAAATAGATATTGTAATAAAACGATGTTGCGAGAATTTATCACGCAACATATCACCACCTCCTCCCGATAAAAAAAAAATGTGGAACATATTTTTTTTTTTTAAATATCAAAGAGCATGCGATAAGCGGCTCAAAACGCACGAATTATGCGCTGATAATTAATTAAATTGCCTAACATGAGGCTAAATATAGAGTGTCTGGTGAGGATATACCTCAACAGAAAAATAAATATGTCTCAAAAAATATTCACATCGGGGAGGTGTCACCAACACACATCACGTTAGCATGTAAACACAATATACGTATGCAAGTTACCATAATCATCATTAAACAGCATAATCTAATATTGTCTTTAAAAATGGATGTACAAATCTGATAGGAAAATTTAAATAGTACATTCTTTGACATGTAATGACATAAGTACATAGTAAAGTTAAACTACATGACGATCCAGGACATATGCTCTGGTATTCCGAGGGTAAGTACACAATCTAGAACTCGTCATGCTTGATACTAGTAAGGTAAGTCCTCAGCTCAACAATGACATTCTGAGAAAGTACAAGCAATATAATGCTAATTAATAACTAATATGCTTCATAAGGTACAATACATTATTAATAATTGTGGCTATTTAGTAAACTAACGGCCCTTATATTAACTACTCAGTCCTCCTCTATCATCTTAAAAAACGAACAGAAGAAGATGACAACAAAGCACGATAGTGTGTACATATAAAGTAAGTACAGATGTGCTAATCTATTGTAGAAATATAGGTGTGTTATGACTCTGTAATATATGGAAATATAGGACAGAAGTATTAGTTGGAGTCATGTGGGCATCTAGACAAAATGTCAGCCATCACATTATCCGCACCACGGATAGCTCGTACCGTGAAGTGAAAAGGTTGAAGAGCTATAGCATATCGAGTGGATCTCGAACTCTTCAAATTCTTAGTCTGAATAGCTGTAAGAGCTTTCTGATCAGTCTCTAGAATGAAATGTGCGCCCAGGAGGAATCTTTGTAGCTTTAGAATTGACCAAACCATCGCTAACAACTCACGGTCTAAAACCGAGTAGTTCCTCTCTGCCGCATTTAGTTTTCTAGAAATGTACATAACAGGATGCAGAGTATTTGCATATTCTTGCATCAGTGCTGCTCCAATCCCAGTGGATGAAGCATCACTCCGAAGAACAAAAGTCCTATCAAGAGTAGGTAATCTTAAGATGGGAGGAGAAGAAAATATATTCTTGATTTGGTCTAGTGAAGATTGGCATTCTTCAGACCAACGGACCAGATTAGGCGAACCTTTCTTCAACAATGTTGAGAGAGGTGCCATGATCGAAGATAAATTTGGAATAAATCTCCCATAAAATTGAATTAAACCTAAGAGACTCCTAACTTGTTTCTTCGTTTTAGGAACAGAGATGTTCAGTATTTTGGAAGTATTGTGGTCTTCTGTCTTCAAGAGACCATGACCAACACGATGACCCAGGAAAGAGATTTCACCAAAACCAACAAAAGCTTTAGAAGGTTTCGCTGTCAAATTATTCTCACGTAGAGTGGACAGTAAGTCATATAACCCTAAATAGTGATCTTCCCAGGTATCACTGAAGAGACAGATGTCATCTAAGTATGCGATGACATCCGAACGATGTGACAGAATTCGACGCATCATGCGAACGAAAGTGGCAGGGGCGTTCATGAGACCAAAAGGCATAACATTCCATTGAAATAGACCCCTAGGTGTAGAAAAAGCAGTAAGAGGTTTGGCATGCTCTGCTAAAGGCACTTGCCAATAACCTTTAGACAAGTCAAGTTTAGTGAAGAATCTAGAATTAGAAAGTCTAATCAGTAGATCTTCTAACAAAGGCATCGGTTCAGCATCGAACTTTGTGACCTGATTCAATTTGCGATAATCAACACAAATTCGTATGTTCTTATCCTTCTTCCGGACAATAACCATGGAAGAAGAATATGGTGAAGTCGATGGTTCAATTATATTTAATTGAATCATTTCATCCAATTCCTTTTCCACTTGCGACTGAAAGTGTATAGGAATAGGATACGGCCTAACCCTAATTGGATTATTGTCGGTAAGAATTATGTCATGTTCTATGACATCTGTGTGTCCAGGAATGTCAGTGAGAACATCCTGAAATGTTTGTAACATCGACGAGACTTGTCGATGTTCGTCACCAGAAAGATTAGGAGAAACAGAAACGTTTTTCCAAGATTCCGTAGAATGTAATGGAACCACTGGAAGGGGAAGGTTGACATCAGAGAAGGTAGATTCCTCATCCTGTATGACAGACAGGGATGAATAATGACCGTGAGGTGCAGGAGCATCATCCGTTGCCTGGAAAATAGGCAGCAAATAGTCCGGACGTTCGTGAAATTCCGAAAGCATGTTTATGTGGAAAGTTTTATGCTTTCCATCAATATCTACCACATAGTCAACATCGGAAATCCGAGAGACTATTGCATACGGACCTTTCCATGCAATAAGAAGTCTATTTTCCCTACTGGGGAGTAGGACGAATGCTTTGTCACCTGGACAAAGTTGTCGTAGACATCTATTCTTGTTAGCAAACTGTCTTGCCTTCTCTTTAGCAATTTCTGATGAAGCAGTTGCTAGCTTACATGCCTCAATGATCTTTTGTCTAAGAGCAATGACATACTCATATGAGGATTGAGTTTCATCGCTAATATCATCGGCAGTGATGAGATCGTGTAATAAAGACATAGGGCCGCGTGGACGCGCGCCAAAGACAAGTTCGAAGGGAGAAAATCCTGTGTGTTCATTAGGGACTTCTCTATAGGCAAAGAGAGCCGCGGGTAAAACCCTGTCCCAATCTTGAGGATGATCTTCAGTTATCTTACCAAGCAAAGTCTTGAGCGTTCTATTCAGACGCTCAACTAACCCATTAGACATAGGATGGTAGATACTACTGAGAGATCGTTCAATATGTAAGGTAGACATTACCTGTGACATAGTGTCAGATATGAGTTGAGTGCCATGGTCTGACAATATTTCTCTGGGGAACCCCAAGCGAGAAAATATCAACCAAAGAGCATCTGCGATATCTGTAGTAGATATGCTCTTAAGAGGAATAGCCTCTGGCCAACGTGTGCACATATCGACACATGTAAGGATAAACTGATGTCCTCTGGCCGACTTGACCTTAAAAGGGCCAATAATATCTATGGCCATTTTCTGAAACGGCCGAATAGGAATGTCAGCAGCCTGGATAGGCGCAGCATGTCGTGGTCCTCTAGATTTGACCTCCTGACATACCTTGCATGATCGGCAGTAAATACGAATGTCCTTATTGACAAAAGGCCAAAAGAAAGCCGCAAGGACTCTCGACTTCGTACGGGAAAAACCCATATGTCCAGCACATTGCGAGTCATGAGCATGTTGTAATATTTGCACTCTCATGCTCTTGGGAACAAGAATTTGCGAATGTGCCGACGTAGTCGAATCTTGTACCATACGTACAAGTACGCCGTTTCTCATTGCAATCCAAGATTTTCTATTTGTATCCTGATTCGGATCACCTTTCTTCGCAAGAACGAAGAATTTTTTTAAAGAAGGATCTTCTTCTTGCAATTTTATGAAAGAGTCACGAGTGATTACTAAGTGACTATCTTGGCTATCAACTTCATTATCACTATTCAGTGAAGTTTCGGGTGTTTGTAGAGCTTGTGCTCTTGTAACTACTGCATTTGTAGCTTGCATGTTATTATCTTCCCAAGCAGCAATCTGCTGTGGGGTACACTCCCTAACTCCGTGAATACGACCAATAATAAGGTCCGCAATAGGATTAGGTAAGAGACAAGCATGCACATCTCCAGTAAAGAAAGGAGTGGCAATGCGAATTACAGCAGTAGGATATTTTTCTAGAGTGCCGCCAAATGTGACACATTTAATAACCCTTCCTGTAGCACAAGATGGATCTACAAGCGATTGTCTAACACCAATAGTGGTGCATCCGGAATCGAAAAGTAGTGAGACCGGAGTATCATTAACAAGACCCTTATGTAGAATTAAAGAACCCCTCCCGTCATGCGCAACAGCAGCAGGAAGAGCGGGAAGTGGGTGACCACAACTCAAAGTAGTTATGGTACCCGGTTCGAATAAAGTACTGCATTGGGGGCATTTGTTTGCTCTCTCAAAGTCAAAAGCAGAACCAGTGACAGCGTCAAAGTTTTTACTATCAACAACATGATTACAGGCTCCCTCAGTTTCCTGTTGTACAGCATTAGCCTGCTGATATCTCTTTTTTTTGTGTTGAGATCTACCCCGACTATTATTACCTCTGAAGTTATCAGAGTTATTATTATCTCTGCAGTTATTATTGTCTCTATTGTAATTGTTATCCTGGTTCGAATTCCAGTTTCCACGATTACTATCATGTTCACATTGATGCGAACATCTATTTGTTTGGTTTTGAGGTCTTCGGCAGGAATAACCTCTATTACCATATCCTCTTTTGAAATGCTTATAATTATTAGGGTGATAGTAACGAGTACTATCAGGTTGTCTCCAATTCTTCGAAGAAGAATCACCATGAAATTGATTTCCATGATTTTGACAGAAATTACCGCTACTCTTTCTATCAAAATTTTGTTGGAATCTACGAGCAAAGTTTTGGCCATACGGAGCTGCCGAAGCAACTGGTAAACCTTCTTTCACCTTAGAGTTACCCATGGTTATGTGTGGGTGCGCAGTTACGTATTGGCAACAGAAATCTTCCTTTTCTTTTATTGTTTTAGGTTTACGTTCATGAAGGAAAGCAAGGAAAGACTCATTGACAGACGACATGACTTTGTCTCTAAGTATTAAGTCCATAAGTCCTTCATAAGTTTTTTCCGTCTTAGATAGTTCAACCCATCGTGAGAAAGTAATGCGTATTCTTGCAATAAACTCGGAGAATTCAACTCCATTTTCAGGTAACATGTTTTTAAATTGTAGACGATAGCCGTCTTCGTTAAGCTGATATTTCTTTAACAAAGCGGCCCTGACAACCTCATAATTGTTCTTGTCAGGTTCATCCACCATATTTAATATACTTAGAGCTTTACCTGTCAGTATCCCTGATAACTGATAAACATATTTTGCTTTGTCTATGTTATGAGCTGTACATGCTTGTTCAAATCTGTCCAGATAGAACATTATGTCATCACTGGAAGGACTAAATGTTGGTAACTTAATCTTAAAATATCATTATTAGCCTTACCAGAAGATGAACCCTTGTTTGAATCATTACCATTACTCATGCTCGTCAATTTCAATTTTTCCAACTCTAAAGCTAAGACCTTTTCTTCATGTTCCATTTTTGCTTTCTCTTTCCTCTCATCAGACTCTCTCTGTAATCTTCTTTCCTCAGCCTGAGCCTCTTTTTGAAGTCTTTCATTTTCAGCTTCTTTTTCAAGTCTTTTATTTTCAGCCTCTTTTTCAAGTCTTTTATTTTCAGCCTCTTTTTGAAGTCTTTCAGCTTCTAGCTGTAGCTGGAGTTTTCTCTCCTCAGCTTCTGATTCCCTTTTTTGTTTTTCCATTTCCATTTGGAATCTTTTTTCATCCACCTGCATCTGCAGTTTCTTTTGTTCAGCTTCCATATGCAGTTTCTTTTGTTCAGCTTCCATTGCTTTATCATATCGAGCAGTTGCAAATTCTTCTAACTTATCACCAGTCTTCCCAAGCAATTTACCCTGCTCAATAAAGTGCTCAAATGTAGACATGTTGTCTAACATATGAGTCCAAAACCTGAAATAATTAACTAATTTATTTCAAACCTAAGTGTAACAAGTCTTAATTAAGCACTTGTATATTCACATCACATTATATTATCCCAGTCTCTGTGGGAAACAAGTCTCCAATCAAAGAACTTGTATATGAAATATCAGCACTCAATTCTTGATCATAAGTGCACTTCTCATTCAATAGTGCACGACACTATTCATCATTCATTTATCATCAGTGTAGTAGTAACAGTGCATTAGCATAGCCCATTAACTAATTACTATAACTGTAAACAATGACTATGTAAACACATGCAGAATGTAAACATTGAAAATGTAAACAATGCAAACAATGTAAACAATAACAATGTAAACAATAACAAAGATCAGCAACAATACAAAAACGTTCGCAGAAATCAACTAAAAATAAAGCAGAAATTAATGAAATATCACAAAAAATGTGACGATATCTGCGCTATAATTAAACAAAATACATGACACCACAGTGTATAAACAAAAATGTTGTATGAAACTAAATTATAGACAAGAGTAGGCTAACAAATACAAACAAATCAAAACAAAACTAAAGAATGCGAAATAATAACGAAAACAATATTAAAACATGTCATCACAGCTAACATAAATAGCAACAGAAGTCGCTTAGCAAATTCCAGTATCGGAAATTTGCAAACCCTACAGAAAACGCTCACAATAGACGACCTCTATGACGTGGCATAATCTAACGGAGACACCACCCAACCGAGAACCCGCTGAAATATAAACATATAAATATACAAATAACATATAGACATATAACATATAGAATGAGATGATACACAGAAGACTCAGCAGAAGTATAAGGGCACAGTTTACATACAAACAGGCCACTTAACTTATAGGCTTCCAATCGTAGAACAGCAGAAAAAACGGATGTCAATCAACGTCCTAAAGAGCGAAGCTCCAACGATGATGGCACATCTGAACTGCTTCCACTGCTAACACGATGGTACAAGAGCTTCTGAAATACTGTGTGTTGAGTTGTTTCGGCACTTGACCTTCTAATCCAAAAGTAAGTTGATGGAAATCGGTACTTGGCCTTCTTCAGAAAACAACCCGTTTCAACCGGCACTTGACCTTCACAAAAACGACAGCACTGGAACCTTGACAGCAGCAACTTGCTTGACTTGCGTAAAAGATAACAGCAGTCCGAGTTATCCGGCAACATGTAACAACGCCGGGTACTGTCAAATTCTTGTTTCCGTCAAAAAGTTGAAATTTTGACTTTTACCGGGCAACGCCGAGTACTTTGAAAATTTTGAAGATGTTGACTGTATTGAAGAATGTTAATTTCTTGAAGGATGCTGATGAATTCTTGTTGAAAATGAAGTGGGTAAGGGACCCCGTGTTTGCTGGTACCAGAATCAAACCAGCTTATGGCCACCAAATGATGCGTGATGCCATATGATGATGGATGGTATCCGCATGTCTGGTTTTGTGTAGTGTGCAGATGTGTTCAGTCAAAACAATGTTCATACAAAAAATAACAGGGCAATCCACATAGGACGTCAGTAAACTCACGACGTATAAAGTCAATGATTCTTGTAACAGCCGTTGACGTTTTTCTTCATTATTTATTGTGGACGCCACAGTGACAAAATGGTTACGCGAATATGTAGGCACATCAAACAGTCATTATCACAGCAACATTCAATACAGCAATAGACGGTAGACAGCATTACAATGATGAGTCAGATGCATGTTATATTTCATAGTGCTGTAAATGTAGTCAGGTGAAAAACTCCATCCTTTTCTATAACAGCCAGGAGATAACCAGATGTATGAGATCAGTTCACTCTCCTTAGTCTGACTTCAGCAAGATAGACACGTCTGCCGAAGTATAAATAATGTCCTCAAAAATATCCTCTAGATAATAAAGGTTTTCCAAACCTAGTTCATTTAACAAAGTAGCAAGTAATGGTCCTTGGAACATGCACCAACCGATGCAGTACAATACAGCGACATGTGAGCTGGGAAAACATCTCGTGACGACGACTTTCGAAGACAGGCTATGAATCGAAATCGCTCACGACCCAAAATCGATAGAGTTAATGAAAAGTCAATTTACCTTGCCTTAACGAAATACACAGAAATATCACGCCTCCCGACATGTGGGAAACACTAGAGGTATTATCTCGAATAAACGAAATATCCATTAAGAGGACTACACATCCCTGACAGAAAAAAAAATAGCGGAGATCCCCTCTTCAACGAGGCATCTCTTTCGCCATTCAAATCGCTCACTCCACTAGTGGTGGGCGGAAACCGATCGACCAAAAAACAAGACCAGTCATGCGCAGTCCAGCGCAAAAAGACCACAGCTCAAAACTTAACTGCATTCAATACCAACGCGGGAAGACAAATGCTTACCGAGAAAAGTGACTATAAATTTCAAGCAGTTGTTGCCCTTGCGTTATAAAATAGATATTGTAATAAAACGATGTTGCGAGAATTTATCACGCAACAGTGGGCTTGAAATGTTAGAGACTATACCAGGACCAACATCGAGAGGTGGAAGTGAAGTGTTAGAGACTTGCCTATACCAGGACCAGCGTCTAGAGGTTGGAGTAACGTGGTAGAGACGTCACAATTCTAGGTCTACCAGCTACAGGTTGGAGTGAAGTGTTAAAGACTTGGGTATACTAAGTCTAGTATCTATAGGTGGGAGTGAAGTGTTAGATACTTGCCTATACCAGGTCCAGTCTAGAGAGGTGGGGGTGAAGTGTTAGAGACATGACTTTACTAGGACTAACATCGGGAGGTGGGAGTGAAGGGTTAGAGACTTGCCTATACTAGGACCAGTATCTAGAGGTGGGAGTGAATGGTTGGAGACTTGACTATACCAGATCCAGCAGCAAGAGATGGGACAGGCGGGTGTGTGTGTGTGTGGTTGTGTGTGCGCGAGGCTATGGTTGTGTGTGTGTGCATGTGCGTGTGTGTGTGTGCGCGCGTATGTGGTTGTGTGTGTGTGTACGCATGTGCGTGTGTGTGTGTGGGTGTGTATGTGGTGTGTATGGGGGGGTGTGTATGGGGCTCGGGTTCGTGGTTTGTGCGTCTCTGTGTGTGCGTGGGTATGTGTTCGGTGTGTGTGGTGGGTGTGGGTGGTGGTCTGTGTAGTTTGGGGTGGGGGTTGGGTTGGTGGGTTGGGGGGGGGGGGGGGGGTGGGGGGGTGGGGGGGGGGGGGGGGTGGTGGGGTGGTGTCTGTTTTGGGCGGGGGGGGGGGTCTGGGGGGGGGGGGGTCTTTAAGCCTGGTATTTATTTTACTGGTTAGTTTTGGGGGGGGTGGGGGGGGGTTTTATTTAATTTAATTTATTTATTGATGGGGTAAATGGTGTCTGGGGTTGTGTATATACCCGCCTAGGTATCTTTTGTGTGCGCATGTGTGTCTGCGTGCGTGCGTTTGTGGGTGTGTGTGTTCGTGTGTGCGCGCTCGCGTGCGCGTGCGTGCGTGTGTGTGTGGGTGTGCTCGTGTGCGGAGGGGGGGGTTGCGTGGGGGGGGGGGGGGGGGGGGGGCAGGCGGGGGGGGTGCCACCATCGAGGGGGGGGGTGAAGTGTTAGAGGGGTTGCCTATACTGGGGGGGGGGGAGTGAAGGGTTAGGGACTTGACTATACTAGGTCTAGCACGAAATGGCGGGGGGGATAATGGCGGGCTAGTAGGTTACTAAAGGATATTTTTTTTAAGGGGGGGGGGTATTGACTTTTTTTTGGCTGTCGGGGTGACGGGGGGGGGTGGGGTTGGGGGGTGTGTGGGGGGGGGCGGGGGGTGTATGTGTGTGTGTGTGTGGGGGATTTTGGGGGTTGGGGGGGGTGTTGTGTATAGGTATTTTAACGACGATGAATATGTACCGAGGGGGTATGCGCATGCGCGCATAACTTCACACAACAACAACAAAAAGTTACAGGAGCACTAAGATGATGGTTTTTCACTTTCCCTTTTAAAGAGGTCACACCGCAGACTTGTGTAGATTGACCAATTATTGTGGAGGTAGTGTATTCTTAAGCAATAACAGGAGAATTTTGTGTATTTCGTGAAAGTTTGGGTATAGGTACACTATTCAAAAGTGAACTCGTCAGAACGTTGTAGTCTTGTTTACAAACAACAAGCTGATTTAGAAGTAGCTTTAACATTTTTATTGGAAGGAGTTGTGCTTTTACCCTTTTACATGAATATAACAACCGATCTGTTCCAAAACATTTATGCAACTATGTTGCTACTTGACTTGAGAAGAAGGAATTTTTATAAGCAAGCACTAAGCGAAGTCCCTTTTTCCAACCCGTTATAGAATAAAGAGGAAAATATAAAAAAGGGATACCTTTTTATAGAGGAAGATGACTAATGATGGTGGGGATGATTTTGGTTTTGTGTTTTGTTGTGTGTGTGTGTGTGTGTGTAGCTAGTGATGAGAATATAAGACGATGAGAGGTGACGTTTTGTAATTATCGGAGGATGGGTATAACGTGA
The DNA here is from genome assembly GCA_024509875.1 of Oreohelix idahoensis. NCBI lineage: Eukaryota > Metazoa > Mollusca > Gastropoda > Stylommatophora > Oreohelicidae > Oreohelix > Oreohelix idahoensis. The sequence goes on along the minus strand of JAMPIV010014934.1, from coordinate 80,237 downwards.
GGTGATATAAATGTGCCCGTGAGGTGATAGAAATGTGCCTGTGAGATGATAGAAATGTGCCCGTGAGGTGATAAAATTGCCCGTGAGGTCATAGAAATGTGCCTGTGAGGTCATAGAAATGTGCCCGTAGGTGATAGAAATGTGCCTGTGAGGTGATAGAAAGGTGCCTTTGAGGTCATAGAAATGTGCCCGTGAGGTGATAGAAATGTGCCTGTAAGGTGATAGAAATGTACCCGTGAGGCGATAGAAAGGTGCCCGTGAGGTGATAGAAATGTGCCCTCCGGTTTTGGTAGGAAACATTAGCTATGACTCACCAAAGTTTTTTCGCACGTGTAGTAAAGGCTGGCCTCGGTAAAAACTGACAGAGGCGACCTTCAACCCACTATCCAACGGTTTAAGCATATCATCACTTCTACGCATGTACACCCAATTGGTGGGAACAGTGGAAGGCATCTTCAACGAGGTATGATCGCTAGTGTCTGTCGTTATCACGCCACCTCTTCAGTAAAGTATGAACGTGAGTGCCTGGACGTTGGTCTTCCAAGTGTCTATTTATATGAAGGAAAACTAGTTTTAATCTGGGTTTGAAATGCGGCCAGCCTTGTACGCTAACAGAGAGTTGATTAGTTGAAAAACTATTCGATCGTTGACGCGTTGTCGATGTGAAAAAATTTTTGTGCGCCGCGTCCAGACATGTCTGAATCATGTCTAGGTGATGGTCTATGGTATAGCAATATATTAGCTCGATAATGGCGAGTGTGTGTTGGTAGTGTGTGGGTTGTATTGTGGTGTGCTGTATTGTATTGTGTTATGTGTTGTTTATTTATACAACAGTTATACGTACATAGTACAATATATATATATTTTTATTTATATATATATATATATATATATATTTATATATATATTTATATATATATTATATAATATTATATATTTTTTTTTTTTTTTTTATAAAATTTATAAAATTGTATCTAGAGGTGGCAGTGAAGTGTTAAAGACTTGCCTGTACTAGGACCAGCATTTTTTGTTTTTGAGGTGGGAGCGAAGTGTTAGAGACATGACTATACCAGGTCCAGCAGCGAGAGGTGGGAGTGAAGTGTTAGAGACTTGACTACGTCTAGCATCGAGTAATAAATCTACTCACCCCCAATATCCAGATAGGGCTATGTAAGTGACCCGCACACACCCGAGTTCTTCACATAAAAAAATATACTGTCAAAGGCCAGGCTGGACAACATCAAATAGATAGTTTTTTTGAACACAAAAAGGCTCCGTAGAAATATATGGTATATGCAGACTAGATTTTGGCGGGGTACTAGATACGCATTAGTGTTGCGGGTTGCAATCGGAACAATATTGAGACCATTTTCAGCCAAAAATAAAACTCAAAACACACGTGCTTTTTTAAAAAATTTACTCAGACAAGAAGGCTCCTATATCGACTCTCGGGACGTCGATATTTTTGAAAATGAGCGGCATTTCTGACAGGCAAACGCGAGCTTACCTCACTAGTTATGAAACCAGATCGCTAGACGGTGACGTCAGGGCTAAAGATAGCTATCTAGAAAAAACGTAATAAAAGGCTAACATGTAGAGTTTTAGTATTGGTAGACGAATAAACCTATCTGCAAAATATTTACCTGTGTAAAAACTAAACCCTGCTACTTATTTCTGTTTACGTCATTGCAGACAAGCTCAAAACACAAGAGATCAATAGTAGAAATTTATAAAAGAAGCATTCCCTCGTTCGGGTGTTCGAACCCCCGGGATTTAAGGTTACGAACATTACACACAAATCCTTATTCTCCTTCACACAAAAATCGCACCGTCAATATATTATATATATATAAATATATATATATATATATATATATATATATATATATATATATATATATATATATATAATATATATAAATATATATATAAAAAAAAAATATGTGTATAAACAAACACACCAACACAAATAACAACACACCAAAATCCCCCCTAACCTACAATCGCCAGCTACAGCCCAACATGCATCGTCACCCGCGCCAGCACAAAAAGACTCCACTCACTTCAAAAAAACCCCCTTAATAACGTTCTAACCCACCATTATCGATTTTTAATTTTTTAATTTTTTTCCCGTCATTATCGATTTTTTTTATATTTTATATATATTGTATGTATATATAAGTATAAACAAACACACCAACACACAATACAAAAAAAAAAAACCACAACACACACAAAAAAAACCCCCCCCCCCCCCCCTAACCCACAACCGCCAGCTACAGCCCAACATGGATCGTCCCCCACGCCAGCACAAAAAGACTCCACTCGCTTCAAAAACCCCCTTAGTAACCTACTAACCCACCATTATCGATTTTTTATTTTTTTTTAAATTTTCAGTCATTATCGATTTTTTATATTATATATATATATATATATATATATATATATATATATATATATATATCTATATATATATATATATATATATATATATATATATATATATATATATATATATATATCTATATATATATATTGTATGTATATATGTATAAACAAACACACCAACAAACATAACAAAACAATACATCACACAAAAATCCCCCCTAATCTACAACCGCCAGCTACAGCCCAACATGCATCGTCACCCGCGCCAGTACAAAAAGACTCCACTCGCTTCAAAAAACCCCTTAGTAACCTACTAAGCCAACATTATCGATTTCTTATATTTTCCGTCAATATCGATTTTTTATATTTTATATATATATATATATATATATATATATATATATATATATATATATATATATATATATATATATATATATATATATATATATATATATATATATATATATATATATATATATCTTGCATGTATATATGTATATGTATAACTAAATATATGTCTAAATATATATGTACAACTAAATATTGTAATATAAACAACACAACAACAATTAAACTATTCTAGGCGCACAGGCCCACATCAGACGTCTGTTCGTCAGAGGAAGTCACCCCGGCTAAAATATATCACTATATAAAAGTGATGCGCCACCACCTGACACTCCTCCTGCAGAATCGACACGTCACTCCCACCTCTCGCTGCTAGACCTAGTACAGGTCTCTAACACTTCACTCCCTTATATACATATTGTATACACAACAATTAAAATACCGGTACACAAAAACCCATACCCCAACACACCCCACGAGTCGGCAGCCCCGCCAACTACAACACACAATTAAGATACCTACACCCAAGCCCACAACCACACTACCAGTCGTTTCTATGTATAACTGTTGTTATATATATATATATATATATATATATATATATATATATATATATATATATATATATATATATATATATATATATATATATATATATATATATTGTAATATATGTAAATATATATCGTATACCTGTTTGTATGTATAACTATTGTATGTAAAACATAAATAAACAACACACAACAACACAATAAATAAACACCCGCCATTATCGAACTTTTATCTTGTTATATAAAAAGTCACGCGCCACCACAACGCGCCACCACATTTCCCTTATATAAAAGTCATGCGCCTCCGCCTGAAATTCCAATGCCTGAAAAATCGGAGTATGTTGGTATATAAAAGTCACGCGCCTCCGCCTGAATCCGCTTCGTTTTGCGCATTCCCTACTACTGTCCGGTCGTTTGAATCCTGCTATCAATTATCAAACGTTTTTAGGTCTCCAATGGCCTTACTTGATCAAATAAACTACTCATACGATGCCTGAAGCATGATTCAAGTCACTAGTCTGGTTCCTAACTTTGCCCTATGGAGCATACGAGTATCTACGAAGATTATTTCGGCTGCGAGTTAAGTACCATTTTTTGGGCTTGAAAAAAGTGTAGCCAGTTTGACCTGTAGGCAATCCTTTTCGCATATATATTTGTTATGCACGTTTATGTGTTTATAAGTATAGTTGTTTATCTACGTGGGCGGTCGCCGGGAACCTAGGATCTCTGTAATGTCGCTTTTGGCTGTCCACAGAGATCGAAGGTCGTTTCGTTAGGATATTTGACCAGTTTCACTTTTTAACAAAGGACCGGCTTAAGTCAATTCGCCGATTGTTCTGTTTGCTACTGGATTTGGTCAATATATACGTTAAGATGTAACGTGTTGTTTCTATACGTTGTATTTTCATTGTACTTTGGTTTATTTTGTTTATTAACGTCATTTGTTCGTCATATATCGTAACTTTAATCTAACTATCGTTTCGTTTAAAAAAAGAAAAGAATGTCAGCTGTTGGGTTATGTCTTAAATGTCTATTTTTAGATTTTTGTGCGGTAGTTTGACCTACTTTCAGTATCCGTTATCTTTTGTCATTTGTAGAATTTTATTCAGTTTATAAAATGTTTTGCTGTTTGTATTTCGATCTTGTGGAGTGACGTTGTTTGTGTAATCCTTTTGTTTACTGTTTCTGTTCTATTTTCTTCAATACTTCTTCATGATTTGATATTAACATTATGTACGTAAATATTTATGCGAAATATTATATGTCTGCAATAATTTAATTGCATTGCACTAGTACGTCATTAGCCACTAGTTAGTTAGCCTATGTAAGGCATAGTATTATAAAATATTAGTAACAAATATTTTTTGGGTTACAAATAATTTGTAAAGCAACTTGCCAGTTATCTGGTTGACTAAGTGAGTACATTAGTTATTTAACATGGCGACTCTGGAAACTTTTATGAAGATTGGGAAGGAATTTTCCTACAAAACGGAGGCACTTAGAGAATTTGCTATGGCTGAACTAGCTAAAGCAAAACGAGAGGAAGCTGAACGGGAAGCTAAGGAAGATAAGAAGAAAGCTAAACAAGAAGCTAAGGAAGATAAGAAGAAAGCTGAGATGAAGCGTGAATTGGCAGAACAAGAAGCTAAGGATGAAATAAGACGTATTGAAGAAGAGAAAACACGCAACAAGAAGAGACATTAATGCTTCTTCGGTTGGAAGAATTTAAATTAAAAGCTCAACTTGCAAATAATGGCAATAATATTGATTCACATACTACTTCTTCATCAGGTTATAATAGAGGCAATGATAGGTTCAAATTACCTATATTTAACCAAACTTTTGACGATGTAACTTGCTACCTTTCAAGATTTGAAGATGTATGTGTAGCAAATAAACTTGATAAATCCTTATGGGTTACAAAACTGAGGGAATTTTTGGTTGGTGAACCAATGGCTGCCATTGATACTATGGATAAGGCAGTTAGTCTTCATATATTCTTCCTCAGGTTAATATACTTTAAGAGAGTGTTATAATGCCAAATCCTAAGCGATTCTCTGTCTAAACTGACGAATACCTTTTCATAGTCCACAAATCTTGTTTAAAGTGACCAATTCATGATCTGTAACGTTTCTTATTTAGTCCTTGTTGTATAAAGTATTGTTAAAATTCATACATCATGCTGGCAACACGAATGGACACGGTTATGGTCATCACAGAACATAACTGGCCGAAGAACATAAGACATCTTGTAGTGGGTCCACGATACGATTCGTTTAACATTTATTCAATTCAGGAAAAATGGCACAGCTGGAGAATCTTGAATGAATAGTCTCCTCAAAAATACATGTGCATGATCAGTCCATAAGTACATATGCATTCATAGTAGTTAGGCATCAATGTAGCGTCTCAACTATTCAGTTCTGCTTGCTGTACTAATAGGTGCGTATCAGGCAACGACACCCAAGTAATGTGAGCCAAAAAGTTGAATATAAAATTCTTAAATAAAACTTCTCTGCAAGAAACTGAACTTCTTTATAAGTTCAGGACCATCTTAGAAAAACAAGTGTCAACCTTCGGAGTTAATTTAAAGCCTCATAAAATACAATATTCCCCCCTACGATTCTGGGAGCTTGAAAACACACGTCTTGCTTTGACGACTTGAAGTATACGAAAGGCCATGAATATTAGCCATTAGAATAAATTAGCGCAAACGCGTTACGTCATTGACAAGCGGTGACGTATTAAATATTCATTCATAACCCCCCACTCCCAATGTGCTTCATTGGCTGCTGAAGCTGGTGCAACTGTATTGGCAACAGCAGCAAACTTTAATGGGTCCTTTAAGAACTCCTTGGTCCTTTCTGCTTCCTTGAATGTGTAGTCCGTTTCAACAGCAATAGCCAACAGGCGTTTGAACCCGTTGATCAATGAATGTGGGGCAGAGGAGGCTGCTGGGTAGCCACTACACTTTTCTCTATTTTCTGTTAACTGTGTTACCTCCATATGAAGCGCCTCGGTCTTACTATTCTGGCTATTCCGAATCTCATTAACCTTCTCGGTAGATGCCAAATACTTTTCTCTAAGTCGACGACCGAAGATCGTATTGTCACCCAATAAATCAGTACGTGCTTCCTTACATAAGTTTTCACAATTCTTGACTTTAGCTTTTAATTTCTCACGCCTTTCTTTATCTTGTTGGATCTCCTGCATAAGCTTTTCCACCTCAACATGCTTATCTTTCATCTGAGTTTCTAACCTCCTAATCTTTCTTAAAGCAAAATTCAATGCAGTTTGTGCACTAGAAAGTTCTAAGTTTGATGTATGTAAGTCACTTTTAAGTCTAGACACCATTTCTTGTACTTCTCTTTCCTTAGCAACACTTTCTAAGAAATTTTCCCTTTCATGTAGTGCAATCTGCTTATTAACTGTCATTTGCTCCTCCTCTTCTAATTCCTTTTTCCTATCATCGGGCACGACGTTGCGAATTATATTCTGCATACTCTCCAACACATTATCGTGTTTAACCATAGTATACCTATATAAAAGCCCACGAAGGTAATACAGCAAATCTGCCACGTTCTTAGCCATCATTAAGTGAGGAACGTAATGAAAATTATCTTCTGCAAAATACTTTAGGGACTTTGACACATCAAACAAAAAACTGTTCACCACAAAATGTTCCAGTTGTGGACCTTGCAATCTCTCATAACGTCTACCTATTGCACTTATATGTTGCAATATAGGTCTCTTATCCTCAGGATCTACATCACAATCAGAATCCGAATCAAAATTCATAGTGACTTATTCACTCAGTTCATTATATGTATCAACCACTTATAATTATCATAAGTTTATGTCCCTTTGACGTTTGGACAATTACCTTGCAGCTCGAAAGCCAATTATCCTCTCAAGTAATTAAAATTAATAGTCAAGCACTGTGTATCATCAGTTCTTGTTTATAGAATTTTTATCAATTCACATCAATATGAGGGATAAATGTATCTGAATATGAGGTATGTCAATATCATGTCACATAGCCATAAACACTTATGCATTAAATCATATAATAAATCATAAATAATTGACGCACCATATAAACAATAGGAACAACAATTACTAATACAAAATACTAGAGGACAAATGAAAACGTTCGCAGAAGTCAACTGAACAATACAGCGGAACTAAAGCATATAATGTTACATAGCATGTAATGATAGCTGCGAATATTTACAATACAACAAACAACACAGTATATAAACAAAATATGTATAAAAAATGAAAGATAGGGAAGAGAGAAAGACACACACAAACAAATTAATCAAAAACTAAGTAACAAAGAAAAAATATACAATAACAACAATAAAACGTTACATCACATCTAAACACCTACTTGTCCCAAGAGACAACTAGCGACCTAGCCTACGGCAAGGTTTGTATCTTTGGACCGGAATAATCGCTTAAATGATCTAAACTAACTCCTACAGAACAGTTATGAAGCCCTGGGTAAACTGGGATGTCACCTTCATAAGTCTACATGAAACATAAAATGTTCAACATAAAATATTTAATAGGACAAATAATGCATAATATCGGAAGGCTTTTTGACAGACATAAAGCGGTACAGTTTTCACAATAAAACCACTTATCTTGATAACTGACAACAATCCCGTCCTTTCTGCCCACAAAACGATAGGTATCCAAACAGTCCGATGATGAAAACAATACCCCGCAGAAAGTCACTGGAGCTTGACACCTCTCACTTCAGGTACTCGACACCGAATGGTATGTGCTCGTACACCGCACTGAAAAATGCAACTGGGAAACTATCAAATCGTGTACTTGAGGCACCTGTGTCAAATAACCGTACATGTGAACGTGAACTCCCTCTATAGTTGTATGGGTACACAGCCTATCCCTCTTATTGACAATCCATATGAAAGGAGGTACCTGATATATTGTACTTTGATATTACAGGATAAACTTCTGTAATCGCCCCTTCACATGCGAGCATAAATACTGCCAAAGTCGTTCCTAAAGATTTCAATGCGAAAAGCAGACTGGAAACGCTGTACATCTACTGTATAATGCCAATGTTATGTGGGTAATACCCCTCCTTAAATGAACTAGTCTACCATATATACTATGGTATAGCTGTAGATGGGGATATAAGCCACGCTGATCACCAGGCATGTTAATGTTCCAGTACGTAGATATCACCTTCCCGTCTGAAAACCACCACTGATAAATGCAGTGGTTGCAACTAACTCCAGTCACGAACTGATGAAGACGTTATAATGTTGTGGAAATAATTCATTATTATCAGTTCTATTACAGACGACGTTGATGCTTAATCATCACTGTTACAAAGGATGTTGATGCCATCACTGATAATGTTTAACATCTTTATTCAACATCGCCACCCAACATTGTTAGTGAAAAAATGTCTGGTAGCAAGAGACAATCAATGTTAAATGTAAATATCTTACTTGGACACGCCCACACAGTGCTGATAACGCGAATTCATAGGTGTCAGATCCGTTAAGTCTGAAAACCACCAAATATTATATGCTGTTATTTGGGTTATCTTGCGGTTTCTCCTTATGGACAATACGTCCCGCAGGCTATTATAAATACAATGAGTACTACTGGTGTTCTGTCACTGTGTGTAGCATGTTTGAGATGAGTGTGTGTAGGTACAATTACTCACATCACATGATACACGTAGGAGTCATCGAAGGTTGAAAGACTAGTGACGTTTTCTTGAACACTTTATTCACGCCACAACACGGTCACGATGACACAGACGAGATACAGTTTACATTGAATCAAAACAGCATCCATACACATCTAAAAGGACTGCGTCCACAGCAGTCATAAAAATATCACTGTAACCCTGGCCGTTACAATATCCATTAAACTCAAAAGGGACTGCGTCCACTGCAGTCATAAATATCACTGTTAATACTGGCCTGTACAATATCCATTATACTCAAAAGGGACTGCGTCCACTGCAGTCATAAATATCACCGTTAATACTGGCCTGTACAATATCCATTATACTCAAAAGGGACTGCGTCCACCGCAGTCATAAATATCACTGTTAATACTGGCCTGTACAATATCCATTATACTCAAAAGGGACTGCGTCCACTGCAGTCATAAATATCACCGTTAATACTGGCCTGTACAATATCCATTATACTCAAAAGGGACTGCGTCCACCGCAGTCATAAATATCACTGTTAATACTGGCCTGTACAATATCCTTTATACTTAAAAGGGACTGCATCCACTGCAGTCATACATAATAATAATATGGCCAGAACATGTCTTAGCGTTATTCCTTCACCATAGTAAATTCTTCAGGGGAAGCGAATATGACTCAATAACCGGCCTGTACACTCCAAGGCCTTCAGAACACATCTTTAAATCAAGTGCATTCTATCTACCGATAATCACACATAAATCTGACAGATAATCACACATAAATCCAATTAAGCATCAATGCCGGTACCACATATACCCCTGGTACACATCGAAAAACATGGCTGAGAACAATCTTCCCCGTTCACTCGCTGGGGACTCACTCTCTCGATCAAACTCTCAGCACACCCCGCCAATCACACATCCGCGAGTTTGCCGCGAGAGCCAGCGAATATCGCTCAGCTCAAAACAGCACAAAAATAGCTTAGACAACTCATTACTCACGGGAACTTGCCGCTGTGAGCAGAGTTCTAAATACCGAACATTCGAGTCTAATAACATCATATATTTTTTTTAATGAACAGCTAAACAAAACGCTGTTTCAATGGGATAACCACCCTAATCTCTTATACCTCCCAGACTTTAACAATTAATTCCCTTTTCTAGTTTTGGGCTTAACACCACTCCACCCCTCACACCCCTATCTTACTCGTTTCCTTTTCACACTCTGAGAAAATATTCTGGAATTATAATTTTTTTCTCCTAATTATCTTCATTGACTTGAATTACAATTTTGTTGTAATCTGGAGACCTTTTGTTTCTTTCTATCCATTACGAGATGTCGCAGAGTGAAGATATTTGCCTATTAAAAATTTTCTGTCCTTCCTGTCATGATCATCAGTTGCCATCTCCACAACGAAAGTTGGCTGTAATGGATCTCCAACGTCTTCTGTCTCTTGTCTTGGTGGTGCACTCTGATAGACTCTTTCCCGTCCATCTCTTGATGTTATCTTCCCACTTATAGCGCTGTCTTCCCCTTGCACGTTTGCCTTCAACTCTCCCTTCTGTTATGGTCTTCTGCAAGGTGCTATGCCTTTTTATGTGGCCAAAGTATTTTAGCTGCCGAACTTTGATCTCCCTCATTAGTTCTCTTTTCATACCTAGATTTTCTAGGACCTCCTTATTTGTTTTCATCTCTTTCCATGAGATACGCCCCATTCTTCTATATATCCACATTTCAAGAGCCTCAATTCTTTCCTCCAAATGCTTATTCATCGTTCATGTTTCCGCACCATACAGAAATGCAGAATATATATAACACTTTATGATTCTCAGTTTTAATTTGTGAGATAACTGTTAAGATGTCAGTATATTTTTCATGTTGTTGAATGTAGCTTTGGCCATTCCTATTCTCTTCTTGATTTCTGTTTCACCTCTGCCATCTTCTGTTATTATATGACCAAGATATACGTAGCTCTTGACTTGTTCCAGGATTTTCCCATTTACGCTTATCTTTAATGTGGGTTTATCGTCTGTTTTGTTAATTACACTGGCTAACAAAAAAAATTTTTTTTTTTCTTTCTCTAACATTTCTATGTTTTTCTGGTCAATTTTAATGCGCTGTTTTTAAATCTGCAAACCGTTTTTCTCTATCAGGTCGGGATCTCTAGAAATACGCAATTGAAGTTTTTTAACAACCCATACAGTATTACAACATCATTTGTACAAGAAGTATAACAGTTATGTAGGCTTGAATTTCTTTGCAGTCGACTTTCGTCGGTGAATGGCATGTGGTACATCGCGATGAAGCATCCAACAATAATCGGCAAGCTTGGTCACACTCCACCGTCCTTGATAACGTGACTCCATTACGGCGATATCTTGATGGAATCGTTCTCCATGTTCATCGCTGACTTCGCCAAGGTTGTCATGGAAAAAGTCAAGATGCGAATCGAGCAAATGGATTTTGAGGGACATGTTACATCCCATAATTCTGTATGCATCTATGCACTGCTTAACAATATGCACATAGTCGACAGATTTGTGATTTCCCAGACAGTTATCGACGATCGATTTGAATGCCATCCATGCGCGAAGTTCACTACCATGTAACAAGTTTTCGAATTGTTTGTCTGCAATAACTTTCCTAATTTGAGGTCCTACAAAGATACCTTCCTTTATCTTTGCATCGCTAATTTGCGGAAACTTTTCTCGAAGATAAGTGAAAGCTTTGCTCATTTTATCTAACGCTTTTACGAAATTCTTCATGAGCCCCAACTTTATATGTAACGGTGGTAAAATGATGCTGTCTTTGTTAACTAATTGCTCGTGTATTACATTTTTATGCCCGAGCTGCATACGATCCCTGATAGGCCACACCTTTTTTGCATAATGTTCCTGTCTGTTGCGGCTGTCACATTTACATACGAAGCAACACAATTTAGCATACCAAGTCTGCATGCCCGTGAGAATTGCAATGACCTTTAGGTCTCCACAAATCCGCCATTGGTAGTCATTGTACTTTATTTTTGCCAAAAGTATAGCCATATTGTCATAAGTTTCTTTCATATGAACAGAGTAGGCGACTGGAATTGATGAAAATAAATTTCCATTATGCAATAACACGGCTTTTAGACTAGTCTTGGAAGAGTCAATGAAAAGTCGCCATTCGTTGACTATGTGCTCATGACCGAGGTGCACCATTAGACCTTTTACATCTTTGCAATAGCAAATATCATCATCCATCGCAAAGTATTGAACAAGTTCTCTGTGTCTATGACGAAATTTAGATATCGGAGTATTGGGCGCTAATAGATTCCATTCTTTGAGTCGCGAACCGAGTAATTCCGCTTGTCCTTTGGTGAGAGCGAGATCACGTATTAGATCTGAAAGTTCTGAATGGTTAATTAAGTGAACACCATCATTCACCGGTATATAATCCGAGTCAGAATTAGTTTCTAAAGCAGGTAAACTATCACTTTCTGATGGTTCATTCACGTCCAACGGATATTGTTCTGGTGGAACTGGGATCGGACACGTGATTGGATCATGAGGCACTGGTTTCAAAACCGATTCAATATTTGGATAAACCACAGACTTTCTAGTTTTAAAAGTGAAACCATAGATATTTGTCAAGCAGAAGTAACAATCAGTAGCGTGATTTGTCGGTTCACGCCATATTACTGGCACTCCAAAAGGCATCGACTTATGCTTCGGCGATTTTCGTAACCAACCTGCCAATGTATTTGCACAAGTCGAACAAACTGCATTTGGCTTCCAAGATTTATTTGCATCATCAACTTTCGAATCGAAATAAAGTTCATATGCTTTCTTTAGCAATGGTGTAAAGTTTTTCTGGTGAACACAATCGGTAAAATATCCGCACACGTAACAGAACAGATCAGCCGAATTTCTACAACTTCTAGAAGCCATATTTCACTCAGAATTATTTCAAAATACAGTAACTATTTGAAATATAACGTAACATATGTCATGCATCTTTTAGCAGTATAAAAAGTAGAATTATTTTGCATTTTATTAATTTTTAAAAAGTTATATAGTAAAAATGAAACGGAGCAAATAACGGTTTCCCAAAAATATATTTATTCACAAATATCTTAAGAACCCGACGTGATAGAGATAAACGGATTTCAAATTTGAAATCAGCGCAAGAAACTGACCTAAGAACACTTATTCTTATATAAGAAAGAAAAATGTTGTTTGTCAGTGTTATCATAGTTTTTGTTTTCTCAGTATTAATGTCGAATCCATATTCATGACTTATACTGTTCACTTGCTTCACTAGTTCTTGTAACTCCTGTTCGCTTTCAGCTAACAACACGGTATCATCTGCATATCTAAGGTTGTTTATTGACCTTCCACTGATGTTCAGTCCTGGTATTTCCTGTATCTGTTTGAAAATTTTTTCAGTGTATAAATTTAATAGGCAGAGGGACAGCACACAACCTTGTCTGACACCTCTTTTTATGTCTATGTATGATGAATAATTCCTTCCAGATCTTACTGTGGCAGTGTGCTCCCAATAAAGGTTACTGAGTATTCTTATATCTTTTCCATCAATACCTATGTCTTCGAGGCATTCAATTATTTTCTCATGATGGACTTGGTCAAATGCCTTCTTATAGTCAATGAAGCACGTGTACATACTTTTTTGGACCTCTGTATATTTTTCTGCTAATATTCGTAGGCAAAATATTGCCTCTCTTGTTCCACTGTTCCGTCTAAAACCAAACTGTTCTTCTTGGATTTCGCTGTCTATCTTACTTTTTATTCTTTCCTGTATGATTTTCAGCAGTATCTTAATCGCATGACTCATCAGGCTGATTGTTCTGAAGTCTGAACATTCTGTTGCATTTGGTTTTTTTGGCAATGTTATAAAAACTAATATCGTCATGTCGTGTGGTATATATCCTGTATTGTATATATTGTTGCATAGATCTGTGATTGTATCTATACCAAAGCTCTCCAGAGCTTCTATCATTTCAATTTTTATGTTATCCATGCCTGCTGCTTTTCCTTCCTGTATATTGCTTTATTTTATGTCTATCCTAAGTTTCTGAAAAAAATGTTTCTTACGCACTTGTCCATCCCACCTTAACTCAGGTGAAGGTTCGGTCAACCAGAGGCCATGTTTGTCAGTATTTTCCAGAGTAGGCTTTCTAGATATTTATGGCCTGTCTTCTTTCCCATTGTTAATACTTTGAGCTTGGAACTACCGCACGTACAATGGTGACATGCAATATGCAAACTAATTTGCGGCGATACTTTGCATATCGTGAGAACTTTAAAAATGTAGCGGGTAAATCGAAAATAATCCTTTCTTTCTTTAAGGTAGTAGTATACCCAGAAAAGGTTAAAAAAAAAAAGCCAACAATTTTCATTTTCATGCTTTTAATCATCGTCAACATGTTCTTGAACTAAAAATAATTCATGGAAGCTTAGAGATACTCTGGTTTGATAGGAATCAGTGTTTTTCTACACACACCCCCTTGAGTGATTTGCGTAGCAACCAATGTTTATAGTTGGTTACCATATGAATAATGACCCAACATGATGGTGCATAATTGTAAAACTTCGAAATTACAATTATACTGAGGCAACAGGAAAAAGATATTTATAATTTTTCCACGGGGAATCACTCAATGATTTCTTATGAATTTTTCAAAAGTGTGTGTTACATGCATTGTGCATTTTCACCAACATCAACTCTATTTATTGCAAGCTTTATACTGATTCTGTATAATAGTAGTTAGCAGAGCTTCTTTTGTTCACAATGGGAAATAAGACAAAGACTGGGAGGCATGTACACCAACAAACCATTGCCTGAAAATGAGACACCTATTGTCGATAGTGTCGCTATAAAGCCTCTGTGCTCCTCAGCAAAGAAAATAAAGGTCCAAGAAAGTGAAGGACAAGCTAAAAATGACAACAAAGGAAATGGGTTTATCCTTATGGATGTAAAACTACTGTTTGGGTTTTTATGCGCTAACTTTAGATGTGACAAATGTTATCAGTACTCACTGACCTGTGAGATCGTCGAAGAGACTCGGAATGGCTTTTGTCATGAAATCAGTATCAAGTGCACAAACTGTGGCGAATGGAATGCCAATTTCAATACTTCTGATGTTTCATCTTCAGCTACTCACAAACACAAAGAAGTAAATGTGCGAATGGTGGCATTTGTGCGTTCTATTGGGAAAGGCCACAGTGCCTTGCAGAATTTTTCGATATACATGAACACAAGTCAACCCATGGCAAAGAAAGCATACAGGAGAACGCTGCACAGGATCTATTCAGCAAGTAAGGACATTGCAATGGAAAGACCATGAGAGCACTGAAAAGAGGATTCATAGACACTGTAGCTGCAGTAGAAGGAGACCTTTATTCAACAGGAGCTCATTAAACTTCATTTTGTGAGTTCTTTTTCTGTTTTTCTTTGTTTTCTCGGAATTGTCTTTTTAGCATAATTGGTGATCTTTGAAACAAGATATCTCTGGATCTGTACATTCAATTGACATGAAAATTAACATAGTTGGTTGTCATATAATCTTAAAGATTCTGACCTAAAATGGATACAATTGAATTCAAAGTTTTAGTTTTATGACCATCATGCATATATAAAGTTAGTTGCTTATCCTTTACAGGACGTGGCAATCAACCCCAGCTTTTATTGGCTGTTTATGATTTTTCTAGGCAATTGTTTTCATTCAGTAGTTTGCCATTGCTTTCTGAACGGTACGGCGCTTATACCATTGTTAAAAATCCACACAAAGCGATCTGCTACCAAACCGCCTGCAGCAGGTCTCGAACCTGGTATATCTGGATTATGGAACTGCGTTCATATCCATTAGGCCACAGACGCCGACATGCATATATAATGAGGCACAAATATCAAACATTCCAGAAATATAAATTTTGAAAATTCATTAAAAATTAACCGTCAGATCCTTGTACAAATAACATAGTTATGATGTTTTAAAAAGGTGTATAATTTATTCACGACGGCGGCCATATTGGATAGCTAATTTGCATAATTAATGAGTTCATTATGTGGACAAACATTTTAAGTCCATACTAACACTATACCCATGGTTGTTTGATTCTGAAAGGAAAATTTGAGTTTTTTACCCTATCAAGGTATACTACTACCTTAAGAAACTAGGTTTAGACTTCACTTGGTGATAAGCATACTGAAAGAGAAAGCCGCACTTCTTAGTCTTGTAAAGTAAAACTGTGCATAGGGAGACTTGAGTTAAACAAACAAAGTGCCCTCTAGTTTACCTTACAGACTATAAATTCCGGTGCGGATTTATGCAGTGCAAGTCTTGCCTCTTATTGCTGAAAAGGGGTTACCTTTGGCCAGTGGCCATATAGTCCTCGTCAACCAGTCACAATAATTCCCCTCAATTATTCAATTATTCAATTTTTTCAAGTATTTCAAAGATTCTCAACACCAAATCTTATCCTACCATACTCCACCCATTTTAACCCTCCATCCCACCTTTGGAAGCACATTCGTTATCTGTGGATATCTCATCAACTGTGAATACGTTACACTAATCTTGGATTTATAAAATCGTGTTCAGATTCTGTGCCCATTGTGGATACCTTAATCGAACAGTGAAGTTAATTTCAATGTATTGGATTACGTGATATTTTTCCCAGAGAACACCAGGATATAAGTTGTTTCCAACATTCACACCAAACAGCATTTCACATATTTTCCAGCAAAAGCCTATCAGGCCTGCAGGGAACTTTACTAACATAATTCATTCATAATCCTTTTTTTCACTATTTGTGTAATAATTTTTTGTCTTCTTTAAAATCATCAAATTGTTGTGAGTTTATTTTCTCGTGATAATCTTTATTATTTTGTTGCTGTAAAATCGTTATTGATTTATTTACATTTCTAAATTGAAATAAATTGAGTTAACCTCGATAGGATTGTTCGTTCAGTTCAGACTACCAAATCCCCAATCTAACTTTACTTCTTTACCCTACTATATGTGAGTGACACAGTGTGTGCAAAAGAGTAGTATTGTCGCCAGAGAAAACAAGAAGAGCTGTGTGTGTGGTTTTCTTAGTGAAGAACTCACTGATTCAGCCTGTGCCTTCTGCCTATCTCTCGTGCGCACCACTATCACACGTCCGTGTGCACTATTGTCCATCACGCCTATACAGCTGTCAAGCTTTACCTACTATTAATTATATTTTCATGCGACAATTATTGGGAATCTCATCCTTGGAGTTGAATTTCTGGATTCGTATTTCACAGTGACTACAGGGAATCTTGTCTTTAAATTGTTCTGCAGAAACTGTAAAGAATCTTGAACTATTAGTTTATACCGTGGATATAATTTTATAACGCCCTAGACAACGACACTTCTGGTAGTATCTGAACAGAACAATTATAATTTTAAAGTAACAGAACGTTGCTGTCACTAATTTAATTCAGGGTTATTTACGAGTAATTACGTTAAATAGTTAACTAAGGTAATTAAGTGGTACATTTAACAGGCAGTAGTGTGTGTATGTGTGTGAGATATTGAAGGGAATTGTTTATACTTGAGTATTACTCAAGTGATGAAACCTTAATTCAGCAGAAATAAGGGATTGTCAAAATGTCAATTATCCTAAACTTCCATTTACGAGTTACATTACTTCATAGAATTAATAGTACTCTCTGGGGCTTAGTAAATTGATTATCAGTTAGTTGTATTGGTTTGTTGTATTACAATACTTCATAGAAATATTAGGAATACCCAGAAACTAGTGTAACATACTGGGAGAGTGTAACTACCTGCACAGAAATATAGAAAATGACTGATTTACTAAAACTAAGGATGGGTCTTTTAAAATACACTAAAGAGGTTGGAATGAGTGAAGAAGAAGGTAATGCATTTATAGAGGCCGAAATAGAAAAACAAAGAGAAGCGACGGAAAGGGAACGGATACGGGCTCATGAGTTCCGGCTCAGAGAACTGGAGGTTCAAAGTCGCCCCGCTTCTCCCACTAACGCGTCATCACCGGGCAACGCCTCTGCTGGTCTAGCACCCAACTCACCTGAAATAACTTTCCCAATGGAAAAATTTTGTGAGCGAAATGAGCAAATTGATCTCTTCTTAGATAGATATGAACGAACTGCTTCATCGTATGGCCTGCCCAAAAGCATGTGAAATCTTAAACTTTCTCAAGTATTAAGAGGGACGGCTTACGAAGTTCTTACAAAATTAACCCCAGCAGAACAGAAAGATTATGACGCTCTCAAGCAAGCACTGTTACGGCTTTTTCAGCTTACGGCCGACAATTACCGAAAGCGTTTTCGCCGATGTCACAAAGAAGGAGGAGAAACATTTGGCCAATTTGCTGCTAGGATTGAATCATATCTCGAGAAGTGGCGCGATTTGGGAAAATTCCCTAAGACTTGCGAAGGATTACATAAACTCTTCCTTGTAGAACAAATCAAGGAAACAATGTCAGCAGAGATGAGAAAGTTCCTAGTGGAGCACGGGGCAGACCGACTCGAACCAATCCTTACGTTAGCAGAAAGGTTTCAAAATGCTATAGCAGAGACTCAAACCTTCAAACGGAAACCTGCTGAACTTCAACCTAAACCAATCACCCAGCCCACCCAAAATCAGCGATCACAGGTAAACGCTCCAACGCAGGATACATGCAGAGACCGGTCAACTAACTCAAACACGAAAAATGCACAGGAAAACCCGCCTCACTTCATGAGGAGGGAGAGGAAATATTGTCATCATTGTAAGCAGACCTCGCACAATATAAAAGATGTAGAAATCGGCCCAGTCCGCACTTGGCGGCGTGTTTACAAGCAGACGCACCGGAACAACGTCAGGTCAAAACAAAATGGAGTAAACAGAACGGAATTCTGTAACGGATCAGATTATCGCAAACGGGAAATCCGTGCGCTGTCTTTATGACACAGGATTACAGTTCGACTGTATAATCTCTTCACATTTGGTAACACCCGAGCAGATAACCTCGGAGACAATAGATCTGTGTGGAGCCATGAAAGGAGACACTCCTATGACATTGAAAATAGCGGTTGTTTATATTGATTCAAAATTTGTTAAATTATGGATTCGAGCGGCCATTATGGAGAATCCAATCTATGACGTAATTCTTGGATGTCGCTATGTGTTCTTGGGGGAACCAAGAAAATCTTTGATAGCTGCAGCAGTAACTACAAGAGGTCAGGCGAGGACAGAACAGGAACCAGGACCAGTGACAAACCTGCTACCACGGGAATTGAAGGATGCTCAGCACAAGGATCCAACACTGGGACCAGGTTTTAAGAAACTGCCACTTGCCAGTAACCCATTGAAAAAGGGAAACTTTTATTCAAAATCGGGATTACTATACCGTAGGTCGGGCAACACTGGACAAGAACATAGCCAGTTGTTTGTTCCAACTACTTACAGGTCACACATTTTAGAGATGGGACACGCTCTTCCCTTTAGCGGCCACATGGGACAAAATGCTACCATGCAAAGAATAGCAGCACACTATTACTGGCCTGGGATGAACGGGGACATCATCCGATTTGTTAAATCTTGTGCGCAGTGCCAAAGGGTGGCACCAAGGCACTGGACACCCCTGCTCCATTGGGGAAATGCCTGTTGTCGGTACTCCATTCGAAAGAGTAGCTGTAGATATAGTAGGCCCACTCTTAAGAAGAAAACGGAGAAATTGCTGTATTTTGACTCTAGTCGACACCTGTACTATGTGGTCAGAAGCAGTGGCGCTCCCTTCTTCTGATTCTGTGCATGTCGCAGAAGCACTTGTGAGTATTTTTACAAGGTTCGGATTTCCACAGCAAATACTCACTGATAACGGATCGCAGTTTAGAGGACATCTGATGGAAAAAGTCTTTAAGATCTTCCGTACTCAGCATATCCACACCTCACCCTATAATCCTCAAGCAAACGGACAGGTAGAGAGATATAACGGGACCCTCATCACCATGCTGCGAAAATTAGCACAAGAAAGACCCGAAAACTGGGACTTATTCTTGCCGGCTGCCTTATTTGCCTATAGGGCAGTGCTGCATGCCTCCACTGGTCTACCTCCTGCAACATTATTATTTCGACGGCCAATAAAGGGACCCCTGGAAGCATTGCTTAGGTCTTTAATCGACCAGAAAGCAGACGAATCTATTATGTCGGCATCAAAATATGTGCAAGAACTAAAGGAACGGTTAAAGATAGGCTGGGAATTAGCCAACACTAACCTCCGACAAGCTCGTGCCACGCATGCAAAACGGTACAATAAGACTGCGAAGGAAAGAGTACTACAACCTGGAGAGAAAGTACTGCTGTTACTCCCAACAGGGAATAACAAACTTCAGATAGGATGGCAGGGACCATTTGAAGTACTCGAGAAAATCTCTCGAACAAACTGCAAAATCTCCATACGAGGGAAGCAGAAGATTTATCATGTCAACTTACTAAAGAAATACACGCAACGCCTCGCTGCTCCTCAAGCACATCTCCTGACTTTAGCGGTCGCAATAGAAGCGGATAATGACTCCCACGATTATGCTGAGTACCCACTAAAACAGGAAGAATCACATACGGATGTGAAGCTCTGTGAAACATTAATTGAATCGCAACAGCATGATGTAAGACAACTGTTGGCTGAATATTCAGAAGTGCTCACCGATAAACCGGGACTAACCAACCTCTTGGAGTTTGACATAAAAGTATTAGATCCTAAGCCTGTCAGGACTAAGACTTACCCAGTCCCATACGCTAAAACCAACGCTTTACGAGAAGAGATTGACAAGCTACTGCAAGCTAACATAATCTCTGAATCGACATCCCCTTACAGCTAGAATGTAGTGCTTCTACAGAAACCCAGCGAGGAAACTCGGTTATGCATCGATTATAGGTTACTCAACACTGTAACAGAGTTCCAACCAGAACCATTACCGAGCCCTAATGAACTCTTTACAAAGCTGAGCAGAGCAACCATTTTCTCTAAAATAGACCTTAGTAAAGGCTATTATCAAATTCCGGTAAAGGAAGAAATTAGACCATTGCTCGCATTTAGTACCAGCGACGGACATTACATGTTCAATGTAATGCCTTTTGGATTACATAACGCACCTGGAGCTTTTACCCGGATGATGAGAAAACTATTACACCCCTTACAAAGCTACACCATTCATAATTTTATGGATGATATTCTCATCGCAACGGCTACATTTGAAGAACAAGAAGAAGCGTTAGCCCTGCTCCTCAGGCGGCTCAAAGAAACTGGTTTAACAGCACACCCAAGCAAGTGTCTGATTGGATTCAGAGAACTTGAATTTTTAGGACATACGATCACGCATGGTTGCTTGTGGCCAGTAGAGAAAAACGTTGAAAAAATCCGAAATGCAAAGCGACCCATAACGAAAAAGGACACTAGGTCGTTTTTGTCACTCTGTGGTTATAATCAACGGTTCATTGAGATCTTTAATAGTTTGACTGCCCCGTTGACTGACCTCACAAAGAAAGGTCAACCTGAAAAGGTAACATGGACGGCTCTGTGTTAGAGCGCCTACACCACACTCAAAGAAAAACTGACGACGAAGCCCATATTACGCCTCCCTGACCTCACCAAGACCTTTGTGCTAAGAGTAGATGCCAGTAATCTTAGAATAGGATCAACGTTGCTCCAAGCTGATGAAAACTACCCGGAAATGCTTTTTTCCAGTGGCCTATGCTAGTCGAAAATTGAACGCTGCAGAACTCAACTATTCAACCATTGAAAAAAGAATGCTTGGCTCTAGTGGCGGGAGTAAAAAAGAACCACGAATTTCTTTATGGAGTCTCATTCGTCGTGCAAACGGATCACGCACCCCTCACGTTTCTAGCAGCTGGTAAAAGCCAAAATGCAAAAGTAATACAATGGGCTATTTCGCTTAGTGTCTATTCCTGCATTGTCGAGTACATCCCCGGTCCTGAAAATGTAGGAGCAGATTTTTTAAGCAAACATTCAGTAGAGGAACTCACTATTAGTGCAGAAAATCATTTTTTTAACGTCAGCAGATAAGAAACAATCTGAGGGAACGTCGGAAGAAGAAACAGAGAAGGAACTAATGGACGACACCGGGAATGATACACAATAGCCAAATATCATCTCTCTCTAATTTAGTTGGGCAACTAACTTAAGGTCGGGGTATCTGTCGCAGAGTGAAGATATTTGCCTATTAAAAATGTTCTGTCCTTCCTGTATGTTGCTTTATTTTCTGTCTATCCTAAGTTTCTGAAAAAAATGTTTCGCACGCACTTGTCCATCCCACCTTAACTCAGGTGAAGGTTCGGTCAACTAGAGTCCATGTTTGTTAGGATTTTCAAGACTAGGCTTTCTAGATATTTTTGGCCTGTCTTCTTTCCCATTGTCAATACTTTGAGCTTGGAACTACCGCACGTACAATGGTGACATGCAATATGCAAACTAATTTGCGGCGATACTTTGCATATCGTGAGAACTTTAAAAATGTAGCGGGTAAATCGAAAATAATCCTTTCTTTCTTTAAGAAACTAGTTTTAGACTTCACTTGGTGATAAGCATACTGAAAGAGAAAGACGCACTTCTTAGTCTTGTAAAGTAAAACTGGGCATAGGGAGACTTGAGTTAAACAAACAAAGTGCCCTCTAGTTTAACTTACAGACTATAAATTCCGGTGCGGATTTATGCAGTGCAAGTCTTGCCTCTTATTGCTGAAAAGAGGTTACCTTTGGCCAGTGGCCATATAGTCCTCTTCCACCAGTCACAATAATTCCCCTCAATTATTCAATTATTTCAAGTATTTCAAAGATTCACAACACCAAACCTCACCCTACCATACTCCACCCATTTTAACCCTCCATCTCACCTATGGAAGCAAATTCGTTATCTGTGGATATCTCATCAATTGTGGATACGTTACACCAATCTTGGATTTATAAAATCGTGTTCAGATTCTGTGCCCATTGTGAATACCTTAATCGAACAGTGAAGTTAATTTCAAAGTATTGGATTACGTGATATTTTTCCCAGAGAACACCAGGATATAAGTTGTTTCCAACATTCACACCAAAGGAACAAAGGAACAAACATTCATTTTCACACAAACAGCATTTCACATATTTTCCAGCAAAAGCCTATCAGGCCTGCAGGGAACTTTACTAACATAATTCATTCATAATCCTTTTTTTTCACTATTTGTGTAATAATTTTTTGTCTTCTTTAAAATCATCAAATTGTTGTGAGTTTGTTTTCTCGTGATAATCTTTATTATTTTTTTGCTGTAAAATCTTTATTGATTTATTTACATTTCTAAATTAAAATAAATTGAGTTAACCTCGATAGGATTGTTCGTTCAGTTCAGACTACCAAATCCTCAGTCTAACTTTACTTCTTTACCCTACTATATGTGAGTGACACAGTGTGTGCAAAAGAGTAATATTGTCGCCAGAGAAAACAAGAAGAGCTGTGTGTGTGGTTTTCTTAGTAAAGAACTCACTGACTCAGCCTGTGCCTTCTGCCTATCTCTCTTGCGCACCACTATCACACGTCCGTGTGCACTATTGTCGTCCACGCCTATACAGCTGTCAAGCTTTACCTACTATTAATTATATTTTTATGCGACACGAGACCACAACTGATATCCTCACAACTTTCTGACAACAGGTTATATTGACTGTTCTTATTCGCTTTCCGAGTTAACTATCATTGTCGCCCTCGCTGATAGAATGTATTACAAACCAGGTGTCAGAATTACTGATGGAATTTTTTAGAGAAATTGTTATTATAACCATTGTTGTTTTGGTTTGTTTACTGACTTTTACCAATAATGAAAAACATGAAATTTGAAAGACATGTGCAGAAAACAGATTGATGGGAATGTTGACCTCAAATAGTGATGCTAATTATCCCTGAACCACCCGCACACATGTTCATGAGACCACACAGATGACTGTTTGTATATATTTTTTTGCACCTATTGATCGCCATGTGTTCCATAGTGTCATTTCATCCCCAACTGAACCACACCTGTTTGTTTCACACATGAGTATTGATTGGTTTTTATCATCACAGCTGACATAGGTATGACACTTGAGAAAATAATAAAACACCACATGATATTGTGAAATCACTGTTTGCACATGATGCATATGCCATTATTGCCCTCTTGATAATATGGTATTGACAGCTTTTATGATGGCAGCTGACATGGATCTGACATGGAAGAAAATAAAACATTGTTTGCATATGATGCATATGCCATTTGAAAAAATACAACACTGTTTGCATATGATGCATATGCCATTTGA
This sequence comes from Oreohelix idahoensis, assembly GCA_024509875.1. Classification (NCBI taxonomy): domain Eukaryota; kingdom Metazoa; phylum Mollusca; class Gastropoda; order Stylommatophora; family Oreohelicidae; genus Oreohelix; species Oreohelix idahoensis. The sequence goes on along the minus strand of JAMPIV010014934.1, from coordinate 55,894 downwards.
GAAAAAAAATACCACAAGATAAAGTGAAACCACTGTTTGCGTATGATGCATATGCCATTTGAGAAAATAAAATACCACATGATATTGTGAAACCACTGTTTGCACATGATGCATATGCCATTATTGCCCTCATGATAATATTGTATTGACTGCTTTTATGACGGCAGCTGACATGATGCATATTGTTAAAGTCATGTCTTAGTTCTGGTTGATCTAGGGGAAATAAACCTTAAAATACTTGTTGGACAGGTTGGATTTTTGGGTTATGACGCTTGAATGCTTATGAGCTGTTGAATTGTTTATACAAATATATTATACGGAAGTCTTCTCGAAGTTTCGAGAGACAGAAAAGCGTGCTGAACGTTAATCATCTCAAGTGCTGAGATGAATTTATTCTGAGTTGTTTTGAGCTGTGAGCGATTAGCTCTCGCGGCTAGTTCGCACATGAATTACTGACGGAGCTGTGTTTTGAAAAGCCGATTCTTGTGTCTGTTTGAGCGGGACTGATATGCGATATCGTGACAGTCTGCTCTTGGCGTTTGACCGAGCTGGTCAACGGGTTTTTTAAAACGAACGAACGAACGAACTTTATTTTCAAAGAGTTTAGAATTGGGCATGCAGGCCCGTCTAACATTCTGCCCTTCCTTTCTCTCGTCTTCCATACTGAATCCATTTATTCTCATATGTATCTTAAATAATACTTAAATAATAAAATAACAATAAAACACAATAAAATAAAATCCCAACCATTGTAACACTACAATAAGAGTTACACAGATTTACAGTACCTTATCATAATTAATACTAAACAGGACAAAATTATTTTTAAAACCTACATATGATGTTATGTAATTATTTAAGAATATAACTAAATTAGGGTGGCATATAATCTGCACTCATGATGTATTTGAAAAGTCTGTGATTGAATGAATATGGACTAAGCGTGTTTTTTAAGTCGTGTGGAAGATTATTCCACAGATGAGCAGCAGAAAAAGCTAAACTTTTCTTGAATAAGTCGAGCCTTGGCTTGGGCATGTGTAATTTATTCAAGCGATGACTGCGTCTTCCCCTGTATTTAAAAATAGGCCACAGATACGTTGGAGCATTCTGTGATAAGATTTTGTGAATAAATTTGGCTTTGTTGAAGAGAAGGCGCTTTTTTAGTGGTAATATGTTAAAATATGTATATGGGTCTACACTCTGTGTGAGGTTTTTGTCTGAAATTAGGTGCACTGCACGTTTTTGTAATGAATAGAGTCTTTTAGTCTTGGACATAGTGCAGCCATCCCAAATTTTGGAACAATAGTCAAGATGTGTTTGTATTTGGGATGTATAGAACATTTTTCGTGTCTCCTCATCTAAGAAATGTTTGATTTTAGCTAACTGGTAAACTTTTTGTGCCGTTTGTTTGGACAGTGCTTGTACATGCGAATTCCAACTTAAATGTTGGTCAATTATGAGTCCTAGTGTTTTATTTTCATTTACATTTTCAATTAAAGAGGTTCCAATGTAGATTTGAAGTGTTGTTTTCAGTGAGTTTTGTAATTTTTGTCTACTTGATATTATCATACATTTTGTTTTAATGATATTTATTTGCATACAATTTTCATTGCTCCACTTAATAAGATTGTCTGTGTCGCTTTGTAATAATATTTCTAGCGTGTTGCAACTTTTATCACTTGTATAAATGGTACAGACATCGGCAAATAGGTCGCAGGATGAGTGCTTGATGTGTAGTGGAAGGTCATTTATGTAAATGGAAAAAAGTAGAGGGCCGAGAGTAGAACCCTGAGGAACACCGGTGTCAATAATAGTTGGGCTTGACAAGGAGTTATTGTACCACACTACTTGCTGTCTGTCGGACAGGAATGATTTAAGTAATGTCACTAGTTTAAAGTTAACTTTCATTGTTTCTAATTTTCTTATTAAAACAGCGTGATCTAACATATCAAATGCTTTCCTAAAGTCTACAAAGATTGCTCCACATATTTTATCGTTATTGATGTTTAGGTGCAAGTTGTCTATCATCTTAGTTAGAGCTGTGTGGCATGAATGCTTTTGTCTAAACCCTGATTGACTGTCAATTAGCAAGTCATTACTAACTAGGTACTGTAGTGTTGCTTTATGTATGTGTTTTTCTAGTGGTTTAGAAAGCGATGATAAAAGAGAAATTGGTCTATAGTTACCAAGGTTACTGTTATCTGACGAGCCAGGTTTGAAAAGAGGATATACTTTGGCAATCTTAAAGGCCGAAGGAAAATAACTTTTAGCGATACATTGATTATATATATGTAAGTTAGTGAATCACTAATAGCTGGTGGGGCGTAACGCAGTATTCGATTACTAATTCCGTCAAGCCCTGATGAGCTATTATCTTTAAGGCCAATAAGATAGCCATACTTACTTACTTACTTAGTTGTTCCCCTTCTACCGTGAGGTGTAGAGGTTTGGAAGAGAGAGCGCCAGACCATTCTATCAGCTGTCTTCTTCCTGGCCTGGTTCCATTCTAGTCTTCGGTCCTTCAAAGATTGTCTAATGTTGTCCTCCCAGCGGACTCTGGGTCGTCCTGGAGGTCTGGATCCCTGGCTCTTTGTTTCCCATGCTTGTCGTGGTAGCCGATCTTCTCCCATTCTGCAGACATGGCCAAACCATCTTAGTTGGGACTGTTCTATTTGGGTCTGCAGCTGGTGGGATTTTAGGCCTTGACGGATCGTCTGGTTGCGGACCATGTCTCTTCTTGTTACTTCAACCACTTTCCTCAGATACCTCATTTCTGAGGTTTGGATCTGGATTTTGTGGGTTGTAATCATTGCCCACGACTCGCATCCATATGTCAAGACTGGGACATAGGTGGAGCGGTATACAGCCATCTTCGTTTTCTTACCAACCTCTTTCTTGCTGAGGAATCCTCGATTTATGGCCTGAAAAAGTCTCCCAGCCGCTGCTTTTCGAGTGGACAACTCTTCTTTGATGCCTCCCTTTCGGTCTATAATAACTCCGAGATATTTAAAGTGGTCGACCTGCTCCAGGACCTGTTCTCCCAACTTAATCTGATGTTTTCTTTCTTCTCGTGATATCACCATGGATTTTGTTTTAGAGCTGCTTATGACCATCCCTCTCTTCTCCAGCTCTTCCTTCCAGACTTGCAGGTTGGATTGGAGATGTGCCTCTGATTTTAAGATAGTTATACACTTCATTAACTGTCATAAAAGGAATGTCGGGTGGAACTGAGTTTATACATTTGTTCTCACAGAATGCTGAAAGTTTGTCTAAGTCACTAGAGAAAGGTGGTATTGTGGATTTCAGACTGTTTATTTCTGCTTGAAAGAGATTGCTGAAGTCTGTGCAAGTAAATGAAGTGTTGGAAGAGAATAAGTCTAGTGCATTACGTTTTTTCGCTAAGGTGTTAATTGCCTTCCATATTTCCTTACTATTTGATTTGTTCTGAAAAATATTTCGGAAGTGATTTTTCTTTTCTTTGCGAATTAAATATTGAACCTTGTTCCTGTGTACCCTGTATGTGTTAAGGTCCTTATTTTTGTGCGCTTGATCTCTCTGCCTCATAGCCTCCAATACTTCCTGCGTGATCCACGGAGATTTTAATTGTCGTTTGACGCGAATTTCCTTAGCTGGTACGTGCGTGTCAAAAACACTATAAAAATTTTTTGTCCAGTATGCAATAGCGTCATCCGGATCAGGAAGTTGGTAAACACGAGCGATAGGTGCAGTTAGCAAGTCATTTAAAAATAATTCCCTACTGAAATGTTTGAAACTTCTAAATTTAACATTTACATGTTTATTTTTGGGAACTTTACATTTATTCTTTGACCATGTACAGCATACTGGATAGTGGTCACTCATTGCAATATTAGGGACAGAGCATTCTATTATGTTTTCTGTGCAACTTACGTAGATGTGGTCGATTAGTGTGAGTCTGCGCAGTGTACTGGGAAGATGACTAGCTGTGTTTTTCGCTGTGTGTGTACGGGTGGATATTTCATAACTACAGTGTATGTAGTCCCTTTTGGATTTTTGTAAAGATATTTTGCGGCCATGAGATATATAGGCCAGTGTTTCCTAGGAAGGGATTTTTGTGAAGTATTTTGAGATGTGGAGACATTACGAGGCCATATTATTGTAAGCTGCCGTGTGTGCAGTCTTTTGAGTATTTTGAGATGTGGAGACATTACGAGGCCATATTATTATAAGCTGCCGTGTGTGCAGTCTTTTGAGTATTTTGAGATGTGGAGACATTACGAGGCCATATTATTGTAAGCTGCCGCGTGTGCAGTCTTTTGAGTATTTTGAGATGTGGAGACATTACGAGGCCATATTATTGTAAGCTGCCGTGTGTGCAGTCTTTTAAGTATTTTGAGATGTGGAGACATTACGAGGCCATATTATTGTAAGCTGCCGTGTGTGCCGTCTTTTGAGTATTTTGAGATGTGGAGGCATTACGAGGCCATATTATTGTAAGCTGCCGTGTGTGCAGTCTTTTGAGTATTCTGAGATGTGAAGAGATTTAGGAGGCCATATTATTGTAATTGCCGTGTATGTAGTCTTTTGAGTATTCTGAGATGTGAAGACATTATGAGGCCATATTATTGTAATTGCCGTGTATGCAGTCTTTTGAGTATTCTGCGATGTGAAGACATTATGAGGCCATATTATTGTAATTGCCGTGTATGCAGTCTTTTGAGTATTCTGAGATGTGAAGACATTATGAGGCCATATTATTGTAAACTGCCGTGTGAGCAGTCTTTATAGCGCTGAGATATAATTCGTGCTTTTCGCTGTAAACTGTGTATTTGATGTCAACGTGATTGTGTTGTGACGTAATAAACCATTATTAAATGTCACCAATCGTCTCAATGCTCCGTGACTCCAACGTGCGTTACTGTGGTGTGAGTGACTGTACCAACACACACCCACTTCAAACATTCCAGACACAGTGACAGAACAGCACACCTAATTATAATAGCCTGTGTGGCGTTTCAAGCAAGACGATTGTAACAGTAGCGGCCTTAACGGTTGTAACACATATGCCATTACCGTCCCTTGGATAATGTTATACATTAAATATTTCTGTCTTTACTTGATTACGTGACAGATGGTTTAATAATACTTGAAGAAAATTGTTTTGCACCCAGATGAGATAATGAGATTGAGGAAAAGAGATAGTCCCTATACAAGTGATAGTATTGGCCTTTGATATTGATTCATGCCTATGCTATAAATGCATTTATGACTTTGTTATAAACCAGACAATTCTGTCTTTACGTAATCACGTGACAGATGGTTTAATAAGATTGAATAATTTTGAGGTTTAATAAGATGGAAATCTACGAAAAAGATACTCTCTGATGACCATACCCATACTGAGGAGATACGTGTTAAGGAGACACACGACGAGGATATATGATAAAGATACATGACCTGAATATGATACCCATACTGAAGATACACGTGTTACGGATAAACACGATGAGGATGTTCTGCTAATTATACATAGGTAACTATGATCCCTAGGTCAAAGAGACACATGCCTATGCTATATATGCATTTCTGACTTGGTTATAAACTAGATAATTCTGTCTTTACGTAGTCACTTGACAGATGTTTCAAATGACTGAAAATTGTAAAATCGAATAAAGCTTTGAGATCCTAGGAGATGATAGTCTCTGATAATAACTATGCAAGTAGTGATAATTACTTTGCTGATTGTCCATATCCTGATGATGTAGTTGAGGATATGTATTCATAATGTATGCATTTACGACCTTATTTTTACTTAGCCATTTCTGACTTTATGTAATTACGTGGCAGATAGCTAGTAGGACTGATAACACCTTCATGGACCACCCACACTACCAGTCCATTGGACATTGCATTTGACGGTATTCCTATAGCCTATTTTGCTTCCTGAGACTGTATAACAGGTTGATCAGCTAAGCACCTTTCACCCCTGATATAATGACATTTCCATCCTTTCCTTTCCCTGCACCATAGAGATATTGATTGTGAGATCATAGACTGCCCATCTGTATGACTCAGACTATAACAGTTCTGACCGCATATGTTACAGACACAAACGATCTGACAAATCTTCGCCTCAGAACGCAGATTCGGTGTCGAACTTGTACAAATGTGACATAATTTCCATTTTGTTAAATATTACTCAGGTATGAGATATTGGTTGTTAGGTTGGATTTAAATACGTTTTAATACATAATATTCTGGATATTTCTGAACTACCTTGGACGAGTTATAGATAAATGAACTATAGAGATACATTTTTCTGAGATCATAGACTGCCCATCTGTATGACTCAGACTATAACAGTTCTGACCGCAGATGTTACAGACACAAATGATCTGACAAATCTTTGTCTCAGAAGGCAGATTCAGTGTCACACTGGTAATGATGTAAACTCTTTTCTTCACCTTGTCAAATTGTGTTGACATATTGAGATGTTAATTGTTGAATAATAGTTACATAAAGTTTTGACAAATGTATTCTTGGAGATGTTTCGCTAACCTAGTAATGCATTAAAGAGGACTTACTTAAAAAATACCAACACATAAATACTTGGAAATAACTTGGCTATTTTCTAGATTGGACCACCATTACTATAATATAACTTGGATCCTTTGAAAAAAAAATTGATTGAATACTTTATGCATGTTATACAGGGTGGATACGTAGAAATAAATTGGAACCATTAGGGATAGACCACTCTTATAATTCTAAGACATGGGTGCTTCGAAATAATTTGATTGCTTTATGGGTGGATCACCATGACAAATTTTATAACACTGACACTTATTAAAATTTCAATGTGGCCACTTCGATTGAATTTTATTACTTTCTATATAGATTAAAATCGCATTTTTTCCAAGGTTGCCATTCTAGACAAAATAGATAGCACATGCATTAATACGTTATAACAAAACTTTTTACAATGTTGTCAAATAGAAATTTTTGAATGCTGTATAACGGTAAGATATATATATATATATATATATAATATATATATAATATATATAATATATATATATATATATATATATATATATATATATATATATATATATATATATATATATATATATATATATATATATATATATATATATATATATATATATATATATATATATATATATATATATATATATATATATATATATATATATATATATATATATATATATATACCAGAGCCCCGGGTAATGACTTACGATACATTTTTCTGGACAGTTTTTAGGCTTAGAATATTTTTCGGATTTTTTTACATTGATATTACTCAAATGTCTCCCTGCGGGATAAATTTGCATGGCCCCGGGATCTATGTAGCCGTATGACCTACCACCATCAGCATTTATTCATGCTGGAGCCCAGTAATAATAAAATGTAAAACTACCATTCGTTGAAATAAACAAATAGATTTTTAACTAAAATAAAACAAAATTTAGCCGAAGCACTAAGGAGAAGGGAAGTGAGCGGTAAAATTTAACTAGATCAGTTTTGACACTAGGCACGCGGATTTACCCAGCAGTTGTCATATAAACTGCCACATCACGCTTTTAGCTCATGTTGTTTGACCAATGGTCCATACAATAGAATGAACTCCCAACCAATTAAAATCGTAGTCAGCCCAGCACTACAAACTTTGCCGGCAGGATTTTTTGTTACCGGCAGTCTTAAGAATATGTACCAAGTAGAAAGACGTACAAATGTCTATCCAGCTCATAGTTGAGGAATTCAACCAAATGATGTTCATCATTTAATTATGTGCAGTTGTGCACTAGAAATGTTTTTATTCGATTTCTGGTGAAAGTAAGTACTTCGATCGCCTCTTGTTCTTAATTTTCAGCATACTTATTAAAAATGGTGAGAACCAAATAACCCAGGAGGAATAGAAAAATGGAGGATCGGAAACTGAAAGTAGACCTGATGGCTATTGAGATAAAACTGCTAAAAGAAGGCTCATGCATAAATATGATTGTATAGGATTAAAGGAAAGGTTGTAGTTGGATAAAAGTGATAACCAACATCTTGGATTTTGTATTCATGATCAAAAGAGACAATTTGCCAATAATTGATATGAGGCACTGTCAAGTGCTTGCTGTGTGTACACATTGACAAATATGTATTACATACACATGGAGCGACAAACATGGCTCGTTGTTCACAGCTAATTGTTAATTCACTAAACTCCAACACGTAGATACGATATCCGACTACTTTATGTCACAAACTTGAGTATAACACAATAACACAGGCAGACTGCCGCTTTGGCCATAAATCATCACATAAGAAAAGCACAATGTATGATGTGCATAATTAGAACAGCATCTCGTGGAACGAATTTCACAATATCTCCACATATTTCCCATTTTTCTTCAACCATTTTGCCTTCACTCTCCACGTAATCTCTCCTCGCTCTAATCTCTCTCTCGAATGACTTTTTACCCATGACCCTTTTCACACCTGACCGGTCTTCACCACCACTTCGCTCACAACAACTCAGTCATGCCCGTGAACTCGACATTAGCGCTTACTGCTAAATAATGCATTCATGCCCGCAGTCAAACTTAATATTCACTCATTTCAACTCACAACTTACATAATCATATCTAGCTCCCACCGGAGCATGAGTACTGACATTCATTCTATAAACCGTTCGTGACAGGCACCAATTGCCTAATTTTCTGTACATATGTTGTCACTGTTGGACCAACTTGCTGTAAATAAAAAATTCATCTTTATGGACCAAGCTGTTGGATATTTATTGATGTTTGGATAATGTAGATGTATAATGCTCTCCACACATAACACCTGTAAGAGGAATGGAACGAGCCCCTAAAAACACAAATAGGGTCTAAGTAATTACCACCTCTGGCGAGCTTTAAGCCAGTACCAACTCTCACTTAGACAGACAGTGAATACATAAACACCCCGGCACATATGCATCATATGCAAACTGAAGTTTTACAATACCATGTTGTGTTTTATTTTCTTCAATGTCATATCCATGTCAGCTGCAATCATAAAACCAGTCAATGCTCATATCGCAACAGTTAGGGGCAGGTCAGTGGGGAATCAAATGATTCCATGGGATACATGGGAAACAATGGGTGCAAAAAATTCATCTGGGTGGTCCCATGAACAGGTGTGCGGGTGTCTCAGGGATATTAGGATCACCAATCTATGTCAACATTCCCATCAATCTGTTTCTTTTCATTTCCTCCATTATTCAGTTTTTTTGTTGTTTTTTTTTTGTTTTTAAATTATGAAACAAACCTTAATAACACTAGTCAACAACCAAAATGTACCAGAAATGAAAACAGCTGATCTTAACTAATTTTGGTGTGCTGAAAACGAAAATGACCTTAAAAAATGTTGATTGGCTCTAGTTTTCAAGATATGTGCTACTAGTTTGTTTAATTACGGTCAATTTATATATATGACGCAACTGTTGTGGGCGATTGCATAATTTTTTCTAATGACCAATAAAAATGTAACTAGAAGTTGATGATGCAATCCTACCTATGATTACATCACCTTTGTGTATAAATATCTTACTCTGATAAAATGTTGCCATTAGTTAGTGCATTTGTCCTTATCAAAAGTATCGTAGTTAGACATGCCTAGGATATGTGTGAACAGCGCTAATAATTTCTGTTATATATTTGGTGAGGTGACATTTCTATCACAAAAACGAAATATATTTAAAGTTATTAAGAAGGCGTACAGTTTGTATTTTGGCTGCAAAATAGGAGATCAAGATAAGAGCTGGGCGCCACACATATGCTGCAATACATGTGCAGCACATCTTAAACTGTGGTTGACTGGCAAAAGGCAAGCTATGCCTTTTGCAGTGCCAATGATTTGGAGAGAGTCCACTGATCATCTCAACAACTGTTACTTTTGCATGGTCCCTCCAATTGGGAAAGGCATATCAAAGAAGAAAAAATGGACTCTGGAATATCCAAACATCCCCTCTGCAATACGTCCTGTACCACATGGCGATGACCTACCAGTTCCCAAAGTGCCAGAATCATTTTCAGCTGCTTCCACTGATGAAGAAGAGGACATTGGTGGTCCTGAACCATCAACCTCAAGCGACCCAGAATTTGAGCAAACTACATCCACTAAACCACACTTAATAACCCAAGGTGAACTGAATGATCTTGTAAGAGATCTGAATTTACCGAAGAACAAGGCGGAGCTTTTGGGTTCCAGATTGCAACAGTGGAATCTCCTGGCAGAAGATGTTACAATTGCTGTGTATAGGAACTGCCAGAAGCCGCTAATTACATTCTTTTTCAAAGAGGGTGACCTTCCTGCGTGCCACAACATTTCTGGTTTAATGGCAGCCCTCAAAATCAATTACATACCGGAAGAGTGGAGGCTTTTCATTGATTCATCCAAGACGAGTCTTAAAGCTGTTTTGTTGAATAATGGTAATGTGTTACCGTCAATTCCAGTTGGTCACGCAGTTCATATGAAAGAAACTTATGAAAACATTAAGCATCATTGGTCACTTTGCGGTGACTTAAAAGTGGTCGCTCTTTTGCTTGGACTTCAGGGTGGATACACCAAGTACTGCTGCTTTCTCTGTGAGTGGGATATCCGTGCACGAAGTGACCATTACATCAGAAGACATTGGCCAATCAGGCAGTCATTGCAGCCTGGCAGTAAGAACGTTGAGAACCCAGCACTTGTCGACACCAGCAAGATTTTGTTGCCACCTTTGCACATTAAGCTGGGTCTCATGAAAAACTTTGTCAAGGCAATGGAGAAAACAGATGAGGCTTTCAAATACCTCATCAGAAAATTTCCATGACTGAGTGAAGCTAAAATAAGAGAGGAGTACTTGTTGGTCCGCAAATTCAAAAACTTCTTCATGATGACGAGTTTCTTTGCGTGTTGCATGGCAAGGAAAAAGCAGCATGGCTAGCATTTAAGTCAGTGGTGGACAATTTTCTTGGAAACAACAGATCTGATGATTACAATGAAATTGTAGAAAATCTCCTTCTGAAGTATAAGAGTCTTGGCTGCAACATGTCTTTGAAAATTCATTTTCTGGATTCTCATCTGGATTTCTTTAAGTCAAACTGTGGAGCGGTCAGTGATGAGCATGGTGAACGATTTCACCAGGACATACTGCTATGGAGATAAGGTATCAAAGCAATTGGAGCCCTTCAATGCTTGCTGATTACTGTTGGACTGTGACAAGAGACACCTCATCGATTGACTACAAGACGCAAGCAAAGAGAGCTCGAACAGCGACTGAATAATGACGGAATGGGTTCAAATGTGCCTTTTTAAAACATGATATGTGAACTTTAAATAATGTTTTTATTTTTTCTATCATTTTATGTTCAAATACCAATTAATTGTGTATGTAACCACAATTTTTATAATGCTAAAGTAGAAAGACTAGCTGTTCACCCCAGAGAATTAAACAAGCTTACATTATTTGTATTACTGTAATGTAAATTCATCATAAAAAAAAAACCAGAGCCAATTGGTGAATTTCATTATGATTTTTGAAATCAGCATGTCAAAATCAATAAGAAATGGTATATTTAATTTCTGGTACAAATAACTTTTGAAAATTTGTTGACTAGTGTAATAATACAATAATAACAATGACTCCAAAAATTACTATCAGTAAATCTGATACCTGGGTGTGATGAATTCTATCAGTGGGGTGTCTATAATAGTTAGCTCATAAATCAATAAGAGCTGTCAATAAAGTCTGACGTCAGCAAGTTGTGAGAATAGTAATTTTGGTCCCGAATATGGAAAGAAGGAAACAAAAAAGATCTCCAGATTATAACAGAATTGTAATGCAAGTTGTGAGAATATTAAGTAAATCAGGAGTCTTGACTGTAGTATCAGAGTACGAATGGTAACTAGTGAGATTAGGGGTTGTGAAAAATGGAATGGAAAAACAATTTTGTCTCATTCATCCTATCATGTTAGATCAATGTTGGATGTACAATTATTGTAAATGACTACATTGTGACATTTTTATCATACACAATTTCAAAAATCTGCAAAGTGGTTTAATTTTACTATATTAAAAAATGGCTATTACATAAGCAGTATGGATTTAAATCATGGTAATAATAAAAAAACTATTAACAGTACCAACAAAAATGTGTGGTTTTACACTCAAAATATCTCTGTGGAGAAAGAATGGCATACCATGACAATCATGTTTATGAAGTACAAAAGCATGGTTCGCTCCTCTTATACTCTGTCAAGGTATGTTATGATAGTTAAAGGGTACAGGTATAAATGAATGAATGGAATATATAGCTCCTAGGTAATAGACTGCATCAATGATAATAAACAAAATGACAATCAGTGCATAATGCAAAGGTACATCGTGAAGGTGCAAAGATGCATGTTAAAAGAGCAAGTTGATCTCTGGAACAATAAGGATAGCCTGTAAGGGCGAAAGAGTAAAAAAAAAGATGAATTCTCAATGTGTGAATCATTAGCATTTAAAATTGTTTGCAATTCATGTGGGTACTCTAGGGTTCTGAATTTTTGAAATGTAACATCAAGACCATCTCTGACTAGTAAGTGTGGTTATACAACTTATGAACTACAATTTCTGTGGAAATGCATAATTTGTTCAACAATCCTAATTAAATTTTCATTTTTCAAATCAAGATGATAATATCGCATACTCTGTAACATGACTCATGGTAACATTATCACATAATACTCTTATAATCTGCCCTAGATGTGGAGGCAAAAACATGATGAATGAAAGTGGACAACTGTTGCACCCCCCTAACTTTTGATAACGTATTGGTTTAGTTACTGATAGGGTGTCTATTGATTATCTGCTAACGTTGCTGCTGTGTTGTGGATCTGGTAATGTCTACATTTGATACATACATATACGCCACACAGGCAAACACTGTAGAAGTCTACTGGTAAGCGATGCACAAGTTCTCGATACAGATAGACCACGCCCACTCCAGGGCTATTTCTCAATACGTGTTAAGTTCCCTGTCACACTTATAATATTGAGTGCGTGTGTTGGTTTAGTCGTTCACGCCACAGGTGCATACACACGAGTCATGAAGGGTTGTAAACGACTGGTAACATTTCATATGGGTTTATTCACGTCACAACACATTGATACGAAATAATAATAGAATACCGTTCACAGCACAACACAAGATATAAATTACCACATAAGTACTGCGCACTCGGCAGCTACAATGATATCATGATTCATGGCCTAAAGTACTCTTATTAAACTCAGCGCTATAAAGAATCCTCAATAACAATCCTCTCACAGGAGCTATCATGATTCATGGCCTAAAGTACTCTTATTAAACTCAGCGCTATAAAGAATCCTCAATAACAATCCTCTCACAGGAGCTATCATGATTCATGGCCTAAAGTACTCTTATTAAACTCATCCCTATGAAGAATCCTCAATAACAATCCTCTCACAGGAGCTATCATGATTCATGGCCTAAAGTACTCTTATTGATCAAGACTCCTCACACAGGAGATAATGGCCTTTAAAAACTGCACACTGCAGTTATAAACATTTCCACAATAATCAAAACTGCAGTTTCATACTACGCTGTACCCACAGCGAAAAATCCGTCGACATTTTAAATTCAGCACTGTACAGGCATTTCACACTTCCCAAAAACACTGTCTTCCTACCCGGTCAAAACGCCCGGAACACTCTCCCTAGATAACACACTCGTCCCGCTCAAAAGCAGTCACGAGACTTCCTCACGGTCAACACAACTCAGTCAATCAATCATCTGCTCCTAGCCGCGAGCTATTCTCACTCCGCTCAAAACATTACAGAATAAATATATCAGCGGTTTTCACGCTGTCTGTAATCTGTCTCTCGAAACTATAAAACGAGAACGTGTTGGTTTGCACCAAAAAAAAAAAAAAATAAGCGTTGGTAAAAAGAAATATAAAACATCTGCGAGGAGTGGTACTTGTATTAACAAGTACATAGGCACAACAGGGTGCCTATAAAAATTTTGCTAGGTCTTTGAGTTTGTCCGCCATTTCTAGCATTGCAACCTCTCTGCTAGACAATCTAGAATCGTACTGTGAATGTTGCACAGTATGTGACGTGGCGTTGACTGATTGTCGGCAAGCTGGAGAAATTTGAGATGACTGCGACCGAGCTAAAGGAGGGTTGACTGGAGAGTCATCTTTCTGTCTGTAGACGTGACGACGCTTTGTTCGTATTTTGGTCCTTATGTGACAGTGAAGCTTGTTACCCCGGCATTATACGCGCCAATGAGATAAGGTCATACATTTTTAGTAGACCACTTTGACGGTGTATAGTAGAAAGGTTTGTGTTTCTACTCATGTAAGTACAATCTCGATTTATATTTCAGTCCACGAATAGAAATGATTTTTATATTGTACTTGGAAGGAAACCAAGAAACAACTACAGATGTATTGAAGTCTTATCATCGGAAGAGATTAGCATCTTTAAAATATTGAAGGTAAAAGGCGCAACCACCTGAATTGAAAAGTTGTGGAAGAAGGTCAAAGTGACCTAGATAGCGAGTTGCACGAGATGTTTGAATAACTCATACGGTTGCGGAGAACGAAAAGGAAAATCTAGGCAAACTACATTCACGACAAGGAATAATTGATTTGTATTTCATCTGAAATTGTTTATTTATGAATTCCTGTAAATAAACCTTGTTTATACTATCAGTCGAGTTATGATAGCAGATTTGTTGCACTGAATGAAAAGTTACCGGACTATTAGTAAGTACTACCACCATAGCACCTTCACAACATCATTCGAGAGAAGAACGAACCTGTACACATTTCCACAAGAATCCACATCTCTAGTGGGAAGCTAGTAATACACTTGATGGATGATTGATAGAAGGAAGATTTAACAAATATAATAGAAGGACGCGGTCACATAGTACTCTTAATTGGTACCGTGCCCAGCTCACTGGCACATAACAATAACCAGGACCGTACCCTGTCACACTTTCATGTGCTTGTGGCAGTTTCACGATCTTCGCAAGTTGAAGCGAATCATCAGAGGGATGACAACATGTACGTTTGTCAGCCGTGCTCATCTCCGGGGGTGAAGTATCGGCAATTGATGCCTCCTCTGTGCAACCAGAACCAGTAGAATCGATACCAGAGTCTAGCCGATACAAGTTGTTTATCGTCTTTCCGTACTTTTCAAATAGGCAATCATTTGATATATCGTCAGTGTGAAAGTGATGGTCCGTTAGTTCTTGGGGGTCCATCTCATAGTCTGTCTGTTCGTTAGAGGAGGTGTAACCTGTGGATTGATAACGAAATGTAGCTTTTCTAATGGGCATGGTAGATATCATCTGGGGTGCGATGTCACCAAGCCGACGTTATTTCATGGGTGCCTTCGTGGAGGGTTTCTTTTGTATGATCATCGCGCCTTCATCCCGTATGGGTGTGCCTTCATCCCGTATAAGTGTGCCTTCATCCCTTATAAATGTGCCTTCATCCCGTATTGGATTGCCTTCATCCCGTATGAGTGTACCTTTATCCCGTATAGGTGTGCCTTCATCCCGTATGAGTGTGCCTTTCACTAATCTGCCAATTTCTTTTCGTTGTGAAGACAGATCAATGGCAAACCCATCGTCCAATAGCTCATATACCTTTCGTATCGTGAGGGTGTTCAGTGGGTCATGAACCTAACTGGACCAGCCAGCGTCTGTCTGTGTCGCCACACAAGTCGTCTTTGTTTCATTCACCTGTTTGTGCATGTTTCTAGGTAGCCCATTAGTAATGAGGGCACATAGCGTGTTATTTGCTTTCATAAAACTGTCCTGCTGATGTCTGGGAATTGGTTTTCTCCATGGTTGTAGTGGTTTAATCTGTGCTCGGAAACCATCTTCCATTGTAATTAGACATGTGTGGTGGTTAGATGTTTTAATATTATCTACCACCCAAATCTTTCGATGTTTGATCTCGTTGATAAAGTTTCTGACCGCCATGCAACAATCCCTTCTATTTAGGCTGTTCCAGTGGCTTCTACTATTTCTATTTGAGTGATGTTAGTATTGTCTATTCCCTTACGGTAATTTATCGGTATACGTGGGTATTGTTATAGGTTTCTCATCTCGTTAGCAGTGTAACTTTTCGCATCCGCGTATGTTACTGTAGATTCCGTGGTATAATAAGTGTGATAATATCTGCCTGGACGTAACTAATTCATATATTCCGCAGTGGGACGTATCCTCAAGGTACGTTGTTTGGGATAAACTCCCGGCATAAAATGTTTGTTCCGCTTGTCAGAACCGTGGGGGTAGCGCGGGGTGTATTTTGGGTACAACCGTGAGGAGGGGAATGAATGGGTATGCTTCTGACAATATTGTTGCTGCATCTGCTGTTGCTCCATGTTTAGTGATTATTTTGGTTAGTGGTTCACAGTGATCTTTTATGATGTCCGCTTTCTGTAGAAGGACTGGTCACGTGGCATCAATTATGTATATGTAACCGTGGTGCAGTGTAGGGAACTGTATAAGGACACCAATTAACATATGTATCCGTGGTGTGTTCTATTGTAGTTTAAAGTAGATTAGAACTTTATTTGTGTAAACTTCCTTTTTCCTTTTTGTTAGTCCATGTCTAAGTCTGTGTTGTATTACTGGCTTATAGCTCGCCGGAGGTGTTAATTACCTAGACCCTATCTGTGGGTAAGGTTCGTTTGTCCCTTCTACAGGTGGTGTATGTGGAGAGCTTTAGTGGTTAAGATTTGTGAACCTGGACAGTGTATCTATGTTATCCAATAGGCAAAGAAATCTTCAACAGCCTTGTCCTTTACAAAGCCAGTTTATTTAACATCAAAAGTGGTCAGAAACATCTCAAACAATGTTCATCGATATTAAATTTTGTACATCCGACAATTCTTTTCCTGTTACGTACATCTTTTCCCTACAACTCCTGGATTATCAAAATCTCATGTTTAATTTCTTTCTCCATAGGTTTCTTCTTTATGTCTATTCTCTGTGTTCAAACGTTCATGTCCAACATTTTTGTTATGTTCTTCAATAGTAACTCTGCTGTGTGACAGGTACTCATTTACGACTGGGTAGACTAGAGCATAAAGCTTCGCTTTTCGAACTCGGAACCCTGTAACTTTGCCTTGAGAGGCAGGGGCAGAGCGTCCACACATTTTCCTCAACAAATAGTATGCGAGCACGTAGCAATGCGGCTGTCAATTTCTGGTCCAGAGAAAGTTTGTCGTTGATGGTAGACCCCAGGTATGTGAAGTTGATTCTGAGTGACGACTGCAGCGTCATCAACGAATAACGGGACTCTTATAGTGACCCTTCTGCTTTTTGTTTTTGCCTTCAGCCTTGCGAGATTAAACAGTCGGCCATCTGACCTAGTGTGAAGCCATATTCCTTCAGTTAGATCTCTGAATGCATGTTTCAAGAGGCAAAGAAGATCCCGAAGTGGGTGGAGCCAGAAAGCAGCCTTGTTTAACGCCACAGCTTATGTCAAAAGGATGTGATGTGCTTCCAGCATATTGGACTGTTCCCATCGAGTCTTCGTGGAATGACTTCATCATGTCCAGCAATTTAGTGGGGCAGCCTATTTTCAGGAGGATGTTAAGAGCCCATCCCTACTAACCAGGTCAAATGCCTTTGTGAGGCTATAAAGGCGATATAAAGAGGCGTTTTCTGCTCTCTTGAATTTTCCTTAAGCTGGGGAAGAGAAGAGATCATGTCTATATTTGATCTACCAGCTCGAAATCCACACTGTGACTCTGGATATTGTCACATAAATATTGGGTCGATCTCTTTTCCTCTCCGGTAGTATTTGGTTACTTTTTGTGTCAAAATTACTTGCAATTTTCGTGGACGCCCATTGCTATCAAGCAGATAGTAGCTATTTTCCTATCAATTTTACACCCCCTTCAGTGATAATTGATTATGTTTGCTTTGCGCTTCTAGGCTTTGCTAAGATTAAGATGCAGGTAACATCCAGATGGGCGCGTTCATATGTCGTGCAGGCACGCGTTTCATGTTTACCCAGGAGTGCCCCGCGGTAAATTATCGACCTGTCGGCATGCACTCGAGTGAAACGAATGACATAATCATTTCCTGTACACCTTGTTACAAAAACATTGCTTTAGATTAAAGTAATATCTTATTTGTAAACAGTGCCGAGAGATTGATCGGATGTTCTCATTCCATATTTGGAAGACATGACCTTTGCATTAATACACAGAAATTTCCTAGGTGAAATATTTTGAATTACCCCATCCTAGACACGCATGTTTGAAACTATTGACCGGCACTCGAGATGTAAACATAACTACATTTCTGATTGGGGCCTGGTCTAATAGTAAGCAACACGTGCCAGGAACAAGAGGGGAAATATAACCTGATACTTTTGTAGGTTGAAAGCACTGTGAAAATGTGCCTCGCACCACGATGACTACCAGACCTTGCCTGGGTTAAAAATAGTACCAGACTGGACCTGTTGGAGCATATTGAGGACTTAGAGCCAAGGAAAACGCTACTATTTTAACACGGAAAACCTGAACCTGAGGGAACTGAAACACAAGTCACAGTGGAAACTTATTGCTAAAGTAACAACACCCAGACCAAGTGTAAGAATCCTTTACAAGTGTCTTTATTTCTCTGAGCCACCAGTATGTGAGCCTAAAGTTTGGCGTAAGTTGTACATTTTGAATTCTTTATTTTTTTCATTATGAATGTGGTGGGTTTTGATGTTAAGAAATGGATATTATTTGTAACAGATGTGAGGTCAGCTGTGCAAGCCCCTGAAGTTAGTTATTTATGAATATGTTTAGAGGGTACCTGTCTGCTACCACCTTATGACCTCAACCTGTCATATATTTTCTCCTAGTTAAGTGTACAGGTGTGTGAGTGTTGTCTAGCTAGATGTCTAGGGTATATGCGATGTAATGTAATGAAATGACAACACTACACTTATAAATTAATGAACAATAATGAAACAAGTCGCTGTTAAAGTTTAAACGTTCAAATCTTTTTTTTTTTTTGGTACAATTTATCTTCCGGTATCTCGGTTCTTTTCTGGATACCGGAGTACTGAAAACTCAAGGCGATAATAAAATGTATTTACAACAATTAATTCAAACTATAAACGAGTCTGTCATTTTTCACAAATATAAAAATGTCAATCTTGAAAAGTGTCAAATAAATCTTGATCCTATGAACGGGTAATAATAGGAAGAACGTCTGTGTTCATCATATTCTGAACTAAGAAAATACACAGTTTGAAAAGAGAATGGTTAATCTGAGGTATCATGTGCCCTTGGACGAATTCTTATCTTTGTAGGTGCAGAAATACAAAATCGTCCAGTCCAAGCTAACAGCTTCAACTGCCAAGTCAAGATACTGCTCTTGAATTCACAACAGTGAGGAAAACAGACAATACTGCCTCAATTCTTCAGGTGCAGATATACATACAGGTATATGTTACTCACGCGAGCTTATCTGTCAGTCATATAATACTTAACAGACAGCAAGTGAGAGAGAGAGAGAGAGAGAGAGAGAGAGAGAGAGAGCAAGGAAACCCGATAGTAGAACAAATAGTCGTTTGATGTCGGTCAAAGCTCCAGACGAGAAACTCTGGAAGACCGAAACGTAAAGCCTTTCATCTTGATACCTCTAGCTTCTGAATTTTTGCCTTACACAGGAGCGCAAAATAACGCATTAGAGATCAAGAGCAATTTAATGGTATATATACTACTGTTTCCCAACTATCAGTCGTTACTCAGAATTTGAGAAGAATCGAGCGCGCAGCCGTAAACCATTTCTTTTGGATTGTTATGAGGGATTCGTGGAGATTCAATTCTGTACTTCTGGTAAGAGGAAAATGGTAATAAGTGTTAGAAGTATTTCACGGTGATAGCATTTAAAGTTAAACACTTATACTTCACTTGGATTTTTTCTTGCTAGTAAGGCGTATTAAATAACATAACGCGTAGCGATTTTCATAACCAGATATTCAATTAAAATGTTAAACCACACCACCGACGCTACATAGCTGAGACGAGGCGGTAATTTATATTTACCGTATAAACGGTTAACTAGACCGAAGTTAGAGGTGTTAGAGCGACTGACAGTGGGAGGACAGAATATGGGTTATATTTAATTTTATAATTTTTGTTATTATAGCGTCTATTATTTTTTAAAATACCATACGACAAATTAACAGACAATGATAATTTACTAGATACTAAATGATAGGTGATAATTTGTACGTGGCGCATTGTGAGAAGAAAATAATAAATAACACACTGTGCGTGTGAAGGCCAGCCGCGAGAAGGGGTGGGAGAGTCTTCATTGACTCAGCCCGACCAACCTCCGCGGCCAGCGGTGTCTGTATGTAGGCGTAGAACGAACACCGTGTTTCTTTTTAAATTCGTCAGGATTTGACATTGCGGAGGAGAGACTGTCGGGTCCCCGTCTATACATATTTATATTTACATATAGTGGTAGTATTTTCCCATAAAATGTTTCTTGTATTTTTAGTAGACCTGATCCCAAGTGGATGGACCAGCGGTCTTTTCTTTTCCTTGTCCATTTCCATGGTTAAGCGTGTACAAGCCGAATATACAGTATGCCTATAAATTTTCCTACTGGACTTACAAAATCCTAGATACTATTTTATCAGCCAACAGTGGCGTATACATGAAACATTATTATTATTTCCCCCAACACCTGACAGTTGTAATCCCAGTGGAGTACCACTCTATAAACTGTGCAGGTGTGGCCCTCTTGCAAGGAGTCGGCCGATAGAAAATCCATCATCATAATTTGTAACATTTGTATCACCGGATTATTCCAGAACTCTAGAAGTGTTCCCCTCTCTTAAATGGTAAAACACTAAGGACCCTCACATATTCAACATTTGTAGTAAACCCTATATCCACATAGACGTTCCAGCCGAGCGGGAAACAAGACTGTTTTCCCCGCCCTCCCTCAACACTGCAAGAGTTGTCGCAACGAAATTATTCAGTTGTAGTTCCTGTATCTAGAATCACATTCACTTGTGTACACATAGGAGGAACAGTGCTAGTTTTTTTAGAACAGTGAAGACAATTCTTTACGATTTATATTATGTCCAGGATTCATCGCGGACGTTAACTTATTTGGCGTTCACCTCATTAGTTTTTTCTGGGATGAACTGGGTCCAATTTGTGTCCTCGACAGCTGGGGGTGATACACTCACTAATCAAAAGTAAAATACGGATAATATTCATGGAATAAATGTAATAAGGGATACCACGGACCCAAGAGAAGAAATACAAAATAGGTAAGACTGTGAGAGTTGGCCACATCAATAAGATTGCGTGTGTTCATTTTATTGTTGTTCGAAATTATCTATTAATCTTTGGTGGTTTGATTTGATTCTGTTTACTTTACGTGGTCTTTTATTGTACCAATATTGTTATTCTGTAAACCTGGTGCTAACCTTCAACCTTTGGGTAAATATTTTCTTTGAGTTATTTTCCTTTATACGGTGAAGGTACACCACTTTTCATTACTTCCTCTATATGTAAATGCTTTGTTTCTTGATACCTTTGGGTAACTTGATGTTGTAAAACAGTTTAGTGATAATAAACAACAAGAAAACTTAACTTTGTGTGTTGGTCAGACACATACCCATTTCTCATTATTTTTTCACGTTTGTGTGTCATTGTTGTCACATATTGTTGTGTGTGTGTAGAGTAACCTGTTCTTCGTTTTGATAAGGGAAGCAAAGACTGTCTTATAACACAGCACAGTTGTACGGATTGGCTGGATGAGAGAAACCTACTCACTCCAGAGACATATCTTTCTATCAACCTACCACCTGTGAAATCTATTTTCTATACATTCTCGTGTATCAGTCAACCTTTACTCTTTACCTAGACTGGGTCCAATAAACCAATTAACCTACAGTACGACAGAATGGGGGCTCGTCCGGGACGTATCTTAGACTGAGACAAGAATAATGGCTAACGTCTGAGAATGAATCTTAGTCTAAATCTAGCTAGAGTGTGTTGTACGTGCTGTTGGTGTAATAGAAAAAATAATAATTTATCCCCTAGGCAACGATTCTTTATTTCTTGGGTTCTGACCACACAAAAGATGAATACATTTTTTTCTTTTCACAGCATAATAATAGTTTACTTACAGTTTGATCTTTATGGTGATTCGTGTTGGTGGTAATGATATATAATAATTTTGTACAAAAGACCTCTGGGACGTGTGATTGTTTATCAATCAAATTTTTGTGGAGCAGTTGAGTGTGAGCCCTGCGAAGGAAGTACATTGGGCAGTCGCCAAGTTAATCGCCATCTTATAGCTCATACTGACTCCAGGTTTGGGAGAGTGGGGTGAAAAAAAAAATAAGACGAATTTTTTTTTCTTCTTAATTTAAAAAAAATATTTTTCACATTTAGTACCAGTAGATTTTAAGTTTTTTAGCCTAATCTACCTTCGCTATGGATAAGGACGACTGCGTTAGGAGCCTTTGTGCCAGATAACAGCAGCGATAGATTAGACAACTGAGAAACAGGGAAAAGAAAACAGTAAAAAATATTTTTTTCGGGATTTTCTCACGTGGTTAGAGAGCAGTGTATCCTTTTCTTCTTTCTTTCTCGTGCACTTCGCGGTCAGGTGTATTTGCCATGGCCGAGCGAGCAAAGCTTAGAGCAATGCTAAGAGAGGAAGCAAAAGAAATAAGATTACAAGTAGACGAAATGCTAGCTTTTGTGAATGAAGAGCTAGCAAAATATGAGGCAGAGAAGAAGGAAACAGAAGATAGGGAAAAAGAAAAAGAAGAACGGCAATTGAAAAGTAAGAAAATTGAGGCGGAAATGGAAGCTCGCAGGGAAAACGAACGAGAGAAGGAGAGACAACAAGAGGAGAGAAAGAACGACAAACGACGTCAGCATGAATTGGCGCTTAAGACTTTAGAGGTCCAAAGTCGTGGTGCAGCGTCTAGCTCCAGCAATGGGGAGTCTTTCTCACCGCAGTCACCCTCAGCTGACCACACCAGTAGTCAGTCTTCCCAATTAGCTGCTATGTCCTTTGCATTAGAATCCTTCCCAAGCTCCAACGAGAAAATTGATAGCTACCTAGAAAAATTTGAGAGAATGGCAACATTGTACGGTTTGGATAGTTCGAGATGGTGTCTGAAGCTATCCCGGGCCAGGCCCTGAAAAGCGCTGCGTAAGATGTGTACGTAAAACTGGGAAGCAGCGATAAAAACAACTACGATATGCTTAAGAAAGTTTTACTTGATCGCTTTGAGATGAAAGCTCGGAAGTTTTTACAACTTTTTCGAAACAGCAGAAAGGAGGGAGCCGAGACGTACGCTCAGTTCTCTTCTCGTCTAAAGGGATATTTGACAAAGTGTTTGCAGTTTTCAGAACTCTCTTGCACATTTGAAGGTTTAGAAGAACTTATTCTAACCGAACAAATCAAAAGCACTTTGTCAATTGAAACACGTAAATTTCTTGTTGAACAGAGAGCTGTGAAACTTGAAGATATTTTGAGTAAATCAGAGCGATATGCAGAAGCGCTCGCCGAGCTCCCGGGCTCTAAACGCGAATCTACAGATGTGCCTTCTCGGAACAATAATCTAGAGCATTATCCCCAGTCATTTTCCAACCTCAACCCTAGAGAAAATGTACCCCAAAAACCCTCCTCAAAATAGATCGAAATTCTTTAAAAAACAATTATCCCACCGAAACCCGTGATGACCTTAAGCGACCCCCATAGCAAGGCCAGAAAGGATATGACAAAGGGAAAACCCCTTCGCCAGGTAAATCTGATCGGGAGAAACAAACCGGCCCGAAGCGGGTTGCGTGTTTGCAAACAGCCTCACAGCAAAATAGCAAGGTCACGAAGTCTCAACCTGAGGGTGAGAAGCCTCCTATGCGATGTATTGTTACGTTGAACCCAACTTCCACGGAGTGTTTTTTAACAGCGGATTAAGCTTCGACAGTATAGTCGCGAGGCAATTAGTTAAACCAGGTCAAGACACGGAAGAAACCGTCCACATATGTGGAGTTTTTGTAGGAGATGCGCCCATAACACTTCCTGTCGCGTTTGTGGAGATAAACGCGGATTACGTCCGTGGTATTATTAAATCGGCAGTAATGGAGAATCCTTTCTACAACGTCATACTTGGCTGTAGATACGTGTTTTTAGGGAGAACGAAAGAGCCGATTGTGGCAGCAGTAACCAGAAGAGGGCAAACCTAAATCCAGCACCCAGCAAGTTAACTAAGGACTCTACCTTGGAGACCTGCTTTAAGAAACTGCCATGGCCAAGGACCTCAGACACAACGGAGATATTTTTTCTAAGGAAGGACTGTTGTATCGAAGAACGGGCGACCCCGAACAGGGACATAACCAGCTCCTAGTACCGACGCAGTACCGAAAACAAATGTTAGAAATAGGGCACTCTCTTCCTTTTAGTGTCCACATGGGACAAAACGCCACAATACAGAATATTCACCCTCTATTGGTGGCCAGGAATGAACACGGATATAATCAGATACGTGAAATCCTGCGCCAAGTGCCAACGTGTGGCACCAAGGCATTGGACACCTCCCAGTCCCTATGGGAGAAATGCCGATAGTGGGAACTCCATTTGAACGTCGACATTATAGGACCCCTTGAGAGGACTAAACTAAGGAAGAAGTTTATCTTGACCTTAGTCGACACTTGCACCATGTGGGCCGAAGCTATACCGCTAACATGCACGGACTCCAAGCATGTCGCAGAAGCCCTAGTGCATATTTTACACTGCTGGGATTTCCTAAACAAGTTTGACGAATAATGGATCCCAGTTCCATGGCCTGTTAATGGAAGATATCTTCAAGATCTTGAGGGACCAGCACATCTTCACCAGCCCATACCATTCGGCCGGAAATGGTTAGTAGACTGAGTCAACGGAGGCCTAAAATTATGTTACGTAAGCTGGGACAGGAAAAGCCAGAATATTGGGACCTTTTTATTCCTGCAGCCTTGTTCGCCTACAGGGAAGTCCCGCAGGCCTCTACAGGGCTACCGCAAGCAACGCTTTTAATAGGCAGACCTATTAATGGCCCGCTGGAAGCCTTACGACGGTCACTGACAAACCAGAAGGCCGATGAGACAGTTGTCTCAACATCGAAGTATGTATCGGAGTTAAAGGAACGGCTGCAACTAGGATGGGACCCAGCGACAACCAACCTTAAGCGCGCACGTTAAAAACACGCTAAAGGATACAACAAAGCAGCTAAAGAGAGAGAATTGGAGCCAGGAGAGAAAGTTTTGTTGTTACTCCCTACTGGAACCAATAAACTGCGTATCGGATGGCAAGGTCGGTTTACCGTCCCTAAAAAGATCTCTAGAACCAACTAACAAGATCTCTATAAAAGGTAAGGAAAAAGACTACCACGTAAATCTGTTAAAGAAATACTTGGAAAGACCGGTGCCTTCCCCCGAACCCCTCTTGGCAGTCGCTATAGCAACCGAGGATGAAGGAGATGACGAAAGTTGTATGGAATATCCACTGCAAAAAACGGAGTCACACGAGGACGTTAAATTCTGCGACACCCTCTCGGAAGTCCCAACAAGCACAGACGAAGGCGCAATTGAAAACGTATTCAGCAGTCTTAACGGACGTACCTGGTCTTAGACATCTCATGGAATTCGATATGAAGCCGATACATGATACACCAGTAAGAACCAAAGTTTATCCGATCCCATATGCGAAAGCAGACACATTGCGTGGAGAAATAGAAAAAATACTACAAGCTGGGATTATTAGCGAGTCCACACCTCCTTATAGCTCAAGCGTCGTACTGTTACAGAAACCGAATAAGGAAGTTCGGCTGTGTATTGAGTACCGAATACTCAATACAGTAACAGAGTTTCAGCCTGAGCCACTCCTAAGCGCCTCTGAACTGTTTACTAAGCTAAGCAAGGCAAAGAATTTCTCCAAGATTGACCTGAGTAAAGGATATTACCAAATACAGTCAAGGAAGAAATTAAACCTCTGTTAGCGTTTAGTACCAACGAAGGACATTATAATTTTAATGTTATGCCTTTCGGATTACATAACGCACCAGGAGTCTTCACCAGAATGATGAGACAGCTTTTGGAATCTTTGCAAAGTCCAAACATTCAGAATTTCATGGACGATATACTTATTGCAACGGATAACTACGAAGAACATATTGCTACGGTCGCTATGCTTCTCATGAGGCTAAAGGAAACCGGTTTGACCGCCCGCCCTAGCAAATGTTTAATAGGGTTTCAAAAGCTTGACTTCCTAGGTCATACCATTTTTCAAGGCTGTATGTGCCAGTAGAGAAAAACATCGAGAAAATACGAGCCGCAACAAGGCCCACAACTAAGAAGGATACTCGATCGTTTCTCTCACTCTGCGCATACTACCAGAAGTTCATTAAAAACGTCAATGGACTCACCGCGCCATTGACAGACCTCACGCGAACTAGGAAACCCGATAAGGTGGTCTGGACTGCAGAGTGCGAAAACTCGTACGTCACTCTGAAGGAACAACTGACCCAATATCCCATTCTAAGGTTACCCGACCTTAAGAAACCCTTCGTGTTACGGGTTGATGCCAGTAGTAACGGAATAGGATCAACATTGCTGCAGGCAGACAACAAACACCCTAACCTGTTGTTTCCAGTCGCTTATGGTAGCAGGAAACTGAACGCAGCAGAGAAGAACTATTCAACGGTTGGAAGGGAATGTCTGGCACTCGTGAACGAAATCAGGAGACACCATGAATACTTATATGGAGTTTCATTCACAGTACAAAGTGACCATGCTTCATTGGCGTTCCTAGGAGCTAATACGGAATTTGACGCAAGGATTGTGCGTTGGGCGATCCTCTTAAGTGTGTACTCGTTCAAAGTGCAATACATACCAGGGAGAGAACATGTAGATGCAGATTTTATGAGTGGACATTGGACTAATGAAGAAATTAATGCAAGTGAAGGTAACCATAATCTATAGCTACGGATGACAGTAGTTCTGGGTTTCACATCTTCAAGCCCGGACGTACTGTAACGTATACTGGAAAAGCGCCTACAGTAATCTGACAGTTTATTGTAACCTTATAGCTGCTCTCTGATTTGCTAGCTAAACATGCATTATACCAACTGTCTATTTCTGCAACGTACCATTTTGTTCCCACCTTCTTTTCTGTAAACACCGGCTAACGCAGTGTTTACCATCTTCGTTGACCTGTCAGTCATAACAGGAAACAAATCACGCTTCGCTTTACCGCGTTCAACTCACGCAAGCTTATCTGTCAATCATATAATACTTGACAGACAGCACGTGAGAGAGAGAGATAACAGACTTCTTTGAAGTTGCTCAGGGGAAATATAAAACTCCCCAATGTCCTTTGATGTGGGAACACGGGCATCCCACAAGGAAACCCGATAGTAGAACAGAAAGTATTTCGATGTCATTCAAAGCTCCAGACGAGAAACTCTGGAAGACCGAAACGTAAAGTCTTTCATCTTGATACCCCTAGCTTCTGAATTTTTGTCTAACACAGGAGCGCGAAATAACGCATTAAAGATCAAGAGGAATTTAATGATATATATATATATATACTACTGATTCTATAACCCATCTATCAGTCGTCACTTAGAATTTGAGAAGAATCGAGCTAGCAATCTAAAATCATTTCTTTTGGATTGTTATAAGTGATTCGGGGAGATTTAATTCTGTATTTCTGGTAAGAGGAAAATGGTTCTAAGTGTTAGAAGTATTTCACGGTGATAGCATTTAAAGTTAAACACTTATACGTCACTTAGATTTTTTCATAACCAGATATTCAATTAAAATGTTAAACCACACCACCGACGCCACATTGCTGAGACGAGGCGGCAATTTGTGTTTCCAGTGTAGACGGTTAACCAGACCAAACTTACAGGTGTTAGAACGACTGATAGTGGGAGGACAGAATATGGGTTATATTTCATTTTATAATTTTTGTTATTATAGAGTCTACTATTTTTTATGCCATACGACAAATTAACAGACACCGACAGTTTACTAGATACTACATGATAGCTGATAATTTGTACGTGGCGCATTGTGAGAAGAAAATAATAAATAACACACTGTGCGTGTGACTGCCAGCCGCGAGAAGGGGCGGGAGAGTCTTCATTGACTTAGCCCAACCCACCTCCGCAGTCCAACGGTGTCTGTGTGTAGCGTAGAACGAACACCGTGTATCTTTTAAATTCGTCAGGATTTGACAGAGCGGGGGAGAGACTGTCGGGTCCCCGTCTATACATATTTATATTTACATATAGTGGTAGCATTTTCCAATAAAATGTTTCTTGTATTTTTAGTAGACCTGATCCCAAGTGGACGGACCAGCGGTCTTTTCTTTTCCTTTTCCATGGTTAAGCGTGTACAAGCCGAAAATACTGTATGCATATGAATTATCCTACTGGACTTACAAAATCCAGGATACTATTTTATCAGCCAACAGTGGCGTATACATGAAACATGATTATTATTATTTTTCCCAACACTTGACAGTTGTAATCCCAGTAGAGTACAAATCTATACACTGTGCAGGTGTGGCCCTCTGGCAAGGAGTCGGCCGATAGAAAATCCATCATCTTTATTTGTAACATTTGTATCACCGGATTATTCCAGAACTCTAGAAGTGTTCCCCTCTCTTAAATGGTAAGACACCAAGGACCCTCACATGTTCAATATTTGTAGTAAACCCTATATCCAAATAGACGTTCCAGCCGAGCGGGAAACAAATCTGTTTTCTCCGCCCTCCCTCAACACTGCAAGAGTTGTCGCAACGAAATTATTCTGTTGTAGTTCCTTTATCTAGAATCACATTTCCCTGAGCACACATAGGGGGAACAGACCTTAAGTCTTCTATCATTTACTGGACACAGCATCAAGGTCTTTGTCTTGTTTGGACTGACATATACTGCAGAATAGAGGAACAACAGAAGTGATTGCGTCATTAATAGGCTGAGGTGCCCATTGTAAACTTCCGGTGTTGTCTTGTGTTTCGCACAGATGACCGGTCAGTAAAGCATCCTTTTTTGGGGATGCCTAGCTGGCCGTGAGGTTAGTGTGATTCGCTTGTATAGCTAGGTGGTGTTGTCGTACGGAAGGTACGGGGTTCGAACCCTGGGTAAGCCACTCACGTCTGTTGTTTTTCTGTTGTCTAGGTGTTCTACTTCTTTATTTCTTACGAGTGCCTGAAAACATACCTTTATGTTTGTCTAATATTAATTTACTGTTTACAGGCCTCGGGTTTCCCTTCCTTATGTGTTATTAATGTTTATACAATACCAGAAACCTACCCTCTGTTCTATACTACTGTCCTTAAGTCTTCTATCATTTACTGGACACAGTATCAAGGTCTTTGTCTTGTTTGGACTGACATATACTGCAGAATAGAGGAACAACAGAAGTGATTGCGTCATTAATAGGCTGAGGTGCCCATTGTAAACTTCCGGTGTTGTCTTGTGTTTCGCACTGATGACCGGTCAGTAAAGCATCTTTTTTGGGGATGCCTAGCTGGCCGTGAGGTTAGTGTGATTCGCTTGTATAGCTAGGCGGTGTTGTCGTACGGAAGGTACGGGTTCGAACCCTGGGTAAGCCACTCACGTCTGTTGTTTTTCTGTTGTCTAAGTGTTCTACTTCTTTATTTCTTACGAGTGCCTGAAAACATACCTTTATGTTTGTCTAATATTAATTTACTGTTTACAGGCCTCGGTTTTCCCTTCCTTATGTGTTATTAATGTTTATACAATACCATAAATCTACCCTCTGTTCTATACTACTGTCCTTAAGTCTTCTATCATTTACTGGACACAGTATCAAGGTCTTTGTCTTGTTTGGACTGACTGTTACTGGGGTGTGTTCCCAGTAAATGCGAGAGTTTGCTTGTTTATACAAGGGGGTCCTTCTCAGTCAATTATGATATCGTGCTATTGATGGTAAATTACGCGAAGGTGGGATAGAATATTGGTCGACTTCATACTATAATCAAATTCCAACGTTAGAGACTTGATAAGTCATTCCTTGAGTCCACATCTATTTATTATATCACTTCCATACACGAACAGTTCACACATGGTCATTATGAAGAATTATACATAATAAGTTGCAGTTCATACTTCATATATTATTCCTTTACAAATCAGTCCTTTGTCTCGTAGCTTGAAAACATAATAGTCAGAACAACATAACTGTATGCACGCGTGGTTGGTAATTCCAACGACCGACAGTGAGATTATGCGTCTGGCACTTGTAGAATTAAAACGGACTATAAATTCATCTTGACAAGGTTTAGTTACTTACTAACCTGTAACTTCATCTTTCTTCATCATCACATTGGACTGACCCATGTCCATTATTTAATACAATATAATTGTGCGGCAATACATGCCCGGCAATATAACATTCCAAGGACACGTCTTCTCGGTTCGACGGTCGTCTAGAAAAGGGTCCCGTCTCTTGGTCACCGTGCGTGACTACTAACGCTGAAACGTCCCAGCGTTCACTAGACTAATAATACTTTTACATTACATTACACGTTGTAACCCCTAAAATCGCATGCTGCTAACCTCTAGCAGACCATGCCAATTAATCTACCGTAACAATTCCCTGTCCACAGGGGGAAAAAAATCTATTAGATATATTTTTTTTTTAAACCTATCTGAATGAATATCAAAAAATTTAACAATATCAAAAAATTTAACCAAAATGCGGCATAAGGCCTACGATGTTCTGTCTAGAACAGTGTCGTGGTCATGTCGACTTACTAACAGTCATCTAATATATTAATCATCATATTATACATAAATATTATACATAAATTTTATATGAACTAAAAGAGAATGGATAATGTTGATATCTAATTAAATAATTAACTTAAAATATGTCGCAATGAAATGTCACGTCAGACTAATCTAAAGAGTTAAAATTAAACTAATTAATTATATTGAGTGTGTAATAAGAATAAAGTTGTTGAAAATCTAATGTAAGAGAAATGAAAGGATATGTTAAGGAGAGAAATAAATAAATGAAGAATAAAGTAGCGAAAGAAAGTAATGTATAAATTTAACTTAGTTATGTGTGTTGGACATCAATTAAGTGTAGTATTAAGTTGTTAATAACTATCTAACTAATTTAAACAATAATATAGTATGTAATGTATCAACATAATTAATAACTATATAATATAATAGTTACATACAATAATAGTATATAAGAATCATGGGAGTTCTTTTTTTTTTTTTTTTTCTTTCATTTTTTTTCAAATTTCATCTTTTTTTTCATATTCATCTCACTTTTCATTTTAATTTCCATTATTTTAATGTACTTAATTAAAATTAATTAAAGTTGGATATGATGATCCATACGTAGGCTTGATCCTTGTGAATTACGATAAGAGAAGACTGTTTAAGTGTTCTGATTCAGAATAAGTATCGATATTCTTAACGTCCAAGAGTTCCTATCACAAGCTTCAATTAGTTCGAAATGTCATCAAGTATTAATTTCAAAATTGTTTCAACCAGTTTTATCCGGAACGGACACTAGCCAAAGTCCCGGCGTAAAATACGAACACACTGTCTATTGATTTAGTTCATTTCGTTTCGCACTTGTCTGTACAAGTTATTTAGTTGAATCGTAAGCAAAGGTTTATCTCCATGTTAAGAATTTCGAGATAGGGTTCAGTCTTCTGTGACACGTAATTTCGGTTGACGTATTAGAAAAGTGTCAGTGTTGATTACTCGACATCCAAAGGATTTCTGGATAGTGCGTCTGCGACGATATTGTCTGTCCCAGAAATGTACTCAATCGTAAAGTTGAACGGTTGAAGGAGAATGGCGAATCTGGTGAGCTTTGGACTTTTATGATTCGCCTGTCGTAGAGATGCTACGGCCTTCTGGTCTGTTTGTACTACGAAAGGGGCTCCCAGCAGGAACTTCTCTAATTTCGTAATTGCCCACACAAATGCTAAAAGTTCGCGGTCGACAGTGGAGTACTTTACTTCTGGTGGTTTCAGTTTCCGTGAGACGTACAAGTTTGGACGGAGGATGTCGTCATGATATTGGAGCAAACATGCGCCAATTCCGTAGTTACTCGCATCTGTGCGGAGAATAAACTTTTTGGAAGCATCAGGTAGTCTCAAAATTGGTGGGTTTGAAAATATATAAAGTATTTGACGGAAAATTCTATCACATTGATTAGTCCATGTCACCTTCACTGGCATGTCCTTCTTTAATAATGAGGACAAGACAGCCGTGATAGATGACAAGTTAGGTACGAATCTACTGTAATATATATATATATCGAAAATACTAAGAAATCCACTAAGGGAGTAGCCATCCTAATGACACAGAAAGCAGCAGCATCGCTTATCAGCTGGGTACCTATCAATGAGAGGCTAATATTAGCTAGATTTCAGACACGATTTTTCAAGCTCTCAATTGTACAATGTTATGCACCAACTAACGACGCTCTTGATACCACAAAAGATGACTTCTATGAAGCACTTCTAAGTACCATCAACACAATACCCAAGCATGACATAATAGCAGTCATGGGTGATTTTAACGCCAAAGTAGGTGACAACAACGATGGAGTACAAAGATATCTCGGTACTCATGGCATAGGCTGTATGAATCAAAATGGCGAAAGACTTCTAGAACTTTGTGAAATATCAAACCTCGTTGTGGCAGACACCATCTTTCCACATAAGAATATCCACAAGATAACATGGAATTCACCTGATGGCAGAACTAAGAACCAGATAGATCACTTCTGCATAAGCGCTAAATTTCGCTCATCAGTTCAAGACGTCAGAGCATACAGAGGTGCAGAGATCGGAAGCGATCATAACCTCTGCATAGCTAAAATGAGAATTAAACTGAAGAAGTTATACCAACCGAATAAAAATAGAAGAATAGATGTACACAGACTGCAATCAAATGATATAAAGAAGGAATATAATGTCAAAATGAACAACTATTTCGATGCTTTAGGCAAAATTGACAACGATATCACCACCAAGACAATCGATACTAAATGGGAACAACTGAGAACAGCAATGACAGAAGCAGCTGTAGCGACCACCGGATACCTAGTACATAAAAAGAAAAAATGGATGAGAGAAGATACTTGGGATAAAATACAAGAAAGGAAAACAGCAAAACTTAAACTACTAGCGGCAAGTACACATAATGCAGTTGAATCTTGCAAACTAACTTATAACTTGTTAAATAAAGAAGTGAAGACAAAAACTCGAAGAGATAAAAGACATTTCATCAATGAACTGGCCGTAGAAGCTGAAAATGCTGCAAGAACTGGTAATAGTAGGTGCCTTTATCAAATTACAAAACAACTATGTCACCAGCCTACTGCTATGGAAACACCTGTTAAAGGTAAATTAGGGAATTCAATACCAACAGAAAAAGAACAAATGAAGAGATGGGCTGAGCACTTCATGGAGGTGCTAAACAGACCACCACCAACAGTAACACCTGATTTTAATAATGAAACATCCACAACCACTTTGCCAATAACTTGCGATGAATTCACGCTGGACGAGATCAAACAAGCCGTTAAAAGATTTAAAAATTTTAAAGCTGCTGGAGTTGACGAAATTTCAGGGGAAATGATTAAAGCAGTTAATGACAACAACCTCTTGAGAATTTTAGATATTATAAATGAAGTATGGAGAGAAGAACAACCACCACAACAATGGAAAGACAGTATTATTGTAAAGTTACCGAAGAAAGGTGATCTATCAGACTGTAATAACTGGCGTGGTATATCTCTATTATCAGTACCTGGAAAATTATTATGTTGCATGATGTTAGAAAGACTTAAATTGCATGCTGACGAAAAGATCAGAGAAGAACAAGCGGGTTTCAGGCCGAAACGATCATGTATTGATCAAATATTCACACTAAGAACAATTATAGAAGAATCAGTGGAAAGGCAATCGCCACTTATTATCACCTTCGTCGATTTTCAAAAAGCCTTTGATAGTCTACACCGCCCATCATTGTGGAAGATACTTACAATCTATGGTTTTCCAACAAAATATGTGAATATAATCAAAGCGCTATATGACAATGCAAGATGTTGTGTTAGAACAAATAAAGGGAATACAGAATGGTTTACAGTAGAAACAGGGGTGAAACAAGGCTGTATTATGTCACCACTACTTTTTGGAATAGCTATTGATTGGGTTATGAGAAACTATACCCACAATGAACAATTGGGTATAAAATGGACAAATGGAAAATTCCTGGGGGACCTGGATTTCGCAGATGATGTAGCATTCTTAAGTTCAACACCAAGACAATCCCAAGAAGCAATAAATAATTTGTGTCATCTCTCGGTTAAAATTGGTCTCCAAATAAATGCCTCTAAAACTAAAGCTATGAACTTTTCTAACGAGACCTTTGATATCATCTTGAACGGGGAAAAACTACAGAAAGTTGAAAGTTTCAATTATTTAGGCAGTAAAATGACTCAGGATGGTGACACAACAAGAGAAATCCATACTAGAATTGCTTTGGCAGCTAGCGCCTTCAATAGATTATCTAACATTTGGAAATTACGATCATTGAATATACATACCAAGCTTCGTCTGTTTAATTCAAATGTTATCTCAGTGTTAACATACGGCTGTGAGAGTTGGAAAATAACAAAATCATTGGAGAACAAGCTGAATACATTCGAGAACAAATGTCTTAGAAAACTCATGAACATCAGTTGGAAAGAATTCAAGACTAATCGACAAATAAGAGAAGACTCTAGGCAGAAATATGTCTCCGACTATATAAGGAAAAGACGATGGTCATATATCGGTCATGTCCTACGAATGCAAAACAACAGAATACCACTACAGGCGCTCACTTGGGTTCCTGAGGGTAAGCGGAAAAAAGGAAGACCAAAAGAAACACTCAGAAGAACAATAATAAGAGAAGGAAGAACGTTGGGCCTAAATAATGTGCAAGAGCTAAGAGGAGTGGCGTCACAACGAACAACCTGGAGAGCACTGGTTTCTGCCTTATGCGCCGTGTTTGGCGCTTAAAGAATTTATTATTATTATTATTATTATATATATATATGCCTTTAAAATCCATTATTTAGTACCCACAGATTTTTCAAGAACCTACTAGCTTCGATTTCTAGACCATTGTTATAGTGGATTTCTTAGTATTTTCGATTTGGAGTAGTTCAATTTCTGTGTTTGCGTACTGGGTCACTTATCTAAAAACCTACCAGCGGTCTAAGCCTACGCCTAAACCTGAATCGGAGAATAATAAGTCCAAAAGTACAAAAATAACATTCAAATATGTATATTGGGTCTTCAAGGTGAACCTGTTTGGCCACGTTTTTACACCCAGAAAGAGACAGAGCACCAAACGAGAGAATTTACCGACCTGACATTCCTTTATGTAAAAATGGAAATCTCAAGCTAATGACACTGTGAGCACTGTTACTTTTCTTACCTGGAGTAATTAATATGACAAACAGAAATCCTAATAACAAGTAACGAAATAAACGTTCCCCGAAGAAGAGGATTTAATCAATCTTAGTGGAGCTGGGGTTTATTTTGCCAA
The DNA here is from genome assembly GCA_024509875.1 of Oreohelix idahoensis. Lineage (NCBI taxonomy): Eukaryota > Metazoa > Mollusca > Gastropoda > Stylommatophora > Oreohelicidae > Oreohelix > Oreohelix idahoensis. The sequence goes on along the minus strand of JAMPIV010014934.1, from coordinate 20,200 downwards.
AATAACACTGGATTTGCATGTTGACCCATGAAACTATGTTCCAGATGCTGTTAAATCTACAATATGGTAAGAAAGAATGAACGTGGCCACGGTCGACTGAGAAGAGAGGAATGAATGAATAATTCTCTCTATTGTATAATCCATGTACTCACATTGTTTATTTCTTATTTGGTTTTTGCTAATGCTGTCTATTTCAGAATAGATTAACTTGTAAACTCTGTTCTTTACAGTATAGGCAAATTCTAGAACATAGCGCAAATCTTTTTGACCTTTTGGGGGGGGGGGGTGGGGGTTAATAACTTTCTTCTAACGGGATCTTGTCTCACAGAGGTAGGGTATTACACCCATGAGTCTATTCCTTTACTAATTCTAATACCTATGTTTTTTTTTATATTCAATAACAGCTGTTATAAAGTTTCTTTATGGTAAATAAAATTTACATAAAAACTTAATTTACATGTGTTGGTCGGCTCGTCCCAAATATCCCTATTCCATTAATATCGTTTTCACATTTGTGCGTCTAAGTGTCGTCACTTATCTGTGTGTGTTTATGTTAGTGATAGATATATATATATATATATATATATATATATATATATATATATATATATATATATATATATTTACAGAAATAGAGGTATACTGTCTGACAAAGTTCTGTTGTAGAGATAGGCTGGACTATAGAGGAGCTTCTCAAAATCCAGGGACAGACTCTACCTTTTTCACCATTTTCACTCGTGAAATCTATTCCTTTACCGTATCTCTCACTGAGTTACCACCTGTTCTAGTTCTATTCAGACGGGACCACAATATATCTTAAATACCTATCAAAAATCTACGACACTATGTTTGAACGACGCAATCACGCTAACCCATTCATACACACCCACATAGACTATATCTGAACTATGCAATCACGCTAACCCATTCATGCACACCCACACAGACTATGTGTGAATCATGTGATGACACAAAAAATTAAGGGGTTCCTTACACACACACACACACAGCTACAAACACTGACAACAACAACACACATAAACACACATACGTTACACCGTCTCACACATCACAAATAAAAACATTGACAAACCTATATGGCATCTGCTTCTTCTTAGATCCTTAGCCGCCTGTCAAAGCAGTCAGTGGCCATTACGCCAAGTGGCGTCTTGTAGGGCAACAACAAACTGCTTCCATTTTGTTCGGTCGGCGGCCATCCTTCGTGCAGTACCCCAGCTATGATTCATTCTCTGCATCTCGGCCTCCACAGTTCTCCGCCAAGTTGTTTTTGGTCTGCATCTCTTTCATTTTCCTTGAGGAGTCCAAAGCATAGCTGTCCTTGTGATGGCATCGGGGTTTCTTCTGAGGACGTGCAAACCCAATTACAGCGTTTGCCAGCTAATATGATGTGAATGTAGTAGTTCTTAGCTGGTGATGGAATTCGGCCAAAAGATTTGGAGAATTTTCCTTAGGCGGAATGTGTTGAAAGACAATTTCGACATTTCCTTCTCTGCTACTCTCCAGCAGTCTGCACCATAGAGAAGCACAGAAAGTACACAGCTCTCGTATAATCTTAATTTGATGTTTGTGCAGAACTGAGAGAACTTCCAGATGTTGTTTAGAATAGCAAAGGCTGTTCACGCTTTATTCATTCCGTTGCTTGTTCCACCGCCTGGTGTTACTATGCATCCTAGGTATGTAAATGTTTCCGCCTGTTCCAGCTTCTGGTTCCTTATTGTTATGGGCTCAGGACTGACCACATTCAGTGTCATGACCTCTGTCTTCTTTAGACTGATGTTCAGACCCACCTGCTTGCTAAACTTATTCAGAATATACTTATATACTTATATACTTATATCAGGATAAATTAATTTGGGCATTGAGTAACTTTTTAATGAAATATTTATACTTCCTAAAAGTACCGTATATACTCCAGTACAATTCGATTAGATTATAAGTCGACTCTTTGACTTCAAGACGTAAAATCCGTCCAAAATGAAAGACCCGATTAGAAGTCGAAAGAGTCTTTGATCGATTCCGAATTCTCGCATTACAGTAGAATTTCCTATTCGTTCTGCAAATCTTTTTCACTTCCACCTTAACCCTTTTCCCGTTTAAAACGAGTGAAATCGCCCAAATTACATGTCAAATGCATGTGAGAATAAATGAATTCAGTATAAAAGATGAAAGGGAGGGTAGAATGTCAGACTAGCCTGAGTATCTAATTCTCAACCCGTTGATAATAAATATCTGAAGGATATAAGCGCTAAAAGTGGGAAGATAACATCAAGAGATGGACAGGAAAGAGTCTATCAGAGTGCACCACCAAGACAAGAGACAGAAGACGTTGGAGATCCATTACAGCCAACCTTCGTTGTGGAGATGGCAACTGATGATGATGATCTGAAGGATACCGGTTTGCAGTGGGCTGGGAGTACGGGGGCAACACTTTCTGGTTTCATAAATCTTTTTCTTTCTTCACTATTTAACTGGGATATAAGTCGGGAAAACGTTTTTTAAGGTCCGAAAAGGGTCCAAATTTCTCGACTTATGCTCGAGTATAAACGATATGTTCCTTACGGCGTTGTAGCAATGTCACAAGATAAGACAAGTTGATACAGCAAACACCACTGAACCAGCAGCAGGTGAAACACTTTATCCCAGGTTTCTTCATGGAGTCCAATTATATTGCTGCCATCCTCACTCCTTTTATTGTTTTTTAATGGAAATCCAATCCATGTTGTATTTAATAACGGTGGAAGTTATTGTTTGCATTATTTTGTTTATTTGTTAATATGATACTGTTCTTATGCTTATTTTTGTCCTCATTATCCTCTACAAGTATTACTGAGCCTAAGTCCGTTTTCCGTCTCCCACTGTCAGTTCAGTGGAACATCAAGACAAGTCCAGACATGCTTCAATTTCACAAACTGTTTCTGAATAGAACAATGCCATCTTGGCACTTGTCTCAGATTTGTTCCGGCACCGTGAAATTTGAGTCAATAAACCTCTTCTGTTCATTATTGTGATGAGAAACCACAATGCCCCAGTTTATGTAGCAAAATTGGTGCCAGGTCTGTGAATATTTTTATAATAATAGACGTCCTTGAGTTTGTTCAGTTTTTGGGTTAGTTTTGTTGTGATATTTGTTTAGATCTTCTGTTAGTTTTGTTGTGATGTTTGTTTAGATCTTGAGTTAGTTTTGTTGTGAAGTTTGTTTAGATCTTGAGTTAGTTTTGTTGTGATGTTTGTTCAGATCTGGAGTTATTTTTCTTGTGATGTTTCTTCAGTTCTTGAGTTAGTTTAGTTGTGATGTTTTTTCTAGTTCTTGATTTAGTTTTGTTGTGATGTTTGTTTAGATCTTGGGTTAGGTTTATTGTGATTGTTGTTTGATCTTGGGTTAGTTTTGTTGTGATGTTTGTTTAGATCTTGGGTTAGTTTTGTTGTGATGTTTGTTTAGATCTTGAGTTGGTATTGTTGTGATGTTTGTTTAGATCTTGAGTTATTTTTCTAGTGATGTTTCTTTAGTTCTAGAGTTAGTTTTGTTGTGATGTTTTTTTTTTAGTTCTTGAGTTAGTTTTTTTGTGGTGTTTAGTTAGTTCTTGAGTTACTTTTGTTGTTACGTTTGATTAGTTCTTGAGTTAGTGTTGTTGTGATTGTCGCAGATATATTTGATGGTGCACTCCAATTGACGTTGAATGAGAATTCAATTGTCGCATAAAGAGTTTTGTATAGTAAGGAAGATGTGTAGAAAGCACATAGACCTTTAGACACTAGTTTTCACAGAGGTGAGCTAGTGTTGAGGGAAAGAGTTAACAGAAGGGCACAGGTTGGTGTCAGTGATTCTCTCACCTTTTAGACTACCAACTCTTGTATTTTTATGGCGACGACTAACTCTTTCTTACTCAAATCTTTTTGAAGATGAACTAGTAGTAACAAGTAATACAAAGAGGGTTGAGAATGTTTTTCTGAACAGAACATACAATCTACTAAGTCAAACTCAGAATGATGGTGAGTTACAGAATGTACATAATTACTTTAATTACAGTAGAAAATAAAATCAATGTTGTCATATACTCTGAAAAAAAAGAAATACTAGGAAATTTAGAACTGTCAGTGTCTTTGGTTCAGATAAGAAGTAAGAGGCTATTTTCCTCACTGACGAAAGTTTATTCCTACGGTTATTTCTTGGATAAGTGAATTCTGATTTTGGCCTGGGTTTTAAGTAGACTTATCTGCTTGGACTTCTCCTGGGCGTCACAGTAGGTAGGGATTACCAACTGGAGAATTTGATTCAGTTGATCAACAGTCCAAGAGATGACTAGGCCTTTCGTTCACCTGGTTGTGAAGTTGAGTTAGGAAGTTCAGGTGCTGACGAGGTGTTGACTGCTTAAAGCTGTAGACTGCTCATATGCTATAGACTGCTCAGGGTTGCTGACTTGTGATCACCGCTAGAGGGTTTGAGACGTAAGCACTAGTTCTCTCTGTAGCATAGAGCAACTAGGCGGTTTACTCGCAACAATTTACAGCAATCAAAATCCAGAAACTGGCTAGGATTCTGCAACTGGGCTGTGGAAGACAATGCAGGTAATCAATCTTCTGTTTTATACAGATATATTAACTACAGTCACTCTGGACTTTTCGTCTCAGAATGGTGCCTAATAATATATTTACCTGAACCGTACCGTCAGTCTTTTTCTTAAAGGCGACTGTACATTTGTTTACAAATTCCCGTCTAGCGGTAGTCTCACACTGGTCAGGTCAGTCAGGTCAACCTTTGTTACAAGCAGACGCCTGGCCGTGTGCGTCCATGCGTGACTGCCATTGGAGGAATATTTCATTCACTCGTCCATTGAACAACATGGTTCTTCTCTCGTTCACAACAGCTTTCTTCATCACATTCCTAATACAATTAGCTTGTAGTACTTTCTCATATCAGCCAGTACTTACATCATTATAATGCATCAATAACATTCAAAATACATAAATGCAAAATAGCTATCAATATAATGTAAAGAAATAAAACCACAATATTAAGTATTTCACACTTTACATCCATTAACTAATCCCTTGATATTAGAGTTAGCTAATTAAGCGAATACTGAGAGTTTGCTTACCGCTCAGGACTTTATCACAGCTTAAGAAATAGAACTTTAGTAGCGTTACTCTCAATCACATATACTTGTAGATATGAGGTAAGTTGAGGTTTCTATTCTATAACTTCTAAGCGTGCGTTGTCTTCGACGGTTAATCAGCAAGTGATCTTAAAACTCAGCATTTGTTCGCATGAAGTTAAACATTTCCTGATTCCCACGTCCAGAGTTAATTATTTCCCGTCTCATGCTTAGGCACGCACCAAGATTTATCGACGGTCTCCAGTTGATCACTGAACACGGAAATATGATACTCTGAGAACCACTGTCGTTTCGACTAAGCGAATAAATCGTATAGACATCCTTAAAGAAATGCTTTTAAGTGCCTTTGTAGAAGAAGATAGAATTTGGATCGAATGACAGGACTATTAGTGAAGACTAGAAAAACAGCTAAAGAAACGATCGCAGGTGCAAATATTTCCGTAGAAAAAAACAGACAAAATGTGAAGGAAAAGAAAAGTAAGGAATTTTAAAATAATCTAGACGAAATCTTCGAGCACTCTGTGACAGTGATGTTTTCTTTTTAGTTCTTGATTTAGTTTTGTTGTAAAATGTTTTTTTTAGTTCTTGAGTTAATTTTTTTGTGATGTTTGTTTAGTTTTTGCGTTACTTTTGTTGTGATGTTTGTTTAGATATTGGGTTAGTTTTGTTGTGATATTTGTTTACATCTCGAGCTAGTTTGTTGTGATGTTTGTTTAGATCTTGAGTTAGTTTGTTGTGATAGGTAGGTAGGTAGGTAGGTAGGTAGGTAGGTAGGTAGGTAGATAGATAGAAAGATAGATAGATAGAAAGATAAATAGATAGACAGACAGACAGACAGACAGACAGACAGACAGACAGATAGACAGATAGACAGATAGATAGATAGATAGATAGATAGATAGATAGATAGATAGATAGATAGATAGATAGATAGATAGATAGATAGATAGATAGATAGATAGATAGATAGATAGATAGGATCAGCTTTCAGAATATAACAGCACATTAGAACGTAAATGCTTTGCAAATCACCAGCGCGTACGTCTCAATGTTTGTTTTGCATTACAATGCCATTCTGGAATTCTCAGGTAAGAAAAAAAATAGAGGAAGACAGAAAAAGAGAGAGACCATAAAACACATAGAGACAAGAACTGGATACATTATAAACAAGGGATAGAGAAGACATGCAAAGAACTTGAACAGACTGCATAGGATATATAAGGCTGAGTGAACTGACCGTCGTCAATGCTGCACATGAAGCTGAAAGATAGCGAGAATTATGATTTGTAGTGGAACACATTTATTACTGATGACATAACTACAGATTGATGACTTGTATTGGAACACATTTATTACTGATGACATAACTACAGATTGATGACTTGTATTGGAACACATTTATTACTGATGACATAACTACAGATTGGTGATTTGTAGTGGAACACATTTATTACTGATGATATAACTACAGATTGATGACTTGTATTGGAACACATTTATTACTGATGACATAACTACACATTGATGACTTGTATTGGAACACATTTATTACTGATGACATAACTACAGATTGATCACTTGTATTGGAACACATTTATTACTAATGACATAACTACACATTGATGACTTGTATTGAAACACATTTATTACTGATGACATAACTACAGATTGATGACTTGTATTGGAACACATTTATTACTGATGACATAATAATAATAGTTGCCCATCGCAAGAGAAGATGGCGACAGCTTCACTTTTGAATTTTGAGACATCAGTGCCGTGATCTCATGTGGCTAATTAGTCCTATTTTGGCCCTACAGGCCATGCCACATACGGGGCACACATGGTTAGAGTCGATAGTAGTGTTGCTGCGTATTCTGACTTTTCTTGCAGCACGATTGCCTTCTGCCTTATCATCTAAATTTTGTTCTGCAATGCGAGCGCCTTGAGTAATGTGTGTCTGAAGCTGTGACTTGCGCTGTAATTGGATTTAAGTGAGGAAGAGTTGAATGATGACATAACTACACATTGATGACCTGTTGTGATAAACGGGAGCCAAAGCTTTATCGCTCTATCTTTTCCTACATCTCTCTTATTTTATTTTCTCCCACATTTGTGCTCTTTCATCCCATTTGCTATTTCATCGTTTTTTTATTACTCGCATCTGGTATCTAAAGAACCATATTCTTTTAATTCAGTTTACTACCTTGTTAAGCACACCTGGGTTTATCATAATCTTGCGAAACACCAGCTTGGACTGAATAAAACATTCTTTGATTACCAGTCCCTGTGTAAATAACTGTCACCCATTCCAGCTTGGGAGACTATTATTTTGAGAGACGCCAGGTGGACATCATTCAGGGCTGAGCCATTGTTTAAACAAAACACGGTCCCGTGGCGCAAAATACAATAGAGCCCGGCATGGCAAAGAAACTTGTTAGCATTAAGCGACAATGGACCCAGGGGTCAAAGGCCGCCGCCAGCCGTATCGAACAAAGATTGACACACGGAGCGAAAGCGCCAGAGAGCGATGTGACAGTTGGAAGGCGGGGACATTTTTGCATTGGCCAGTCAATTATCTCAACACCTGTTTGTCAGGTAAGCTCGGCAACAAAAGTTGGTCGCTAATTGCCCTCCTATTTTTGGACTGACAAGGGATAAGAGAGATCCTGGGAATGAGTGACCAGAGGGACTGAAATCTACTTACTGAGTGAGGTAGTTGTCAGAGACTAGACGCACTGCACGCTTTTGTAGTGAACGGAGTCTCTTTGTGTTGGACATTGAGCAGCCATCCCAGATTGTGGAGCAATAGTCGAGGTTTGCTTGTATGTGAGATATATAGAACAATTTTCGTGCATCTTCATCTAGGAAATGTTTGATTTTAGCTAATTGGTAAACTTTATGTGCCGTTTGCTTGGTCAGTGCATGTACGTGTGAGGTCCAGTTGAGATGCTGGTCAACGATTATACCTAGAGTTTTATGTTCACCTCTACACCTCACTGTATATGGGGAACGACTAAGTAAGTAAGTAAGTTTTATGTTCATTAACGTTTTCAATTAGTGAGGTACCAATGTAGATCTGAAGTGTTGTTTTCTCCGAATTTTGTAATTTTTTTAAAATTGATATTAACATGCATTTTATTTTAATGATATTTATTAGCATGCGATTACCGTTGCTCCACTTAATCAGATTATCTGTATCCTTTTGTAACGATAGTTCGAGTGTTTTACAACTTTTATCACTCTTGTAAACAGTACAGTCGACCGCAAACAGATCACAGGATGAGTGCTTGATGTGAAGAGGAAGGTAATTAATGTATATGGTAAAAGGTAGAGGACCAAGTATAGAACCCTGAGGAACGCCAGTATTTATTACTGCTGGGCTAGAATAGGAGTTATTGTAAGAAACTACATGTTTTCTTTCTGACAGGAGTGATGTAATCATTGTCATCAGTTGAAAGTTTATTTTTGATGCTTCTAGTTTTCTAATTAAAAAAGCATGATCTATCATATCGAATGCTTTTTTAAAGTCTACAAAGACTGCCCCACACATGTTATCGTTGTTAATATTTAGGTGCCAGTTGTCTATCATCTTAGTTAGAGCAATGTGACATGAATGTTTAAGCTTAAATCCCGATTGACTATCAATTAGCAAGTCGTTGTTAACTATGTGTTGTAGTGTTATTTTATGAATGTGTTTTTCCAGTGGTTTGGGTAGCGATGATATTAGAGAGATTGACCTATAGTTACCAAGGTTGCGAGTATCAGAGGAACCAGGTTTGAAAAGAGGATAAACCTTAGCGACTTTAAAGTGCAACGGTGTCGTAGATTTGTGATAGGTGAATTAAGACTCAGATTGGTCCCTTCTGAATAGACTATAACATGAGGTGACTCAGTGAGAGATAATAATAGAGATAGATTTACACGAGTGAGATGGTGGAAAAATACGTAAGAATCTGTCCCTGAGACTCGAGAAACAAATCTCTCGCTCAGCCTATCTCTACAACAGAAAGTATTAGTCAGACAGATTTCTCAGTTAAATAGATGTACTCTATATCAACCACTCACAGACACGCCCACACAAGTGACGAACGTTTAGACGTACAGACGTGAAACTATATCTATGGAATATGAATATTGTTTGGAACAAGCTGACCGACACACTCTTGATAAATTTCTGTAAATTTTATTTATCATAAGAAAATTTACCACAACACATAAATGTCAATATCAAGCATATAAAATACATATAAGGTAATGAATTACTACAAGTATAATTGACCCATAGGTGTAATCTTTTCCCTCGATGTTTAGCCCATGATCCTGTTAGAAGGAAAATGATAGCCCCAAAGAGTCACACATTTATCGGCTATAGTCTCAGATTTCCCTCTAAAGTTAAGAACAGAATTGAAACTCTAATCTATCCTAAGAGAGAAAAACCCGCATTAGCAACAATTTGCATAAATGAAATTACAAAGTGGGTGCACAAATCATATCATAAAGGAATCACTCAGTCTGCTTTCACTCTGTTCTTTCAGCAGGAACCCCTGTCACACTTTCTTACCTACAATCTTGCTGGTTTTCGCCGTCTGGCGCAAACTTTAGGACAAACACACCGTTTAATCTGTCTTTCTTTTGATGAAGCGGATCCCAGCTCTGCAGATTCTGGTTTCATCCAATGTTCCGGGGAGCGTCCTCTTCATGTGATATTTTTTCAGATTTTTAAGTTAGTGTCAAGTTAATCAGTTCAGGTAAGAATTAGTTTTAAGCGGGCTCACAGTGTCAGAATCACGAGGTTTTCCTTATTTAGGAAAAGGACAGGTTGGTAACTTCTTTCAATAGATAATTCTAGGTCACACCACAATTAATCAAAATCGTCGGAATGTTACTGGTTTGTAATTTTTCTCGCCACAGGGCTGAATGTACATGAGAGTTTGGGAAGAAATATAATCTGGCTCGATAGGCCCAGTATATGCATTTAGTCTTAAAGTTCGTGAGATGGGTACTCTGTCTATTTCTGGAGCAAACACAATGCCAGACAGGTGTTAACTTGTAAACCCACGTGGTTAAAGATACAATATTTCTTCTAAGATTCTTCTCAAATGTACCAAAACCGCTGGCAAAAGTTGGGCTTTACCCAGTTTCACTGTATCAAGGAAAAAAAAACATATAAAATACTTATTCATAATATTCACTTCGGTTATAACTTACATTATAAACTGCAAGCGTAGAGCTTGTCTTATCGTTTAAAACTCCCGTGAAATAATTATAGTCGTTTAAAAAAATCAATCATCATGAATTAGAAATTCCTACGTATTTCGTCAATACTCAATGATGACTCAGTGCAGTTATAAGTTAGTTTAAAATATTCTCGACTGGTTACTAGCAATTTAATTAAATTTATTTACAGCTGCATGAGTTTAAGCTAGAAATTATAATTTTATTCTGTTATCCACTGTAACACGTCAACCATAGAATATAACAGACTTATAATTTAATCCTTCTGCACAGAAATCTAACTAGTGAAAATAAAATAGGCGATTTACCACTTAAATCACTCAACACTACTATATATATATATATATATATATATATATATATATATATATATATATATATATATATATATATATATATGTATATATATATATATATGTTACCTCCAAACAGAACTACAGGCTATCACCACGAACTAGGATTATTCACTATATAGGTATTCTAGAACTCGGCAAAATTGTCGAGAAACTCAGAACTTTCGCTATACAAGGTATTCTCTAGCACGAGGTGATCCGTCTACTGCAACTTAGGAGTACTGAATGCATGAAGTCTAAACTACTGGGGTTTATATCTTATGAAAAGAAATGATTCACTAATTCTCGAAAACCCGAATAGTTTCCGTCTTAACACTTACATTAACTCAGACGTCGGCAATGAAACTGCCAGTGCGCGTTTTTACACCTACCGATATCTTATGGTCGTTCCCAGCGATCCATGTGTTTAATCTCACACCTATCACAGAGAAAATTAACCATAGGGTGCCGTGTCAGAGAAAAGTGCGACGATTGTCTGCCTTCTTATCCCTGTCGAGAACGAATTCACACGATTCGATCTCGCCACGGACTTAGCTTAACAGCAATAAAAATGCGCTGCTAAATAAGAAAAGAAAAGGCAAAGGTATGGATGGGAGAGTTATATTTTCCACACTCAAACGAATGCGAAATAAAGGATAAAAAGAGCGATATTAAAGTAGAAGACACGGGTAGAATAAAGAAAAGATATAAAAATGTATTAATCATACATCTCTGCGACAAACGGGAAGTAATTCGTGCATTTGTTCTCACAGAATGCTAACAGTTGGCCTAGGTCACAAGGGGAATCTGGTATCGTAGATTTAAGACTGGTTATTTCTGCCTGAAAGTAATTGCTGAAGTCCGTACACGTAAATGAGGTATTGCGGTGAATCTGGCGAACTTCGTTTGTTTGCAAGCGTGTTTATTGCTTTCCACATATCTTTTCTGTTTGTTTTGTTCTGAATTAAGTTTTTAAAGTATGTCTTCTTTTCTCTACGTGTTAAATATTGTACGTTGTTTCTTTGTGCTCTGTATGTGTTAAAGTCCTTATTTCTGTGAGCTTGATCTCACTGCCTCATGGCTTCCAGCACTGCTTGTGTGATCCAAGGAGATTTGATCTGTCGTTTCACACGAACTTCTTTAGTTGGTGCGTAGTTATCAAACACACAAAGAAAGATACGTGTCCAAAGAGCTATGGCATCATTGGGATCAGAAAGCTGGTAAACATTGGCCAGAGGTTCAGCTCACAAATCATGTAAAAATAGTCCATGGTTGAAATTTTTGAAACTTCTAAATTTAATATTTAAATGTTTATTTCTGGGAGCTTTATATTTATTCTTTGACTACGTGCAACATATTGGATAGTGGTCACTCATTGCTACAATAGGAACAGAGCATTCTAGAATGTTATCTGTACAGGTGACGTAGATGTGGTTAATTGTTGTGGATGATGTTGTTGTTACCCTGGTAAGCTGGTTGACTATTTGTTTTAAGTTGTAAGATAGTATGATGTTTTCCCACGTTTGGTTTGTGTTATGCATGTCAATGTTGAAGTCGCCCAAAAGAATAATTTCTTTGGCAGTGGTAAATACTATGTCCATCATAGTGGTGAAATTTTCATACCAGTTGGTTCCTGCACTGTGATTTCTATAAAGATACCCGATTAGAAATTGTCCCTGACTGGGTATTTTTATTTCTAACCAAATGCACTTGGTCTCTGCTGTCTCTAAATCGCTTCTGCGGCGAAAACTAATGGAATTGGAAATATATACTACTGTACCTGTTTCTAGCTTACTACTTGAGTCTCGTCGAACAGTTGTAAAGCCTTGTAGTGTAATATCATCATCTGATATTTTGTCATTTAAACGACTTTCCGAAAGTCCAAAAACATAAAAATTTTGATTCAGAATTCGTGTAAGTTCAGGAAGTTTGCCTAATAGATGGTATATGTTTAGATGACCCAGTCGTAGACCATCCTTAATTAACCATTGTATCTGATTTGTATGCATTTAACTTTGGAGAGTGGGTTTAAAAATATCAATAACAAAAGCAGCGTTATCAGAAAAATGACGAATATTTAGACTAATTAACTTTACCAAGAAAGTGAAAGTAAAAATGTTAGTTCTTAATATTGATAACAGGGCTGTTGAAAGTAAAAATTTCGTAGATTAGGACGTGAAGGATGATGCATGGGGTAGAATGTGGTTGCGGGATATTCCTGTGTTCTTGTTGTGGGATCGGAGTATGCTGACCAATTTGATCTCCTGGCAAAAGGTGAACAGTCCGAGAGTCTATGTTGTAGCAGGAAATTAGAAAATGTTGATACATAGGAAGATGGTACAAATGCGGTGACGGGGGTATGTTTCTTGTGTCTGTGACATTGATGGTTGGAGTGAGGATGTATCAGGACATGAAGACTGAGTTTGTTGAGTTGCTACATGTGCACACTTTTGAGGACAGAGTCTATCACATCGTTCCAGTTGAGTAAGTGCAGGAAACATAGGTGGTTGTTGCTGTAGGGAGACATCACAAGCTGTTCCCTGCACTTCGCGATTTATAAGAACAGGTGTGATTTGATGTTCCTGATTATGAGATGATGTTGAGTGGATGTTGTTAGAAGTAGTAAGTAATGGATGAAAGTCAAGGTCATAATTACTACCTGTGGAAGAGATATTATGATTAATATATTTCATATATCTATTCTTTATTCTACCCTTGTCTTTTTACCTTTCTTTCGCTCTTTTACCTTTCTTTCACATACGCTCGATTGAAGACATTGCTTGCTAGTAATGGCCATACGAAGCAGAAGACGTGAAATTCGCACTGATTAGCAAATTACTTTACGCTTGATCTAGTGAGAGAGCATGAGTTCTGGTCTTTCGGCTTTCGTGTGAGCAGATCTTTGATTTGCAATCTGAACGTAGAATCCCCCTAGGTGTGAACATCTGGCAGAGAGAGGCTGGGTTTCGATAATAGTGAATCATTCCATTTCATAAGATATAAACCCCAGCAGTTTAGAGATCTAGCATTCAGACTCCGCAGTTTCTCTAGACAAGCTAGCTTCGTTTCTAGAAATTACTTTATTAAGTAAAATCTCAGTTTGCGTTGGAGAATAGTCTTAAGTAGTTCTGTGTGAGGTAAATATATTGACTAGTAGTGTTGAGTGATTTAAGTGGTAAATCGCCTATTTCATCTCACTAGTTTATTTTCCGGGCAGAGTGTTTTAATAGATAAATCAGTTATAATTCTCTAAGTTTTACAGTGTTACAGTGGATAGCAGAATAAATAATAATTTCTAGCTAAACTATAATATAAATTTTATTAACTGCTAGTAACCAGTCAGAGAATAGTTAACCATCTAAGTAAATGCACTGAGCATTGTGAGTATTGACGAAATATATTTATATATATTTCTAATTCGTGATGAGTAGATTATTATTTTAAATGGCTATAATTTATTTTACGGGAGTTTTAACAATAAGACAAGCTCTAAGCTTGCAGTTTATAATTTAAGTTAACAACCGAAGTGAATATAATATAGGATACTTACGCGAGGTAGGATAGGATTTGTGTATAATATTGTGATAAACGAGCGCAAAGGCCTTATTGCTCTATCTTTTCTTACATCTTTCGTATTGTATTTTCTCCGACATTTGCTCTTTCATTCCATATTTGCGACCCACATTTGCTATTTCATCGTTGTGATTACTCGCGACCGGTATCTAGAGAACCACATTTGTTCTTTCATGGGGGGAAATAAAGTCCTTTGATTGAGTCCACATGCCTGACATTATCGTTTGAAGCCCACATTGCATCGTGATAAATGTGGTAAAAACACATCTGGGCATGCTGTAATTTCTGTGACACCACATTGGACGCCCAGATTGGCCAGGGGAAAACGTCTCATGCTGTAATGGTGTTATCTTGGGTCGGCCGCGGTTCAGACAAGCGTTGATTTACTACATTAGACGCCCACCTTGGCCAGGTGAACAATAAACAATCGGAGGTCAAACTACACCCACGTATGGACTGACAGGGGACAAGAGCGATCCTGTGAATGAGTGACCAGAGGGGCCATTAAGGATTGGTTCGTATGGGCGGAGCTGTACAAGAAACCCATATTGGACGGGCAGAAATATAATCTACGGCGTAGCTTGTTCTAGGAAGGAGTCCAGTTTTTTACCTTGTGAGGAAGAGATTAAACCCAAAAAACGCATAGCCTAATACACGTGTTTATTCAGAGTGGATATAATTCAGTTCTGTGATGAATTGTGTTCTTAAAGGATTTTGCGAAGGGAAAAAGAAGGTTAGTAGATCTTATACTTATTATACATTTTCTTATTTTTGTTTATTTTAACCTCACAGCTAAAATGTGCGAAAGATAAAGTTTCAAATAATTCTTGACATAACTGATTAATAAAATCAGAAGATTTTCCTAGAAGATGATAGGATGATAGGAGGTAATTAATAGCTCATCATCATCACAGTCTCCCATGCGCACACACTCTCATGCACAAGATATTTAACATCATTAGAATTAAACTCAGAGAGAGAGAGAGATGAATAATGAGCAGTAGTTTAAATGCAAGTCAACCAGTGATGTTAAATGTGAAAAACTTACGAAGACTTTTGTGTGTCTTCAGTTCATCAGAAGTCTGAGTCTACACGCAACGTGTCTGACGTCTAACCAGAAATAAGTTATCAAAAACGGACATTTGGCTAGCAGAATTCGCCATAGGACATCTTTCATTCCTCAATTAAAAAGGAATATTGTCTCACCCACAAGTCAGAAGCTGGACGCAGCATTTTTCGTCACCATATACTGCTTGCTCACAAGTTCAATACAGAGTTATCACAAGTTCAATACATCGTTATCACAAGTTCAATACAGAGTCATCATAAATTCAAATCACTCGAAAGATCATTATTATCTGAAGTCAAGCAAAAGAGCTCAAAAGACTAATCGCATATTTATACCACGTGCAACACACTCTTAAGCGCATTTTATGAAGCAGACTCGAAAGTATATGAATCACGACTACATACGCAAGATTATGAGTCTACATATCACTAACATTTCGTGAAGATATTCAGTCTGACCAGTACCCTCGGGAGATTAGACAACAGACCTTTTGTTCATATGACAACTATTAACTGTTGATCCAAAACTACAGAGATATACTCAAACAGTGAAGGAATATACCTAGATATCTCGTCAGCGTTCTCCGTACGACAACAGTATTCCTCAGAACGTCCTCGACTTAGAGATACCCCACTCGACACAACGTATAACAACTTGGGACATTTTATGCATACATGTGAATCCTCATATCTAGGAGAAGCATTTAGAGACACATGGACTGTGTAGAGTACTCACCATTTTGGTAACACGTATCATATCACATCATCATCATTTCACTTTACACCAGTTCATTCTTAATTAACTATTACGTAATTAACTACAATTTTATTATCTCATCTGTGTGTTTTGTGTGCATCGTCTTTCACCATCATCACGTTCTAACCAGTACTAACGCTATATGTGTGGATATTTCATTAATAAACCCAACGATCGTTTGATCATTATCTAGTTTGTTAATTTATCACTCGTGCTGTCGATGTTACATATTCACCTATAGGAACCTTTCTCTACTCAGATGAGGTTGGGGGCTTTTTTTTTACGGGATCTAAGGGCAGAAGCTAAGGTCGTGGGGAAACAGAACTGTTTTCATAAATAATTAGAAATCACTGTCTAGTGGAAAGCATTCGCATTCCTGTCTTCTTGTCCTTATCTCGAATAGGTCTTTTTTTCTTTCTTAACGAGCCAATTTCTAGAGACCTTATATCTAATATCTCATAGACTATTCCTGGCAAAAACTACTTTTGTAGTTGCCCCACTGACTCACCACACGACAAATATTATGATTAAGTATTCTGTATGTTTCTTTTTCTTTTATACAGTATTCGGGTCAAGCCCACAATCTACCAAAGGTTTCAGTATATATATGAGAATAACCTAGAAGAAACATTTTGTACTTAAATAAGTGGGTTCCCAAGTTAAAACCTGTCTGGCATTGTGGTTATATCCAGAAAGAGACAGAGTACCCATCTCACAAACTTTAAGACTAAATGCAGTAACTGGGCCTATCGAGCCAGATTATATTTCTTCCTTAAATCGTATGTACATTCAGCCCCTGTGGCGAAAAAAATTACAAACAGTAACATTTCCGACGTGTGACCAAATGTGGTGTAACCAAGAATTTTTATACTGAGAGAAGTTACCAACCTGTCATATCCTAAGTACTGGAAACCTCGTGATTCTGATACTGTGAGCCGGTTTAAAATTTCTTACCTGAACTGATTCACGTGACATAAACAGTAATCTAAAAATATAGTTGTAAAGTGAACGCTCCCCGGAATATTGGATGAAACCTGTATCTGCAGAGCTGGGGTTCTCTTTAGCAAACGAATACGGATTCACTGTGTGTGTGTGTGTCCTAAAGATTGCGCCAGAAGGTGAAAAAAAATGAAGTTTTGTAGGTAAGAAAGAATGTCAGTGGCCACTGGTGAATGAACAGAGAGAAAGCAGGACTGAGTGATTCCCTTATGGTATAATTTATGCACCCACATTGTATTTTCTTTATGCAAGTTTGTTGCTAATACTGTTTTCCTCTTAGAATAGATTAATGTATCAACTCTGTTCTTAACTGTAGATGAAAATCCTAGACCATAGCGTATAAATCTGTGACTCTTTGGGGGCTAATAACTGTTCTGCTAACGGGATCGTGGGCTCAACAGAGGGGGAAAAGATTACACCTAGGGGTCTATTCTTTTAGTAATTCATTTAACTTATGTGTATTTATATGTGATTGATATTCAAATTTATTGGTGTGGTGAAGTTTCTTATGATAAATACAATTTACATAAACTTTATTCAAGTGTGTCGGTCAGCTCGTCCCAAAATATCTATATTCCATTGTTATAGTGTTCACGTCTGTGCGTCTAACTGTCGTCACTTATGTGTGTGTGTATGTGAGTGGTATATATATTACTATATATATTCTAGTAGACTGTCTGACTAATCTAGATCTATTGTAGAGATAGGCTGACCGAGATAAGCTTCTCGAGTTTCAGGGACAGACTCTATTATTATCCACCATCTCACTCGTGAAAATCTATTTCTATTATTATCTCCCACTGAGCTATCACCTGTTATATTTCTACTCAGAAGGGACCAATCTATGTCTTAATTCCCCTATCACAAATCTACGACACTATCTGAGAAGCAGGTATTCACTGTTGATAGATGACTGGTTGGATTTTGAGATCCTGGTGTGTGGCCGACTCCTTTGAAGGTGTGTTCTGGGTACCTGATGTTTGTTGCCAGCTTGCTGATTCCTTCAGTAGATAAGGCAATATCGCCGCTGTAAAGATGTTTTTTAGGGGCTCCTGATTTCGCAAGGAAGTACGAGGAGTGATCAATGAGTTTATATTTGTGTCTGACACAGTGCCTCTTAAGTTTAGAATTGTTGATATCAATGGATTTGCGATAATGGGCTCTGACTGGAGGAATAATGGACGAGAAGTGGATTTCCGCATTAGGGAAAAACGAATGGAATTTTGATGTGATTTGGTTTAAACCAGCTTGGGATATTTCAATATCTTTGAGCGAGTTTGATAGACCTATATGAGTAGTTACTCTGGTGACAGTGGGATCAGACGGAAATCGTTTAAGGAGTGACAGTAAGTCCTGAGTGGATGCCCAGTTCTTGAAGGGAACAGTGACCGAGTCCATATCGTTTGTTAACAATCTAGATTTTTGTAGTTCCTTGACATTCTGGTCCCCGAAAATAAGGTGCTTCTTTTTATTCTGAATCCTTGTGTTGGTGCCTGTGATAGGACATGCCTGTTCTTGTGTTAGCTATGTGCTCTGATTATTGGATTTCTGATAATGACGCATGCTGTGAGTTAGTCGTCTTGGCGGAGAATGTCGATTCGAAATGTTTACCGGGATTCTGCAAACATTGTCTGCACTGTCTGTAGTGAATTTCGGAGAATCCAGGACACTTTCTTGGCTGTGATGGAGTTTTAGTTGCGTAACATTTTGCTCGGATTCGTTGCTAGTGTTTTTTAGTTTTTGACACAGTTTGACCGTTCTCTCTTGTGGTGTACAAAACTCCACCGTATACTGCTGGCTTTTTTCATAGCTACTTTTAAGTACCGTATGTTCTGTCTGAAGCTTCTCATACGACTGCCTTACGCTGTTCAGCTCTGCTCTAAGTAAATCTATCTCAGACATAATACTTGTAAATACATCATGATGATATACTACATGTAAGGGTTGTGGTGATGATGGTACTGGACCGCTAACAACAAATTCTGTGAGTGAATGGTGATCCGCCTCTGTGATTCCATATTCTGTTTCTGCTGTAACTGGTCTTTTCAGCTCAGTTTGTGATAATGTGTTGCATTCATCAATACATGGCATATGTGTTTCTACATTGTTGTCAACGGGTGAATGACAATGCGAAGATATGTCTGGTAAGTTGGAAAGAGCTAAGTTAGGTGTGATGGCCTGTCGACTGACTCCAGCAGTAGTGGCAGTTATCCATAATTTGTTTAAATCTTTCTGTATCCAATTTTTCACAGCAGTCTCTGAACCTTGAATCATGACTTTGTTAGAGGTGTTATAAAAATAGAGGAAAACATCTTCAGTGGAAATAACATCTTCCACGTATGCACCACTAGCATCTGTTCTTGATTCAATAAGTGCATTTGATTCATAGTACATCTTCGAAAGACTTCTCAGGGCCTCATACTCAAGCAATGTGGAGAAATAGATAGATAGATAGATAGATAGATAGATAGATAGATAGATAGATAGATAGATAGATAGATAGATAGATAGATAGATAGATAGATAGATAGATAGATAGATAGATAGATAGATAGATAGATAGATAGATAGATAGATAGATAGATAGATAGATAGATAGATAGATAGATAGATAGATAGATAGATAGATAGATAGATAGATAGATAGATAGATAGATAGATAGATAGATAGATAGATAGATAGATAGATAGATAGATAGATAGATAGATAGATAGATAGATAGATAGACTCTCCACATGTAAGCCTACCTTGCCGTGGTTGGAGAGCTTGAGCGCCCCAATGATCCCGGGAGCTATGCCGGCGGGAGTTTTACTCCTGGCAGGGTCACCCAAGCCGGACAGGTCCTGGGTGAGGGGCCAGACTAAATGGGCTGAGGAGTGGGTGGAACCCTATAGGTGTAGATGCAGAACCCACCGGCGAGTGGTACATGCTCTGGTCTGCACCAATCCACCCCCACTTCATGGGTTAAATGCTTTCTTGCCTCATTCTTCACTGTTTGTCGTCTATCACGCCCACGGCGACCGTTGCCTCAATTGGCTGTGTGTGGTGTACCCGGAAACGGGGCCTCCCAGCACTGAGGCACAGTTAAGTCCCCGAT
>JAMPIV010014933.1:0-117146 GCA_024509875.1 Oreohelix idahoensis | reverse complement strand
TAAATGTAATCTACTTACAAATTATGAAAACTAACATTCACCACTACTTGTGTAAATGTAATCTACTTACAGATTTTGACCGCCAACATTCACTACAACTGGTTTAAATGGAATATACTTACATATTCTGATCACCAACATTTCTCACTACTGGTTTATGTGTAATCTAATTTTACAGATTGTGACCACCAGCATTCACTACTACTAGTTTAAAAATGTAATCTACTTACAGATTCTGACCACGGCATTCACCACTAGTAGTTTAAATGTAATCTACTTACAAATTATGAAAACTAACATTCACCACTACTTGTGTAAATGTAATCTACTTACAGATTTTGACCGCCAACATTCACTACAACTGGTTTAAATGGAATATACTTACATATTCTGATCACCAACATTTCTCACTAAAGGGTTTATGTGTAATCTAATTTTACAGAATGTGACCACCAGCATTCACTACTACTAGTTTAAAAATGTAATCTACTTACATATTCTGACCACTGACATTCACCACTACTGGTTTAATTGTAATCTACTTTTACAGATTCTGTCTATCAACATTCACCACTACTGGTTTAAATTGAATCTGCTTACACTGAAGATAATATGCATTGTATATTCCAAGTGTCCTTCAATGGCATTTACAAACTGATTAACCTCTGACTCATTTATTGTCTGCCTAGCCGAGGACACACCATTCAGTCTGAAAATAGAACCAATGATAAAGGTTACATGTGAATAATGGTTTTACATTCCTTTAAAACACGCCTGAAAGCAATCAATATGACCATCATTTTCATTTCCCTCTTCACTCGTTATGCGATTTTGTTTTGAGCGGAAAATACGTTACGTCGTAGTTTACGGCTCGGCTGCAATATCTGCCCCTTTGGCCCGTTACATTTGATTTCAGCTAGCAGTTTTATTTGGGTTTTATGTCCTTAACCTTTCCCCAGCCTACCTGCTAGGCAGAAGATGGTTTGAAATCTGAGCTTTCCTTCTCTTGGATGAACTGATGTGCAAGGCTTACAAGCTTCATCTACCCGAAGCTGTCTGGTTTTAGAGCGCCAGAGACTCGCTCGCTCTTCACCCCTTCTCCTGTTAGTATAAGCAAGTCCCGCAATGTGAAGTCCGGAGTTGGTCTTTTTGCTGTCACAGGCTATGTATTGCGCATGTCTTAGAAGTATTTAAACAAAATTGAGATCTCATCTTCAACTCCACCTCTGATTATGACAGCCTTTGGAACTGCTATACTGAGGGCAGCCGGGGAGTCAATTCCTTGTGGGACCACAGGAAGTTGCAGGCCACAGTGGACTGGGGTGGCTGGAGAAGCTTGAAGAAGAGCTGTCAATTGCCAGGAGTGGAGCAGGGGAAGGGCAAACTCTGGAAGGCAATGTTCAACTGATGGGGGCCACAGCTTGGTGCAGTGAGAGGGTGGATGGGGTGGTGGCAGATGGCTGGAAAGAGGGGGGGGCTGAAAATTTGGACTTAGACGGGAGTGGAACATGGCTATGGAAACTTGCAGGGACAGCGAACGGTAGAGATATGGGGGCGCACAGTGTTGCATTAGAGAGTGAAGGGATGGTGGAAGGGTGTGGCACAATTGCCAAAGCGGGTATAGGACTGCACCCCAGCAGGGTGACGTTGGACGGTGCAGGTCAGCAGAGGACAAAGTAATGTGCATCATTCAGGAGACTGAAGATGCTTTCCGGGAGGGGAAGCACACACTGGCGATCTGGACTGATATGAAGGGGGCTTTTGATGGAGTGTGGAGCGCTGGGACAGAGCAAGGACTGCTCAGATATGGAGTCAGTGGGCGTAAGTGCAGTGGGTGGGCCATCTCGTGGGTAGGCATGCCGGAGAGCAATTGCAGGGACACGTAGGTCGGAGAGTGAAGTTAGAACAAGGAGTGCCCTGTAGTGTGTTGTCTCCTGCGATGTTTCTGATCTACATCAGTGATACAGTAAATGAATTGCTAGGGCGGGTCCGCGTTTCCCTGTGTGCTGATTACCTGGCACTATGGGTGGCTGGCAAGGGTGTCAAAACAGTAAACAGTGAGATGCTGGAGGCCTTGCGGAAACTGAACAAATGGACACGGGAATGGCTTCTGAAGAGGAACGACTAAGTAAGTAAGTATAAAGGAGAGGAGGACGGTATATATGGTTTTTGCATTCTCTGACTGGGAGCAAATGGTTGTTCTGAAGCTGGGCAGACATAGGCTGCTAGAGGAGGGGAGTCCCACATGCCTTGGGACTGCTATGGACAGTGGACTAGCATGGAGGGATCAAATTGATGAGTGCCAGCACTGAGCTAAATGGAGGGTGACTGATGAAAAGGCTGGTGGGAGCTGCCTGGGGTGCAGACCATGAGGTTCTGAAAACGCTGTACACGGGAAGTGTCCATCTGGTGCTGGGATGTGGTGTGCCGGCCTGGACAACTGCTTTAGGGTCCAACTTCAATGGAACAGTGGGGACATAAGGCCAGGCTGAGAGAATCATTACTGGAGCAATGAAATCAAGACAAGTAAATAAAGCTGTTTGGGAGTCTTGACGAACTTTCAACTACAGCAACATACATCCAGAGAACCGGACTTCTCGTGTAGACATTACTAAACAACAGTGAACGAGAAGAAGAAGACCAGTAAATGAAATGAACAGGATGGCACAACTACAGTCCATGGGGTGACAGAGGAGATTGCAGAGTGCCACAGGAGGTAGAAGGATTTAAAAGACTCACAGACTGCCCAGTGAATGACAGACTGAAATGATATGGTTGAGGCAGACTCCAGAGAAGCTGTTTTACACAAAAGGCAGGACAGCTTGCTCCCACTGTGACAGACCTTGTACAGAAAAAGACAGAGCCCATAGGGACTGGCAGTGAGAACCGTGAAGGAGAACGGGGTTCCTAGGGCTAATCGGCAGCATATCAAGAGTGATGAAAGGAAGGGACAAAGTGGATGCGGAGGGGAAACACCTGACTATGGAGTGTATCAGGACGTGCCTTGCCACAGAGTGGGCCCACATGTGTACAGATGGATCAGCAGCAAACGCTACAAACGGTGGAGAGGGAGGTGTTTACACAAAATTAAAGAATAGACAGGAAATACGTCTCGATGGCTACTGGAAGGTTCTCAAATTGCTTTTAAGCAGAGAAAGTGGTGCTAGAGGCAGCTGCAATTGCCATCATGGAGGTAGGGATCTTGCTAGAGATGGGATAGTGCTACAGAAACCATCTTTGCAAGGGCACATGAACGATTTAATGCAGGCTACCTGCAAAGGAACCATGAGCGATGGTAGTTCCATAGTCCGTAAGGACTCAAAAGGGAAATAATAATAACGATCATGTCAACTGCTTTCAAGTGTCTTTTAAATGCACATAAGAGCCGAGCCTTATTTGACATATGTAACTTAAATTAAAAGTATTTTATGCAACAATTCTTTGTCAATGGAAGTAAGAAAATGAGCTCTTCAGTGTTATATAGAATCAATTCTGACGCACAGGAGTGAGTCACGGACAATTAGTAAACAAGTAGGAAAGATCTACTTGCCACAGAGATGAGGTTTTATAGAAGAATGTTAAAAATACTATAGACAACTAGAAAGAGTAATGAGGATGTCCTGAACGAGGCCAATGAGGATGTCCTGAACGAGGCCAATGCACAAAGGAAGCTTATTCCTTATGTTAGGTAGAAACAATCCACTTTCTTGGGGCATGTTCTGAGAAGAAAAAAAGTGGGATTATATCGTAACAACAGGAAAAATTGAAGGAAAAAGAGATAGGGGAAGACAAAGAGAGTAGATACTGGACATTGTGGCATGGAGAGGAGTCAAAACCAGAAATGATAAAATAGTACTGTAGACAGGAGGTTGTGGAAAGACATGATCGCCTATGCCAACTGGCATGGTACTTGAAGAACCTATACCATTTGATAGCGGAGAAGTTGTTACAATACACAAATCTCAACACCAATATTCTAAACCATATTAATTGGGGTTAATTTTTTTGTCTCCCTAAATCAAATATTCAATTTATCGTTCATTACTTTTCAGCTCTTCAAGGAGACTTTTAAGCTCTTCAATGAGACTTTTCAGCTCTTCAAGGAGACTTTTAAGCTCTTCAAGGAGACTTTTAAGCTCTTCAAGGAGACTTTTCAGCTCTTCAAGGAGACTTTTAAGCTCTTCAAGGAGACTTTTAAGCTCTTCAAGGAGCACAGGCATTTAACAAACTATTATCAAGTCCTCCTGTCATGTTCCATTTGCTCAAGGTCTTTCCATTCATTCTTTATTCCTTTCATTTATGTTTCCAGTTCTCTTCTCTTGTGTGTTTGTTGGTCTCACTCCAACTCTCTTACCATGTGGATACCAGAACAGGGACTGCCTTGAAATGCTATCAACAGGTTTCCTTAATGTATGTCCTATACAACCTCTAGTATGAGAATGGAGGTAGAAGCAGCTACTGCAGCCTTAACTCTTAGTATACGATCGGCCTTTTAGAAAGGCCGATGATCGATCTGCACTAAATAATTTATTTATAAAGATAACATAAAGTGTTATATATCAAAATGTGAAGAAATGAAACCCCTATATCACGCATGTAACTAAATTGTTCAGTGGTTTTAAACATGCATTCACCTATACATTTTCGCTATTGACGGGGATCGATCATCGGCCTTTCTAAAAGGCCGCTCGTATACTAAGAGTTAAGGTGGCTGTCTGAAACTTCATTAACATGGGTAGTTATTGTATCAGACTCACAGTCCATGCTTCAGAAGGTCCATATTGGATGGATCCAGCATGAATGGAAAACCTCTACAGAAGCTTCAAATCTTCAGAAACTGGTGTGGATCTACTGTCCTGGTCGTGCAGGGGTACGAGGCAAAATAGAGCTGACAGACTAGCTTCAAAAGCACCAATAGAAGGTGCATTGGATATCAATAAGAGAGAGATACTGAGGACAATTAATGATCGCCTGTTAGAGAATGTCACTACAATTGATGAATCATCAAGACTAAGATTGCTGGAATTTAGCATCAAACGTAAAAAAGGAAGCATCCGGCACATATATACAACCAGAAAGCAACAAGAACAATGAGCATTCATAACCTTCAACATTTACTGAGGGAAACTAAGCACCTATGGGTTTGCCCAGAGTGCAAAGACGTCAGTTCTGATCAACAATAACAATGTCCTACACATCACCATTGTCGTCTTCTCACCTCTTGTTCCACTGGCACTTCTCTGGTTCTTGTCACCAGTTCCACATTGGTAACCTTGTCATACCATTTCAATCCTTCTATTCTATGCAAGAATCAATTTATGAAAGTTTGTAATCTCTCGGTTATCGATATGCCTGCATGCTAATGATTTTTCACACAGCTTCACAAGTCCTACCATAGCATCATTCTTTATACTCATATTATAATATGTAAAAACAGAAATGCATGTGAAGGAATTTCTATGCGGTTCTTTAAGTATATGTTCCATAGTAACGGGTTCACTAATTTTTTTTAGCTATTTCATACTTCCATTTCATAGTGTTTGTTTACATAAAATTGTACTCTTCTTTATTTCTCTAACTTGTGTTATTTAACTCTTTTATACTGCAGCTCAATAGTAGCATCCTAATGGCTTTAATGGAATTTAAACATATAACAGAATATTACCCAGCACTACTGCATACATTTCTCACCTTTCCCACAATTCCTTGCAGAAAGCGGCATCAAATTTGCAATCTATCGTACTGATCCCATTGCAAACATCACTCAGAGAGTACTGCATCAGAATGGGAAATTTCTTCTTAGCTGTGAAAAATGAACAATTGTACAACCATCAGGAACTACACCGTACAAGAGTGCATATAGCCAATAAAAAACTATTTCCAATTGTAAATATCTATTTATTATTAGAGCGTCTGATTGGCAGAATGCTGGTCTCTCGCGGCAGAGGTGGTGAGTACGAAACACAGTGACATCACGCTCGTCTACCCAGCTGTAACTGGGTACCTGACTCTTCTTCTTCTTCTTGGATCCTTAGCCCCGGACCGACAAATCAGTCAGTGGCCATCACGCCTAGTGGCGTCTTGTAGGGCAGCAACAAACTATCCACATTTCGCTCAGCCAGTGGCCATCCTTCATGTTATGTCCCAACTCTGGTTCATGCTTTACATCTCAGCCTCCACTGTTCTCTGTCAGGTTGTCTTTGGTCATCCTCTCTTTCGGCGTCCTTCTAGGGTCCATAGCATAGCAGTTCTGGATTTACTGTCTGGCAATGGCTTAAGATATTAATCTTTCTCATTTTAAAATCCTCCAGTCCCATGCCGTCTGCTCAAGGTATTTCCATGTCTTCTTCATCCTTTCATTTATGTCTTCAGTTCTCTTCTCCAAGTAATTTTCAGCCTGCTGCTACCACTCGTAATCTAAGGATTCCAAAACAAGAAACTACCTCATAATGCTACCAACAGATTTCTTCAATATGTATTCTATAAATCACTAGCGCATTCAACATATCTGTTGTTCGACTGGCACTTCCCTGGTTCATGTCATCAGTTCCACACTAGTCATACCACTTCAATCCTTCTATTCTGTGCAAGAACCTGCTTATGGAAGTCTGTAACTTCTTGCTTGTTGTTTTTATTGTTCTCATTGTTTCAGGGAAGTACTGTGGCACTCATCCATCCTATTCATTCTTCATGTTTCAGAGAAGTACTGTGACACTCATCCATCCTATTCATTCTTCATGTTTCAGAGAAGTCATGTGACACTCATCCATCCTATTCATTCTTCATGTTTCAGAGAAGTAATGTGACACTCATCCATCCTACTCATTCTTCATGTTTCAGGGAAGTACTGTGGCACTCATCCATCCTATTCATTCTTCATGTTTCAGAGAAGTACTGTGACACTCATCCATCCTATTCATTCTTCATGTTTCAGAGAAGTCATGTGACACTCATCCATCCTATTCATTCTTCATGTTTCAGAGAAGTCATGTGACACTCATCCATCCTATTCATTCTTCATGTTTCAGAGAAGTAATGTGACACTCATCCATCCTACTCATTCTTCATGTTTCAGAGACATACTGTGACACTCATCCATCCTATTCATTCTTCATGTAACATGAGGCTGCAGCCATGCTGAGTAGGATGACTGATGTTTCCATGGCTTCCAGTCCCTGGTTCTTTTTAGGCCACTTCTGTTGTTGATGCCATCATCTTCTCATTTTTTTTCCTCCTTCCAGAAAGCAAAGGTATTGGGTTCGATTCACGGTATCGACAGGCTTCAGTCTACCCCAGCTGTAAATAAGTATCTGACTTTGCATTTGAGTTAAGGAAGGAAAAGGCAGTGAAGAAGGTAACTGGTCACCCCACCTCTCAATGCTGGACCTAGTATAGTGAAGTCTCTAACACTTCACTCCCCGATGGCAGTATCTCCTACGGGACTACCTTTTTAAAGAGAGCACAAATCCAGTACTGCAGAACCCCCCCCCCCCCCCCCCCCCCCCCCCCCCCCCCCCCCACCCCCCCCCCCGCCCCCCCACCCCCACCCCCACCCCCCCCCTGAGAAAGCTCAGCGTAGTTACAAGGGTGTATTCTGGTGTAATAGAGGTACGTATGTAGATGCTACATGACGCTGGGGTCGTGGCAGCTGTCAGAATAGGACTTGTCTGTCTGACAGTGGGACTGGTACATGTCATGCTACCTAATCACTTCAAATATCACCCTTCAACTTCCCATGGAGCATAGGCCTTAAACATACACGTTAAGTCCTCCAGGTGGCGTGCCACCTGTTCAAGGTCTTTCCATGTCTTCCTCGTCATTTAGGGATTGGAGTGGCTAAGAGGTATGCCGTCTGCCTCAAATTCTAAAGGTACAAGGTTTGATTCCCAGTACAGGGAATATAATTTTTTGAAATTTTTTTTTAGAACCAGTGGTTCTAATGATGTCATACTCCCCCCTGGTTTCCTGGGTAGTGAGATCGGATGCCTAGCCTTCTCAGATAAGGGTGAAAAAATAGGACGTCCCGTGTGTAAGTTGCGCACGTTAAAAATCCCACGGCAGTTGGAAATCAGAAAGAGTAGGCCATGAGGCAGCTGCCCTGGCAAGATTAAAAAATTAGAAACCTACTCACCATAAAAATATTTATAAAAATGTGTGATTCCTATATGTATGCATGCATTGGGATTCTCGCCAGTTCTACGGAGTTCGTGCATGTGCTGAGATCCTCCTAGTGTGATCTAAGGGAGGAGATCAAAGCACTGATGGAGTTGTCCATGTGCAATGAAGATGTTCCTTAAAACCAAACCAAACCTCCTCATTATCAATTCTGTCTCCAGTTCGCTTCATGCATTTTTCAGTCTGCTTCCACCTCTCCTACCCTGGAAATTCCACAAGGACTGCCTGGTAATGCTATCAGCAGGTTTCCTAAGCATGTGTGTCCTATCCATCGCCAGCGCCTTCTTCTCATCTCTTGTTCCACTGGCATTTATCTGGTTCTCGCCATTAGTTCCACCTTGGTGATCTCATCATACCATTTCAATCCTTGTATGTACCAGTAAATTGTGAAGTCAAATACTAATACTGAGGACAAGTGCTATATTTTGAAGGCCAGCATTTTAGTCTACAATTATAATTTATATGCCTGAATATTTGTTATTTTGCTAATGAAAATTTGGCTCACACTGCTGTTTCCAGCTAGAAATGTAATGAGCGATTATCCAAGTTGATGTTTGTTGCTGAAATAAGTGTTGATTGTTGTTGTTGTTTAGCTAGGGCTGCTGAGCTTCTCACTCTTTTGCAGCCAATACCAAGTTGAAGAGTCCTTGGTATTATGTATACTGTAGATATAGGCCTTTCCTGTGGCTTTTATGCCATTCTGAAACGTGCTGAGTTGAAGTCATGAGCTCCAGTTTGGCTTGCATTTAAAGGATCATCACATCTGATCCCAAGCTAGAAGTAAGAAGTGCGTGTCAAACTGTGCATTCCCCGCCATCCAAGGGGGCTCTCCAACTATGCAGAAAATAAGTGTTGAACCGCACATTAACCTTTCACAAATACTTTTGTGTCCTGTATGTAAGTGTAAGCCCTGTGTAGTCCCCGAGGTCTCTGTAAAAAAAAAAAACTGCAGCTGACAGCCACCGCTGAAAGAGCATGTGACTGCTTGGCACAGGACTTCCTGCAAGGACCCCAGCTGCCATGGAGCTTTAAGGAGCGCAAAAGAAAATGATGTAAGAGTTTGCGATGAAGACTCAGCATGGCACTTGATGATGATGACAATGAAGACGGTAATTACAGAAAGCACCATGTCACTTACGAACATCCTGACTGCTCCATGTAGCCAGCATCCAACGCAGGTCATTGTCTGAGAAACTGGCAGGACAAGCATGACAGTCAAAGTGCCGCTGAATAACACACAAGAAAATATGAGATTCAATTTTTTTATCTGGCAGTAGATTTTGATATCACTAAAAAGGTATGATTCATTCATTATCCTTCCGCTCCCCAGGGAGCATAGGCTGTCAACAAACACGCCAAGTCCACCTGTCCTGTACCGTCAGCTCAAGCTCTTTCCATGTCTTCCTCATACCTTTCATTTTTGCCTTCAATTCTCTTCTTCGTGTTTATTGGTCTCCCTTTACATCCATTTACTTGGGGATACCAGAATAAGGACTGACTGGTAAAGCTGTCAACGTTGTCTCTGTGCACGTCTTAACCATCGTCCTCTTCCAATCTCTTGCTCTACTGGCCCTTGTCTGGTTCTTATCATCACTTCCATATTGGTGATCCTATCGTGCCATTTCATATTCCTTCTAATCTACTCAAGCACCTACTTATGAAAGTCTACAACTTATTGGTTGCCAACAACAACCAAGAAGTCACTCAGTTTCAATGGTATGATTAATAAGATAAAAAGAGATTAAGCTCAATGCCATGTAGTGGTAAATGTCCTGTGGATTAAGATCTTCTCTAGCCCTAGGGAAGACAAGGGTCATATTTCAGCATTCTGTCTGCCTCTCTTTCCCTGGGGATTTCAGAACAAGGACTGCCTTGTAATGCTATCAACAGATTTCCTCAATGTGTGTCCTATCCATCACCAACGTCTTCTCATCTCTTGTTCTGCTGGCACTTGTCTGGTTCTTGTCGCCAGTTGCACACTGGTGACTTTGTCATACCATTTCAATCCTTCTATTCTAAGCAAGCACCCATTTATAAAAGTCTGTAGCTTTTTGGTTGTTGTTTTTGTTCTTCTCCATGTCTCAGAGCCATACAATAGGACCGACTTCACATTTGAGTTGAAGATTCTTATTTTCATGTTGGACTTGATTTCTATTGATCTCCATATGTTTCCCAATGCAATGAAAGCTCCTCTTGCTTTCTTGTATTCTTATTTTGATATCATTGTCTGTCCCTCCAACTTTGTCTTTATTACTACCAAGATATGTGTACACATATCTTGGCTACATCTTTTAGTGGTGCTTCTTCAAGTTCAACCTTGTTATCATTTCTTGCATTTATTCTCATTGTCTTTTCCCGGTGTATTTTCAGACCCACTTGTTGTGACCATTTTTTAGCCCTGAAACAACAAGGAAAGGAAACGATCCCGTTACACGCCCATTAAGGCATATTGGGAATATGGTGTTAGGCCCATATTTTCTTGACCGTCGGCGCACTAGGGGTGATGTGGTCAGCATCACGCCGGCCGCCTTAACCTTCCCAGAGTTGCTCTGGTACCCATTTGGGGCTGGGTCGACCCAGGAGCCGTTTGCAGCCTAAAAAAAATCTCACCCCATCTGGGGATTGAACCATAGACCACTGAGCTAGGAAGCCAATGCACTAACCACTATGCTACCGCTGCTCCCCTGAAACAACAAAGAAGTAATAATTTGCAGTAATTTATTCTATGGTGTGCACTTTTTGACTCACCCACTAAAATAAACTTACCTCAAGCCAGGTCAAGAGTATCTCTGTCGGAGACTTATTGCCAGAAATCAAGATCACTGGGTAGTAAGTAAAATGGCCGGAGAGATTTTCTGGTATGGGACTACCATCTACGTCCACACAAATCAAATATGCAGTCAGAACTGTTTTGACTCCTCTCTCTGAGGAAAAAAATGAATATATTCATTCATAACCCTCTGCTCCCCAAGGAGCATAGGCCTTCAACAAACACATGCCAAGTCCTCCTGTCACGTGCCATCATCTCAAGTTCTTTCCATGTTCTCCTCATCATCTTCACCTCTGTTTCCAGCTCTCTTCTCCATGTGCTTCTTGGTCTACCTCTGCCTCTCTTGCCCTGGGGGTTCCAGAACAAGGACTGCCTTGTAATGCCATCAACAGGTTTCCTCAGTGTGTGTCCTATCCATTGCCATCGTCTTCTTCTCATTTATCATGCTTTGGTTAAAAATGTTAACATAGTTAAACAAGGGACACTGTGCTATCTGTAACTGTTATCAGTAACTTGATTCACGATCAAGTTTGTAAGATATGACGTCATATGCCATTATCATGGGATTTTGGTAGTGCTGTAATCTTTCTTGTATCTCATTATTTAGTTGATCTTGTGAGTTATTTGCTACATAAAATTATGATGGGGGAACTGACTTGGCAGCTGTTCTGGCATCTCATTACTTCAAGTGAGCTGGTGCCCTGCTGCAGTTGTTGACTGCCTCTGTACGTTCCCCTCGACAAACATGTCTGTCATGGTAAGGTCAAGAATGTCTACTGTTGTGAATATATTTATATCTTGGTACGGTCAAGTATGTCTACTGTTGTGAATATATCTATATCATGGTATGGTCAAGTATGTCTACTTTTGTGAATATATCTATATCATGGTACAGTCAAGTATGTCTACTGTTGTGAATATACTTGTATCTATATCATGCTATGGTCAAGTATGTCTACTGTTGTGAATATATCTGTATCATGGTACGGTCAAGTATGTCTACTGTTGTGAATATATCTGTATCATGGTACGGTCAAGTATGTCTACTGTTCTGAATATCATATATAGATCCTCATGGTATCTGAGGAGATAATGTAATGATAGAACTACTGCTCCCTCAGGCATTGACGAAGGAGACTAACATGAAGTTCTGCAAAGGGCTGGCATACCCATCATGTAAAACAAAAAAACTACCAGAAACCACGACTAAAAGAGGACAGGAGTTTTGACGCAGACTTGCTTGCAAGAGGGACGGCTATTAGGTTTGTTAAGAAGAAAATGGATTGAAAGCACAGAAATAGATGCAAATGACTTAAATAATGTAAACGGGAGAGGCCATCACCGTGAGAGCGAAAATAAATCATAAAATAATAAAAAATAAATAAATATACAGGCATACCTCGGAGATATTGCAGGTTCAGTTCCATACCACCGCAATACAGCGAATATCGCAATAAAGCAGGTCACATCCATTTTTTTTGACTTCGCAGGGCATTTAAAAGCCTAAAATCACATTTGCACTATGTCTATTAAGTGCGCAATTGCGCTAGGTCTAAAAAAACAATGTATTGTAAAATTTAAAATACTATTGCTAAAACAAAATGCTAATCTTCATCATCTGAGCCTTCAGCGAATCGTAATCTTTTTGCTGGTGGAGAACCAAAATCTGTCAGAAGAAGAAGGCACGTTCTAATAAATAAACATGAATAATATGAAAAAAGCGCAATATCTGCGAAGCGCAATAAAGCGAGGTATGCATGTGTGTGTGTATATATATATATGTATGTGTATATATATATATATATATATATATATATATATATATATATATATATATATATATATATATATATATATATATATATATATATATATATATATATATATGTATGTTTGTATCTAACGCCTTAACACATTAACTACCGAATTGAAAAACACACTGTGGCCGAATTAAATTTTTTTCCCATTTTCATCCTGTAGGTGTTTGCAGAAAGTAAGCGGTAGTTTTCGTAATTGTTTACAGATTTTTATGAATTACGCGTCATTTTAAATATAAATGAATGTACTATTAGAATAAGCACAATTTGTAACTAATAGAGGTTGTTGCTATTTAACGGCCCTCCGATGGCCGAGGACTTGCAATATTTTCACAATTATAACTGCTTGCACCTCATCTCTATCAAAATCCTTATTTCAATCAATGTGCACACCGTTTTCACTCTTGTCCTCGTCTCTAGATCTATCAGTCAATTGTTGAAACAAGTTTCTAGCCTATTCAGCCGTTAGATGTACAAGCATTTTTTGTGGTCCTATCACTAGTTGCCAAGGTAAACAGTTTTACACGATTTGGTAACTAACCGAAAACGCTGAAAAACACTTGAACATAATATCAATTTTCCAGTGTTCTACAACAACCATGCTTTGGTAATTTGTTTTCCGGTAGCAACTTAAAATTTCGAACTAGATCAGAAAGTGTTTCAGTACATTTTTCATTTGTTTTATTACTAAAATTAGATCGAAGCTCTGAGCGGCTTGCGGTCCAAATGATAGGATTTCAAAAGCGGTCCCACTGGCTTGCGGTAGTTAATGTGTTAAAAAGCTGAAGCGGAGATGGATTTTACTAAAACATTTCAGTGCACGCACCTGAACCAGACTTCTCAGTGACCTGGATTTGGATAGCTTTTGCATCATCTGAAACAATTAACTTTGTCAGAAAAACATTCACATTTTTGTCAAATACAAACGTTAGTTAAAAAAATTGAGTAAATAAAAATCTAAAAAAAAAAAAGGTGAGAAATTTATGACGTTAAAATTATTTATCAAATAATAATTCAAGCATAAATCTAGAAAGGAGCCGCGGTAGCATAGTGGTTAGTGCACTGGCTTCCTAGCGCAGTGGTCTATGGTTCGATCCCCAGATGAGGCGGAAAATGTTTAGGCCACAAACGGCTCCTGGGTTGACCCAGCCCCAAATGGGTACCAGAGCTACTCTGGGAAGGTTAAGGCGGCCGGCGTGATGCCGACCACATCACCCCTCGTGTGCCGACGGTCAAGATAATATGGGCCTAACACCATATTCCCAATATGCCTCAATGGGCGTGTAACGGGATCCTTTTTTTTTTTTTTTATAAATCTAGAAGTTCCATTAAAATTGTATTAATAACAGAAGTAAATCAAATAGATAAAAATGTTTAATTATGAAATATGGAAAAGAAAGACACTGGTTGTAAAACAATCAAAGAAAAATTTTGAATATGTAATATGACACAACAAAATCAGCAACATGTTGATAGTTTAAACACGGTATCACTAATAAGGTATTTCAAATACCTTTCAAAAGATGGGGGGGAACAAAGATGCATAAAGCTAATAAAAAATTTGAGAAACGACACAATTATTTTAGAAGAGGCTTCATTTTCACAAAATATTATTGTCTCTAAATCAATATTTTTAACCATATTATCAATTGTTTTCTTCGCATTTTTCAACACTTGACCTGTCAGTCAAGCCTTCCAGATAGTTCTTAATCATCATCATCACTCTTGCAAGGAGTACAGGCCTTCAACAAACTTATGCCAAGTCTTGCTGTCCCATGCTAACTGCTTTGTTGAAGTATTTTGGTCGCTTAAAATTTCTACATGATAAGGGTAGCCAGCCCCATTCCTAAACCTCCTTAGTCGCCTCTTATGACAAGCCTGGTGGGTTACAGTGCTACTAAATTTTGATCACTATTCACATCTCTGTAACATACTGGTGAACTCCTTAATGGTGCTAACAAAATCAAAATTACATCAACCAACAAATACTTACTGCTGTGAAAGTCAAGTCCTTCATAAACACAGACTGAGCTCTTCTGAACTCCACAACTGTCTGTAAAGAAACCTTTTGTTGCTTCCTGCAAAATCAAAAAATTAACTAAAGTGCTGTAGCTTTTTCAAATACAATGTAGGTGTAATATAGTAAATACATAGGTATAATGTAGCAGCTTTTTTGTAGAGGCAAAACAGTTTGAACAGATGTGAATCTTGGACAATGAATAAACAAAAGACAAAATTAAATTTTTTGTAAAAACCAACAAAACAACAAATAATACAGCTAAAAATGAGAAATGGGTAACACGGAGGAACAAGGTCAACAACCAGACTATACATCGTGGCCTCGAAATCTGGCCCCCGCAGATACGATTTAAACAGTCCCAAATGCGATGCTTCTGGCATGTCGCCAGAAGGGGAGAAGATAGGAACCAGGTATTCACACCTCCAGGAAGACCCAGAGTTTGCGGGGGGGTGGGGGGGGGGGGCGGCGAGAGGGACATCAAATATTCTCTAAAGAAATGAGGACTAGACTGGAAAACACCTAATAGGATAACATGGCGCTCTCTCTGGCTAAACTCTACACCCCAAGGCAGAAGTGAGCTATGTAAGTATGTAAGTGGAGATTGATGTGACACACTATCAGGAAACATCAACAAGTATAACAGGACATGTCTTTCACTAGAACTGGCAGGGATGGAGAAAAGTCTGGAGTCCAAAGAGAATATGGTAGAAGAAGAATCCATAGCAACATGAAAATTCATGGAAGAGCTACAGAAAATAGCCCACAACAGAAACAAGCTGCCACATTTTTCACTGACAATTAAAAGGATACATGATGATGATACCAAGCAAAGAAACTAGACATTTCCATGGTCAAATAAAAGGATACATAAAGATACTGCCAAGCAAACAAACTAGACATTTCCTTGGCCAAATAAAAGGATACATGATGATAATGCCGAGCAAACAAACTAGACATATCCATGGTCAAATAAAAAGATACATAAAGATACTGCCGAGCAAACAAACTAGACATTTCCATGGTCAAATAAAAAGATACATAATGATAATGCCGAGCAAACAAACTAGACATTTCCATGGTCAAATAAAAGGATACATAAAGATACTGCCAAACAAAACAAACTAGACATTTCCTTGGCTAAATAAAAAGATACATGATGATAATGCCAAGCAAACAAACTAGACATTTCCAAGGTCAAATAAAAAGATACATAATGATGATGCGGAGCAAAGAAACTAGACATAACTATAACTTTACTGTTGTCATTGTTTTAGATCCCCAGAAACTACAGCTGCAAAAGCCTGTAAAAGCTTGGTGCAAGCTTCCTGCATGGGGACCAGCTGCATTGATGGCACCATGCTCCATAAGGAGCACAAAGGAAAATTATGATGAACCAAAACAACAAACAACACTAGCTTGATTTATATTTATCAGCTGGGACATTTTTGACACCATCAAGTGAACTTTTCATGTTGATTTTAACTCTGCATTTGGCTACAAGCATTTACGTGTAAATATAACATTGTTAAAAATCATTGTTACCTGAGAAAATGCAACATCTAACGACCTTGCGTACTTGGCCAGAGAAGTCGGGCTGAGCTTAAACTTGTAAAGAGGCGAGAGACTGTAAATATGCCATGTTTTCTGGAGCAAACCTGATAAAGAGACAAATAAACTAACAATTGCGATGACATGGTACGTCTCTCGTTCTACATTAAACAAAATTGCTAATGTGGAACTGATGATAACAACCAGACAAGTGCCATTGGAACAAGGGATGAGATGACACTGGCGATGGAAAGGCACACTGCATTGAGGAAACCTGCTGATTACAAGGCAATCCTTATTCTGTATTCCCCTAGGTAGATCTTTCTATGTCTGTTTTAACCGTTACATTATGTCCCCGGTTCTCTTCTTCGTGTGTTTTTCAGTCTACCTATCTTACCAGATAGATAAGAGGGCCGGCGTGATGCTGACCACATCACCCCTAGTGTGCCGACGGTCAAGAAAATATGGGCCTAACACCATATTCCCAATATGCCTCAATGGGCGTGTAATGGGATCCTTTACTATCTTACCAGGTAGATGGAGACCACAGAACACACGGAGAAGAGAACTGGAGACACGTGAAGGGGACGAAGAAGGCATGGAAAGATCTAGAGCTGGTGACATGGGACAGGAAGACTTGACATGGGACAGGAAGACTTGACATGGGACAGGAAGACTTGGCATGGGACAGGAAGACTTGGCATGGGACAGGAAGACTTGGCATGGGACAGGAAGATTTGGCATGGGACACGAAGACTTGGCATTGTGGAACCGAAGGGTGATGATGATGACTGCATTAAAGCTGATACCTCACATCTGCTTGGGTCATACCTCACATCTGCTTGGGTCATGTCGTGCGCGGGAGTGATGTTCCACGAAAAACTCTTGGTTTGCAGTTGCTTTCTTTCTTCTTTATTTTTATAACAATTTTGAGTTTCTCTAAACTGTTATATAATGAAAGTAATGAAAGTATTATAGTTTGATTTTAATATTTTCAGAAATTGTGATGCTATCAGTTTTGTAAACTCTCACTCTGAGCAATAACAGGTAATTAAAGCTTCTATATTTAGTTCCCACTCCAGACCATGTTAAGGTGTCTTATTGTATTCAGCCTTCATATATATATAATACCCATTCTGGACCTTGTCAGGATATGTATATTCAATCTTCATATACATAGTTCACGGGGGTGTTGGGAAGTCAGGTATTGGTAGTACCTCTGGTGAAGGAGCTGTCATGCCCTTTTCAGGGCAGCTCAGCCACCTTTGGTCCAAACCTGGCAT
Organism: Oreohelix idahoensis; assembly: GCA_024509875.1. Taxonomy (NCBI): domain Eukaryota; kingdom Metazoa; phylum Mollusca; class Gastropoda; order Stylommatophora; family Oreohelicidae; genus Oreohelix; species Oreohelix idahoensis. The sequence goes on along the minus strand of JAMPIV010014933.1, from coordinate 99,533 downwards.
CCAGCTCTCACCTGTGGCTCCTCGTAGCTGTCAGCATGCGACAGCGGCCACCCCCGGACAACGGCTTTGACAGGCCGGCTAAACTAGGTGAGGGTAGCCGAATGGTTATAAACCTTCGGTGAGTTAGGGTCTGCCTACCCATGCATGCGAAGACTGGATTCGATAGACTGCGCGGAAGAAACCACCTGTTGATTCAACGGGCATGACGGCGATTACCAGCAACGCGCTGTGGAGCGTAAGGAGCACAGCGAGGCACGTAGAAAGCCCTGGTCATCCACTGCACCTGACTTCATCTCCAGTCGTCTTGACTTGTCTTGCCACTGGATTGAGATGGACCCAGGCGAGAGAGTGAGGTCGACGAATTGCGCAACTCTTCCTCACTTTAATCCAAATCACCGCGCAAGTCACTCTTTCATCCATTCATCCATCCACTGACAACAAGTCCTGTGGCGATGGGCGAGCGGCAGGCGTGGGTACGCTGGCAGTCCTACACACAGGTGGCTCAGGCCATATGGTCGTCTTCCACTGATCGGAGCAGCAGTGGGATTCGGCAGCCCCCTGAGTGTCTGAGCAGCCCTCTTTAGGAAAGCACTGCTCACCTCCATGGCATGAGGAAGGGGCTAGAAAAGGTGCCCTAAACATTGCCTGCTTCACCATTACCTAACCAGCTTACCGCGGTTGGTGGGTACCCTACTTCGGCGGTCGACATATAAGAAAAAGAAAGGACAGATTTGTCCCCCTCATTCTAGGCGCATGGAATGTGCGCACTTTACTTGACAAAGACTTTAACGCAAACAGACCTGAGAGACGAACTGCCCTGATTGGGAGAGAACTGGCCAGGTACAACATTGACATAGCAGACTACATGCAGTCATTGCATCAGTTCCTAAAGCAGATAAGCTCATCATTCTTGGTGACTTTAATGCAAGAGAAGGCTCAGATAACATCTCCTGGAATGGCACTATTGGTAGGTACGGCGTGGGTCGCTGTAACAGTAATGGACTTCGTCTCCTCCAGACTTGCGCAGAACATGACCTCCTTGTCACCAACACCATTTTTCGACTTCCTACCCGCAACAGGACCTCCTGGATGCACCCTCGCTCAAAGCATTGGCACCTAATTGACTATGTAATTGTTGGGAAGAAGGACAGGCAAGATGTCCAGGTGACCAAGTCCATGTGTGGTGCCGAATGCTGGACTGATCATCGCCTCATTGTATCTAAACTTAAAATTCGTATCCAACCAGCCAGGCGCCCTCAGGGGAAGAAAACTCAAAAGAGGCTGGATGTTACCAAACTAAAGAAGACAAAAATCAAACAGTCATTTACTGACACCTTAGAAGACCGTCTCAAATCTATCTCGCTAGACGGCCAAAGTGTGGAAACAAATTGGGCAGCCCTAAGTGAGCAGATCTACAACACTGCTACAGAGGTCCTGGGTCCTTCCATCAAGAAACAAAATGACTGGTTTGATGAGAACTCAGATGATATAAAGCAGATGTTGGCTGAGAAACACCATCTCCATAAAGCATATTTAAATGATCCAAAATCTACATCCAAGAAAGACGCTTTCAACAACATGCGTAGAATCGTCCAACATAAACTATGCCAGATGCGGGATTCATGGCTGAGTAATAAAGCAGATGAGCTCCAAGGCTTTGCTGACAGCCATGACTTGAAAAACTTTTACCTTGCACTCAAAGCGGTCTATGGTCCAACATCATCAGGATCTTTTCCCCTCCTTAATGCAGATGGAAAAACACTAATTACAGACAAGGAAAAAATGCTCCAACGCTGGGCTGAACATTTTAATAATATCTTGAACCAGTCATCATCTATTAACGACGAAGCCATCATCCGCCTGCCCCAAATTCCTATAAATGAAGCATTAGATGATGTACCAACTCTGGAGGAAACTAAAAAAGCGATTCGTCAACTGTCTAGTGGAAAGGCCCCTGGCTCTGATTCAATTCCTGTTGAGGTTTATAAAGATGGCGGTGCAGTTCTGATAGAGAAACTTCATATGATCTTCCAGCAAATGTGGCAGAGTGAAACCATCCCACACGATCTTAAAGATGCCTCAATTATACATCTATATAAACGTAAAGGTAATCGCCAAGACTGCAACAATCATCGAGGCATCTCTCTTTTATCAATCGCTGGGAAGATATTCGCCAGAATTCTTTTGAATCGCCTTACGGCTCATCTTGACAAAGGTCTTTTACCTGAAAGTCAGTGTGGATTCCGGAAAGAACGTGGAACCACAGATATGGTGTTCGCTGCAAGACAGCTACAAGAAAAATGCCAAGAACAGCACTGTGACCTGTACACAGCTTTCATCGACTTGACAAAGGCGTTCGACACGGTCAGTAGAGAGGGTCTATGGAAGATCATGGCAAAATACGGCTGCCCAAAGAAATTTATCACAATAGTGCAGCAACTGCATGATGGAATGCAGGCTAGAGTTCAGGAAAACGGTGAGCTATCAGAGCCTTTCCCCGTCTCAAATGGAGTTAAACAAGGTTGCGTACTTGCACCGACTCTGTTCAGTATCATGTTTTCTGCTATGCTGACTGATGCTTTTAGAGACGGGGACACAGGAATCGACATTAGTTATCGTATTGATGGAAAATTGTTTAACCTTAGGAGGCTTCAAGCAAAAACCAAGGCCAAATCACACACCATCAGAGATCTTCTGTTTGCTGATGATTGTGCCCTCAATGCTGGCTCAGAGGCTGATCTGCAGCATAGTGTGGATAGATTCTCCGAAGCCTGCGCCAACTTTGGGCTTACCATCAACACGAAGAAAAACAGAAATCATGTACCAACCAGCTCCTGGCACAGTTTATACTGAGCCAGTCATCAAGGTTAATGGTGAGAAACTGAATGTTGTGAACAGATTCACATACCTTGGTAGCACACTATCCCAGAACATTGTCATTGATGATGAGGTGAACACCAGGATCTCCAAAGCCAGCAGCACATTTGGCAGACTATACACCAACGTTTGGCATCGAAGTGGCATTAGTCTACAGACAAAGCTGAAGGTGTACAGAGCTGCGGTGCTTCCAGTGCTGCTATATGCATGTGAAACATGGACTGTATACAGGCGCCACGTAAAGAAGCTAAACCACTTCCATACAGTCTGTCTCAGGAAGATAATGAACATCAAATGGCAAGACAAGATCCCGGATACCGCCGTTCTTGACAGAGCTGGTATCCCTAGTATTGATACTATTCTGATGCAGTCACAAATTCGCTGGGCAGGTCATGTAGTCCGCATGCCAGACCATCGACTGCCAAAGATACTCTTTTATGGTGAGATGCAGAAGGGTAAACGCTCCCATGGTGGCCAAAAGAAGCGCTTCAAAGACATGTTAAAGACGTCATTGAAAACCTTTGACATAAACCCAGACACATGGGAAGCTGCTGCGCAAGACCGAACTGCTTGGCGCACATCTCTTCGTAAAGGTGCAGCAGCATGCGAATCATCCAGAAGAGCAGCAGTGGAACAGCGGAGACAAGCTAGAAAGGACCGTGAAATAAAACCTTCACATGAAGCAAACATTCCCTGCCCACACTGTCCAAGATCTTTCCAGGCCCGCATCGGGCTCTTCAGTCACCTTCGTACCCATAGACTAACCTAACATATTCTTAAATAATTGGATGAACAGAGTGGTCTTCATCACCCGTGATGGACGAACAACAACCACATAGTTCACACTCTGGACCATATAAGTGTGTCTTGCTGTGTTCAGTCTTCATATATATATATATTGCCCAGCCATTTTCACATGCTCTTTTTTTTTTTTTGTCAGTTATAAATGGTAAATTTCACGTCTGTAAATTTTTTTTTTAAGATTAGATGCTATCAGAAAAATATTTTATGAAATCATCATCTTTTTCACTCCTTACAGAGCAAGGAACCACCACTGCAGATAGCCCACTAGAGGAAGCAGCCTACATTAAAGCAAAAACTCTTATAGTGGTAGTTTCTATAGTTTTTTTTAAAAATATATATTATCGTACGGCCGCTATTACTCGAGGCAAAATCTCCGGTTAGTATGTCTAACCTGAGACTCATTTTAGGCGAGTATCCCTTTTTCCCTGTACACTGACAGGTGTCCTCTCGCCATTCAGGCATATACTCGCCGTCTTCAGAGATACCCATTAGAGGTGGGTTGGCCCAGGACCCGTTCAGGTTATTCCAGTGCCCGGTCGACGACACTCCTTCAAATGTCTTCGCCAGGGCTCAAATTATTCCAGTCCAAATCCCGGCCGACGATACTTCTTCAAATGTACTCACCCGGGCTTGAACCTGGGATCTCCTGATTGCCAGCGCAGTGTGGTAACCACTACACTAGCGCGGCTCTATAGTCATTTGTTTTACATGATGAGGTTGCCAACCCCATGCCCAACCTCTTATTAGTTGCCTTTTATGACACGCTTAAGACAGCAGACGTCTTACTCTTTCTTAGTCTTCTCAGAGACCTCGGTGAACTACACGAGGCACTTTTCTATATTACATACAAGAAATTTCTTAGGCGTCCTTCTGTCACAACATTTTGTTACACCAAAGTTGCAATATGAAAATTATGTAAAAGTCGTGTGCTTCTGACCATTGCAATAAATTACACAAAGCTTGAAATAGCGCACATCTTTTCCCCACCGAAGTTGCAGTGTGAAAACTACATAAAAGTCGTGCACTTCTGGCCATTGCACTAAATTTCATGATCATTAATCTTTAGCATTTCTTTATGTGTCCATGATTAAATTTTTCACGAAGCAATTTTTTCGTGCAAAGAACTAAATTGAGCATGTGTTGAAACGACGTTTTATTTTCATCCTTAATAATGCCATTTGTTCGATTCTTTATACAATTTCTTGAATTTCCCCAATTTGTAATTTGGGTGAGCGTGACTAAAGAATGGAGTTTGTTACATTTGCAGTAACAGCCGATTTAGTCGCTTAAGTCTATACTCCTTTAGATACTGATTCAGAGTAATACAAAGTTTATTTTGAATTTTTTGTTTTTAAAAACATGCACCAAGGCAAGATGTACAAAAATATCCATTACTTAACAAAACATGTGATAAAGCAGCTGTTAATTAATTAGTCCAATTTCAGTCCATTTGCTTTTGCTTTCTTTCACTTCTGCCCATGCCATTTTTGAAGTGTTGCTCCTAAGCCTCATAAGTAATGCATCCAGCTAAATGACCACAGGAGAATGAGTGCTGACGTCACGCCATATCATGCTGCAGTGGTAAATATTAAGTGAAATGGTTGCAATATATACTTGTAACTAACATGTTTATTATAGGTAAAGCAAATAAAAGATGCCTCACGTAGCCCCTGGGGTGTCCCATGAGATAAAGAAAGAATACGCTTACTACTCCCTCAGGCATCTTGAACAATGGGATTATGCACAGGGTTCGCAACCTCATCATGTAAAACACAATGCTACTGAAACCACAGCCGCATGAGCAACAGAATGCTTAATGGGGACCAACTGCAGTAGGGAAGGGGGGCATGCTCTATAAGGAGTAACAAGGAATATGATAATGATAGAATAAATAAACAATTTTAACTTCAACGGTAATCATTTGATAAATAATCATTTGATAAATAATCATTTGATAAATAATCATTTGATAAATAATCATTTGATAAATAATGCCGAAAACTTTGATGTTCTTAACAGCTACAAAACTACAAATCACCTGGAAAAGGAATTTAAAACTACATTTTTTTCTAAGCAAGTGGATCATTTTCATTGTATCTTCCCTTCATTAATGCTCTCAACTCAAATCTCACAGAGAGCATGTTCTTAACAGCTACAAAACAAATATTACCTGGAAAAGGAATTTAAAATTAAATTAGTTCTAAGAAGGATCACTACATTTGTACCTTCCTTCATTACTGCTAAACTCGAATCTTACAGGGAGCCTTACTACTGACTCCACAACACTGGAGGGAGTAAGTAATCTCTTTACCTGTATAGTCACGTTCCTCAACTTCAGATCCTCCTCTAGCATCTCTTGTACTTGCTTTGGAATAAATGGATTAAAAACAGAATACACATCAATGGTGACCAAAGTAAAAAAAAGTAATTGGTGAAAAAACAGAATGGTTTTAATAAAGGTGAAGAAAAAAAACAGACTGATTTAATAATAGCATACATGCTACACCTTGGAGATGAAAAACCTGTACAAAAAATCCAAAACCCTGTATAAAGACTAAAAAAAAAACAGCAAAAGAGTTAATTTGTGTAAAAATATTTTCAATTACAGTGGGCTGCATTTTAAATGAGTTTGCCTTTTAAAGCAGGTCTTCACTTATTTTAAAACCCAAACAATAAATATCCGAGTTTATTTTACACTGTAAAAATAATGGGATGGTGTCATCATTTAGTCTATTTCTGTGTTTAATTATCACTAACAGACTGGGAAATCCTGTGTTCAATTGGACCTTATAAAAGAACTCTGAGACACAGTAATAAGAGGAATGGGTTAGAAAACCTGTACAGAAATTATGTACAGGGTGTACACATCTCAAAACGCAAACACCTTGTACAGATTATGGGTAAACCATAGCATGTGGCATGTATGTAATAGTGAAAGAAAAACTGACTAATTTAACTCTTTAAGTCCCAATTGACTTTATATATCCTCAGGGGTTAGACGCGCTTGGCCCAATCGACTTTAAAAAGCGTTTAGTGTATGTGCCTCTGTTTCTAATTATAACTACCCACAAACCACCCAAAACGTCATTTCCGACTGGAAGTACATTCTTTTAAATAACGCACGTGTTCTAAGAGTGGACGTTTTTCTGTTTTGAGATATTTATTTTAGATTTTTAAAGCGATTTTTTTAAGCGCATATTTTCTAACAAAAAATGGCCACACCCACTTCTTCGAATGGTAGTCCCAAAAGGTTAACGTCAGATCAAGCTCGTAAGTTATTTGAAGAAATTTTTGAGATTGACTGTAGTATATTCACAGGATATCAAAAGTGATCTTTTGTGATTTCCTATGGATTTTGTGCTTTCCTATGGATTATGATTATGTGTTTTCCTATGAATAATATCTTCATAAGAGGAGCAGCTCGGCAAGGTAAGAATATATCTATTTCTTTCAAATTTACCTGCTTCTTATTCCGCCTCCATTTTACTTTACATTTTACTAACTAATAAGTTTTATTGATAAATTTAAATTATGCACAAGATGCAGTTACTAACAATTATTCATGTGTAAATAATATAATTCCCATCTTTCTGATGTATAAACTGAAATTTCCTCTTTTTTACAACAATATGACCTGTTGTTGTAATTTGTGAAATTAACAATCTTCTGAGTGTTTATTGATTAAAAACTGATTGTACTTTGTAAGAGTACTTCTGTTTGTGACATTTTGAAACTTTAATGTTGGATATTATCATGAGGAACAATTGTAGAAGAATTTTAATGAATACTTTTCCTCTAATTTTGCACCGGCTTCTTCTTTTATCCTCCATTTTACCTTGAATAACTAATAATTTTTCAATGAAAGCTTTTATACTTGTAGCACAAGAGTAAAGGACATTCAATTACCTTCAGTTTCATATACAACAACAAAGTTATTTATGCATATGAACATTTTAAAAAAATATTTCCAAACAACAATAAAAACGCACTGGGGTGGCCATTTTTGCTTGGGCCAAATCCACTTTTTTGCTTGGGGCTGAAAGAGTTAACATAGTGGAAAAAAACCAGACTAATTTAATTAGGGGGGGGGGGGGAACAGACAAAATTACTAAAGGTGGAGAAAAAACTGACTAAATTACTAAAGTGGAAAAAAACTGATTAATTTAATAATGGTGAAATAAACAGACATAATAACAAGAGGGCTCTATATAATGATCAAACGTGTACTTTAATAATCTGCAGCTGTTATTTTCTCAACTGTCTGTTCATCAATTCTTTTAATCTCTCAAGGATGATTCCATTTTTTAATATTTCACCTGGCATCTTTAATAACATTATTGCTCTGTAATTTGTGCACTCTTGTAAATCTCCCTTCTAACAACTTGACCAGATGTCCTTCCTTCCAGTCTGCAGATATTTCTCTCTCCCAGACTCTACCAAGTAATTTGTATAATATCTCTGCCTTGCAGGAATATCCATTTATGGGCAGGGCTTCAGGAGTAAACCGTGAGGATTTGTTGTTGATTAACTAGGGCTGCTGAGCTTGTCGCTCTTTAGCAGTCAATGCCGAGCTGAAGAATTCCGAGACAAAAGTAGCTATTTATAACTAATTTGGACATGCTGATCATGAATATGAACTTACAAATCGCGAATTAGCTCTAGTTTTTAAGATCGGGGGGTGTTTCAGTTGGCTGGTGGCTTCACCTTCCTGACGCGAATGACCCAGTCCTTCTCTTTTCTATAGCCCTGGCGCGTGATTCTCCACGAGACGGATAGCCTTGAGCGCCAATTGGATGACGCAATCTGTAGCAGTCATTGCAACCACATTTCCTCCTTGTCATCATTTGTGTTGTGGATTCTGTGAGTGCAGACGTGTCGTTCAAGATGCCTCGTGAATGTGTGAACAGTGCGGATTATTTTTGCTATATTTGCGGACAAATAACTTTGCTATCACAAAGGCGACCCATTACACCGATGATAAAGAAAGCTTACAGCCTTTATTTTGGTTGTGAGATCGGTGACCAGGACCAGTATTGGGCCCCACACATATGTTGTCAATCCTGTGCAACGAATCTGCGCTGCTGGTTGAACCGAAAAGGACGATCGATGCGTTTTGCAGTTCCAATGGTGTGGAGGGAACCGACAAACCATCTTAATGATTGTTACTTTTGCATGACTCCTCCAATTGGACATGGTATTTCTAAGAAGAAAAAGCGGCCTGTGACCTATCCGAATATTCCCTCTGCTATGCGGCCAGTGCCTCACGGGGAAGGACTTCCTGTTCCGGACCCACCAGAATCTTATACTCTGGATGATGAAGAAGATAATAAGGCCAGTGGACATCCGTCACCTGTGAAAGCATCTACATAAAGAAATCCTGATTTTGTGCCTATTGAAGAGTCTGCACAGTCACATAAAATTACCCAGAGTGAATTGAATGATCTAGTGAGAGATCTGGAATTGCCAAAAAATAAAGCAGAGCTGTTGGGGTCCAGACTGCAGCAATGGAATCTTCTAGAAGAGAATGTGCATGTGTCTGTGTTTCGTGCTCGGCAAAAAGATCTGCTTCCATATTTCAAAATGATAGATAACCTCATTGCTTGCGTTGATATAGTGGGTCTGATGGCAGCACTACACATCAACTACAAAGACGACGATTGGAGGCTGTTCATTGATTCGTCCAAGTTGAGCTTAAAAGCTGTGCTGCTCCATAATGGTAACGTTTTACCATCTGTTCCACTCGGGTATGCAATCCACATGAAAGAAACGTACAACAACATGAAACAACTGTTACACACCATCAACTATGACAAGTATAAGTGGCAGATTTGTGGTGACCTGAAGGTCATTGCCATCTTGATGGGGCTACAGCAGGGTTACACAACGTTTTGCTGTTTCCACTGTCTGTGGGACAGCCGTGCCAGGACTTCCCACTACAAGAAAAAGGATTGGCCCCAATGACAATCACTTAAATCAGGGAAGAAGAATGTACTTAACAAACCACTTGTAGAATCCCACAAGATCTTGCTCCCTCCTCTCCACATCAAACTTGGACTAATGAAGAATTTTGTAAAGGCCATGGATCGAAATGGGGCAGGATTTTTATACCTTCGTGATAAATTTCCAAGACTTAGTGAGGCCAAAATCAAGGAAGGTGTATTTGTCATTCCACAGATACTGTCAGCTCTTCCGAGATCAGCGTTTTGATGATATCCTCACAGGTGATGAAAAGTTAGCTTGGAATGCTTTCCAGCAAGTGGCCACAAACTTTCTAGGAAACAATAAGGCTGACAATTACCAGGAGCTTGTAGAAACCCTCTTGCAGCGCTACGAGAGACTAGGGTGCAACATGTCTTTGAAATTACACTTTTTACACTCTCATCTGGATTTCTTCCCTGCTAACTGCGGTGCTGTCAGTGACGAGCATGGGGAACGATTTCATCAGGACATTACTACCCTCGAAAAAAGGTACCAAGGGAAATGGAATGCAGCAATGCTAGCAGACTATTGTTGGACCCTTGTGAGAGATGCTCCAGAAACTCATTACAAGCGACAGGCAAAAAGGCGTCGCTGTGAATCATTTCCGCTATGAGCATTATTATCATATGGTATGTATATGCAAATGTGTAAAACTTGTTTTATAGATATTTAAAAAAAACTAGAGCTAATCTGGTATTTTAATGGCCATTTTCATATTCAGCAGCCCAAACAACATAAAGGTAACTTGGTTTAATCTCAGATACACTCAAAAAGTCAAAATTTGTTGTCCAGTATAATGATTAGACATTGTGGTAACTCCTGCAACGTGATTGGTACAGTGGTGATGTTCCCTACAGAGTCACCTCAGATTTAGCAAAATGAAGCTCACACAACAAGCAAAAGAGAGAAAAACATGTATAAAAGGAACACCAGGCAAACAAAAAATAGCTGAGGGCTATCACCTCAGGGGTGCATTCCCATAGTCAGTTATCACTGAAGGGGGCTACTTTTGGTATCAATATCAGCTTTGAGGACCTCTGCTAGAATGGAGGACCTCTGCTGGAATGACATCCTGTCCGGCAGCTTTTCTATGTCTCAGAAGCTTTATGGCTTTCTTTATTTCTTCCTTACTTGATTTTTCACAGTGAACTTGTAACTTCTTTCTGCTGGCTGGATGCGTGGGTGGTCATGTGGAGCTTGTCTATTAGGAAGTTCATCAAAATTTTCATCCACCTCTTCATCTGCTCTGTTAGGCTGTTAAGTAAACTTCCATTCTTGTCTTTAATAAAGTCATATGATTGCTTATATTTCCCAATTAGCTTCTTTCGTACTGTTGTACAGGTCCTTCATATTTCCATTAACTGCGGCTTCTCTGCCTCTCTAGCCAACTCATCAATACATCTGCTCTTCTCCTGATGGTTCTTCTTACTTCTTTGTTTGCTTCAATACATATTTCAGCAATCTTGACACTGGAACTTCTGGTTTTGCTACTATTTAATAATGTTTCTTGTTTCGCTTCTTTTATCTTTTTGATGGTTTCTGTTGTAATCCATGCTTTGTACTGGCGTTCATTTTTTTTTCCAGAACACGTGCTACATTAAATATAATTTTGTATAGCCGCCAGTGGTCTTTTGTATCTGCTACACCCCAGGTTCATGTTTTGTAATGATCTCTTCAATGCCGTTATTGTCTTTTCCTATCTTTACATGTAAGTTACCCATCAAAATTGTAATGTCTTCTTTCTCTTGTTATCTATATTGTATAGTCTGGTGTAAAATTCTTTGTTGTCATTAGCTGGTGCATAACACTGCGCTGGCTTGGCCATTTCCGCCACATGGAAGATGGTCGCATCCCAAAAGATATCTTCTACTGACAACTGGCAGATGGAAAAAGAACAGTTGGGTGAATGCAGCTGAAGTTCAAAGATGTGTGCAAGAGAGACATGAGAGCACTGGACATAAATCAGGCAACCTGGAAGGATGAAGTTGCTGATCACATCAAGTGGTGATGCTCTCTACAGCGTCACCTCAGACTGGGTGAAAAGCTCTCATGGCAAGCAGAAGCAAGGAGAAAACGTTGAAAGGAACACCATGAAAAAAAGCAGCTGAGGGTTGTTACCTCAGGGGCACATTCCCATAGTCAGTCATGACTGAAGGTGCTATTATGATTATAATACTATTTTAATACTGGATGATGTTTATCTTTATTTTCTTTTTAGCAGTTTTGAAATATTTAATTCAACTGCCAGTGACAGCTTAAATTAGAGAGAATAACGTAAGCATTATTAAAAACTTTATTATAAATTCACATATACAATACGAAAATCATTTCAATGTGAGAAAAGATCTTAATCTTAATTAAAGCTTTCTACCAATATAAAGACTTTCAACTCACCAACTGATCGTCTGCACAAAGGGGTCTTGGTAAAACGAGGTGTTCTTGTTGGATTGCGAGATATAGATGAGTAGGGGGTGTATGCATGTAACCTTTCGGCACTTATCTGGCCAGGTGTAGATACCCCATTCATTTTTCTTTTTATGTGAATCTGGAATGACTGTGGAATCACCTGCAGAATGATGAAAAACACAGAAACTATCATTATGCAAACACTGATTCATTATATATGCTCCCAGGAAACAAAATTCGAATTTAACCAGATATGGTCTTTACTTAAAAGTGTTAATGCATGCTTTTGGTATGGGGGTCAACTTCAGTAGTGACCAGATGTTAGTTAAGTGGTAAATAAACTCAAACAGCCAGGACATCGTAAGCAGAACTGTAAAAGATCAAAAACTGGTGGCTAGCAATAAGTGTGGCTTCATGTTCCACTAAATTTTTTTTTTAAATAGTTCTTGAGGAACAAGCACTGGATATACTAAACGAAACACTTGACACCAAAGCTTCTGTAAAATTTTGTCATCCTTAGTCAACATGGTAAAGGTAGTCACATGGCAGGTACCGCCACAGAGGAATGAAGTGTTACAGACTTCATTGTACTAGGCCTCAGCTTTATGAGGTGGGCTGACCGGTTTCCTTCCTCACTGCCTTTGCCTTCCCTAACTCAACAGCAGAGTCAGGTACCCATTTACGGCTTGGTAAAACTGGAGTGTGACGCTATCTAGTTTCAAACCCAGTAACTTTGCCTCGAGAAGCAAGTGCTCTCACCACACTGCCACCTAACACTTCCTCAGTTAATACCATCGCACATGCACAAGTGATGTAATTGCGCAAGTTAAGAGTAGCACCCTAGGAAAAAAGTGTCTAGCAAGAAAAGCCACCAGTTCAGAATGCAGGTAGCAAAGTCATTAAAAAGGAGCCTATCATAACTGCAACAAACTTTTTCAGAAATTCACAAGTGAATACAGACTGAAAGAGATCTATGAAGATGTGAGTAGTCACATCCTCTGGTCTATGAATGACAACACAGAGGATCTCTGTACAGCAATCACAGAAGTCAACAGCCATCAAACAGTTTAAACTTGACACAGGCACCTCTGCCACAATCCTTAGCAGGAAACAACCTTAACATACGATACAAGTCTCTACAATACCAATGCAAGATTCTGTGTAATTCAGGAGGGGTTTAAACTGTCTCCACTCTGCACATTTCAAGTGGCACTCAAGAATTATAGTAGGCTGAAATGAAGAACTGTCAGCCTTCTGGTTGATATGACCTTAAAAAGGAATTCAGAGATGCAATAAAAAAAGGGTACAGGTTAGGAATCTTAAAACTACCCTAAACCCCCAACAATAATCCTCACCCTAATGACGCTGTCGAGTTATTTGGATGACGTCGAAAAACACGTTCCGCTGTGCTCAATTTCAACCATCATGGTCAAACTACACAGAAACAATGTAGGCTAGGCCTATATACCAAAATACCAGCCATGCTCATTTCTCAGTAAAATGTGTGAAATGACAGAAAGCTGTTTTGACATTTATTTTTGGCCTCATGTTGAACAAAATGGAGAAAACGTGTAGGACTTATTTTTGCATTTCTGTATGAGAACAAGAGAAAAGTGGTTTCCTCTAGCTTTTTTTAAAAAAGACGTGGAAATATAACAAGCTATACAGGTATACCTCGGAGATATTGCGGGTTCGGTTCCAGACCACCGCAATAAAGCAAATACCGCAAGAAAGTGGGTCACACCCATTTTTTGGCTTCCCAGTGCATATAAAAGCCTAAAATCATGTTTACACGATGTCTATTAAGTGCGCAATAGTGCAAGGTCTAATAAAAACAATGTACTGTAACATTAAAAATACTTTATTGCTAAACCAAATGCTAATCTTCATCATCTGAGCCTTCAGCGAATTGTAATCTTGTTGGTGATGGAGAGCCAAAATCTATTGGAAGAAGGAACGCTCTAATAAATAAACATGAATAATTTGAAAAAAAAGTGCAATATCTGTGAAGCGCAATAAAGCGGGTTTGCCTGTATAGTTCGACTTAGTCCGGATTTATGAAGGGCAGATGTTCAAATGGACCAACTAAGCAAACTAAAACATGAAGTGGGACCGAAGACGCAGTAAAAGAGATGAATGCAGTCAGCGACTCATAGCTTGCGTCAGGGTCAGCGAACCAGAGCTGACCAAGACCCTACTCCACCTCCAAGTGGTGGTCCTGGAAACAGGCTGCATCAATGCAGTCTGGCCGAGACAGTATGGATCGAAGTGGGAAGGCAAGCCCGGTCCCAAAAATGCCATGCTGAAAACGGATGTGTCGGGCCGAAAGGCGCAACTATCGCAGCTTCGCTGTAAATGGCGACACAGCGTAACAAACGTCCTTTTCAGGACGAACGTAGAAGAAGAAACATGTAGTAAAATCAGAATTTCAAAAGAAAGAAAACACGTGGTTGTGTTCTTAGACGTAGCTAGTCTACGGTGGATGCTGCAGTGTGAATGAAAGCGATAAATATACGCTCGTCTAATGTAAAAATAAATGGCTGATGCGAAGGACGATGAACTGGACGCCGCCATAATGTGACTCCGTGTGGTGTATTTTGCGTGTGGTGCTGTGTGTTTGCACATAACATAAATTTCGTGAGCATGATTTATTATGGAATTAGAAATTTGAGGCATTAGGCCTATATATCATAAATGTAACCTTTAAGATGTTGAAATGGGTAATTTCCTATTACTCGTGGGTTTTTGCTCCGCAGTGAATATGTGTAGGCCTAGTTATGTCTTGTTTCGTAGCAGTTAGGGTTAGGATTAGTATTAGGGTTAGGATTAACACTAACCCAAACCCTAATCCTAACCCTAACTGCTACGAAAGAACACATATTCACTGCGGAGCAAAAACCTATGAGTAATAGGAAATTAACCTGAAATGGATATTTTTTGTTCGTTTTAGTTGAAATTTGTTTAGTTTAGTAGTGGGTGTTTTACACTGTGTCAAAGTGATACGCTCGCGTGAATAACGTTCGGGAAAAATGGCTGATCTTGTTCTACTATCCTTCCCATTTACCAAATAAATAATAAAACTCATTTAGGCCTACCACATTTTAGCAAAACTGCGCCCGATATGTCCAATAAGCCAAACTTCCCTACCGGGAAAAGCAAAATAACAACACAATCACCTGGATCGTCAAAATTTAAACTTCTAACAATATTCTAAGCTTACGACCGACTTCCGGATTTTGTTTCTATCGTTAAATAACCGTGTTTAGTAATTGCGCGACTCGTTAGATTAGGCGTTAAATAAATATTACACACACACATAAAGGTATGTCTTCAGGCACTCGTAAATAATAAAGAAATAGAAAACTAGACAACAGAAAAACAACAGACGTGAGTGGCTTTCCGGGAAATCGAACCCAGGACCGTCCGTGCGGCACCCCCGCCTAGCTATGGAAGCGAATCACACTTAGGCGTTGCTCTGCTGTCGTAGGTTGGATGTAATGGCACTCAATTTTATTGTTTCCGCCCTTGCCTTGATAATACATTCTACATTCTGATGAGATGTTTTCTGTTCACAACGTGATGTTTTTCTTCCCGCTAAAAATGCTGTCGTCCTCTTGCCGTTTGCTTTCAACTTGTTCATTCTATTATGATTTTTAGCCCGTATTACGTGTCTCATTGCCCAAATGTTAACTGTCTAATTACTACTCTTTTCAGTTATTGTCTTTTTTCTCCAGTCGTTTCGATTACTTATCTTTTTCATCAATTATTTTCTATGCAATGTACAGATATAATAAAAACCAAATAAATGTAAAAAGCCCAATGGGCTGATCACCCGTTGGCTTGTCACACCGATTACGGAAACAACGGCAGAAGGATCTATTTGTTGTTGCCCTAAAGACGCCGCTAGGCGTGATGGGAAACTACAACAGAGAAAATCAATCTGCTGTTGCCATTAAGACGCCACAAGGCGTGATGGCCTCTGACTGCTTGGTCGGTCTTTGGCTAAGGACGGAAGAAGAAGAAGAAGAAAATGTAAAAAAAAAAAAAAAAAAAAGGTAGCGGCCATAGCGGATACCCGTAGGGGAGTGAAGTGTTACAGGCTTCACCATACTAGGTCCAGCATCGAGAGGTGGGGTGACCAGTCAGTACCTTTCCCTTCCCTAACTCAAAGAACAGAGTCGGGTACCCATTTACAGCTGGGTAGACTGGCGTGTCGATACCGTGATTCGAACCCGGAACCTTTGCCGCGAAAGACCACCGCTCTAACCACTCTGCCAATCGGAAATAAATATGGGGATGAGTAAAACATAAATCAAAAGCTTAATTAAAAGAAGAATAACTAACGAATGGCCAGTGTCGTGAGAATGGAACTTGAAAGACATACTTGCATATAAATTGTTCAGGGCTCTTAACAAGAACGTGTCAGGTACCTAGAGAACTAAACATTCCTAGCAATAAGAAAGGTCCTAGACTGCAACTAGGAATGAGCTGTTTTAGAATAGAAGAACCTTACTGCTTAGAGTGTCTAGAAGAAAATAATATAGATCATTTCCTACCAAAATGTAGGAAGTATGAACAATTAAAGACAACTAATTTTAGATTATTTGCGGGCATGTGACTCGTTCATTGTAGTGAAGTCTGGATCATGTCTCGGCGATCATTCAAAAAAACTTATCACCGCGCAACCCCCGTAGAAATAACTGACCAATGAAACGCCAGCTTGGTACACGCAATGTCGGCGGATACGCTAGGCTAGTCAACATGGAGACAACGAAAGTGTAGATGTTGACAATATTTCGGAAGGCAGTGTGCAAAGAATCATGGAGTACCTAGTTAAAGAAGGACCCAATTCGATAATAGGGATCATTAGCCGTAGGCAGATAGCAATAGATTCACTTGATGTGTTGTAGAGATGAAGTTATTATGAATAGAAGACAGTGGAGCATGAACCATGTTGTGTTTTCACCTGTTTCTGCTGTTCCAGTGAATAGTCGGATAAACTATAGTATAAATTGGATATCCATAGTGATAGAGCTCATTCATAATAGTAAAATAAGCCTAACATGGAGGAAATCGGTGCAGAAATAAGGACTCCAGACATATTTTGGATTTTGCATTGGAGCACACTTTGCCAAAACCTACACTTTATTGGGAGCAAACTGCCACAGTAAGATCGGGAAGGAATTATTCACCATACATAGACATAAAAAGAGGTGTCAGACAAGGTTGTGTGCTGTCCCCCTGCCTATTTAATTTATACACCGAAAAAATTTTCAAACAGATACAGGAAATACCAGGACTGAACATCAGTGGAAGATCAATAAACAACCTTAGATATGCAGATGATACCGTGTTGTTAGCTGAAAGCGAACAGGAGTTACAAGAACTAGTGAAGCAAGTGAACAGTATAAGTCATGAATATGGACTCGACATTAATATTGAGAAAACTAAAACTATGATAATTAGCAAAACAGACGATAAACCCACATTAAAGATAAGCGTAGATGGGAAAATCCTGGAACAAGTCAAGAGCTACGTATATCTTGGTCATATAATAACAGAAGATGGCAGATGTGAAACAGAAATCAAGAAGAGAATAGGAATGGCCAAAGCTACATTCAACAACATGAAACATATACTGACATCCAAACAGTTATCTCATAAATTAAAACTGAGAATCATAAAGTGTTATATATATTCTGCATTTCTGTATGGTGCAGAAACATGGACGATGAATAAGCATTTGGAAGAAAGAATTGAGGCTCTTGAAATGTGGATATATAGAAGAATATGGCGTATCTCATGGAAAGAGATGAAAACAAATAAGGAGGTCCTAGAAAATCTAGGTATGAAAAGAGAACTAATGAGAGAGGTCAAAGTTCGGCAGCTAAAATACTTTGGCCACATAAAAAGGCATAACACCTTGCAGAAGACCATAACAGAAGGGAGAGTTGACGGCAAACGTGCAAGGGGAAGACAGCGCTATAAGTGGGAAGATAACATCAAGAGATGGACGGGAAAGAGTCTATCAGAGTGTACCACCAAGACAAGAGACAGAAGACGTTGGAGATCCATTACAGCCAACCTTCGTTGTGGAGATGGCAACTGATGATGATGATGACACTGTTTGCGTGAATGAAAAATACTTTGGCCTAGTTGTCATCTCGTACATTCGCAAATCCACTATATAATGGGAAAGAACGTGAGGCGCAAACACACTCGCCGCTTATTTCAAACTACACACACGGAGAACAGCATCTGCATCAACTCTTTTGCCGTCTGCAGAAGTGTGAGCAGACTGTGTAACCATTAAAAGCCTGTCTGTGATTGAGGGTAAGCGAGATGTTAATTTTATATATATATATATATATACGTATATATACGTATATATACGTATATATATATATATATATACGTATATATATATATATATATATATATATATGTATATATATACATATATATATATATATATATATATATATATATATATATATATATATATATATATATATATATATATATATATGTGACAGGGGCGCTAGGGGTATCTCACACCCAAGACCCGTGCACCAAGAAAATTTATAAAGGATCGTTTGACAGGGGTTGCAATTATTGGTTGCTTGCAACCCTCTCAGCAGCAGACTTAACAATTCAAGCAATCCAAAGCCTTATGCAGATCAACATTTAATTCTACCGAACACCAAACAAACAATCCAACAAACAATCAAACGAACACCCAGTCAGTGTTCATAGACTGTCTGAAAAACAATAAATAAAACAATGTCTAAGTGAACATCAATAGCATGGATAATAACACTTACCATAAAGAAAACATGCGCCCACCTGATATCAACTATCTCACACACTCATGCGTGTCGTCCAATGCGACTAGTATGGTGTTGTGCATGAGGCTGGCAATCGCACCGGGTAACATAGGTTGCTACCGAAACCACTACTGCAAAAGCATCTGAATGCTCCATGCTGAGGTAAACCACACCGGTGGCCCCATGCTCCCTCAGGAGCGGAGAAGAGAAATATACATCTGGTACGCCCACGTGCTCTCACAAACCATGTTCACATAACAATAATAATCAACTGGACATAAAATAATATTCTTCAATACATGTACAACAAATAATCTCAATAATGAGAATTAACTACTACCTCTCAACCGACCCACATCAACACTCGTTCCCGCACTCTGAACATGTCGTAAGTGACGACCGGTGCGCCTGGCCACAAACGTGTCATATGTGACCCCTGACGAGATTGGGAACTCATCACATGAAACACATTATTACAGGAACAACCACTGTAACAGCATAAAAATGGTTCTGTTGACTTGTGGTGGACACCAGCCGCATTGGTGTTTCCATGCTCCACCGGGAGCAAACAGAGAAACACCTGTCTCAACTTGCCTTACGCACCAGAAATCTAAATGACTATTCTCCCTTCTAAGTAACCACTAAAGATAAACAGTAGAATAATCAATAATCGTGAAATACACTTAATTACTTTTACATTAAAGGATAAAATAAAATTACTCTTACATTAAAGAATAATATTCTTAGCTTTAACCAAAAACTGGAACTAAATACACCGCGTGTCGCTCGGCATAACATATTATAGGTTTAACACGCGGAGCGTGTTTGCTCAGACTCGCTATCACCGCCTTTTATCACCACGAGGTTGCTATCTTGCGATTGTTAATCTTATCTAAATTTCGCAGTGAAATAGCCTCACACTATGTCTGCCTTTCTGAAGAATGAAATAATCGCTCTTAAACTTTCACATCTATCTATCTATCTATTTATTCCATTAAACATTAAAATAGCCACATCGATATAATTTCAGAATCCTAGAAAACTAATGCTAATTTAAATTAACTCACGTGCTCAAGGCATTTACAGCTTGACTCTTGTGTGTCTTCTTAGTCTGTTCTCACTGGGCGGCTCTCTCAAACATAGACCGGTTTCGTTTTTTTTTTTTAATGTGTTTGCTACTTCATTTTGTAGCACGCCCCTTTCAACCATCTACCATGTACATGGATTTGTTGGTTATATCAGGACGTGTTTCTTTTATTGTAATATGTTTTTGTTTGTATTTGTTTTATATTATATTATCTCTAGTCGGTATTTTTCCTTTTGTAGTTATAGTTCAACATGGTTTTTAAAAAAAAATTCCAATATATGCTATTTTCTAAGTTAGTATGTTTTTGATTTTTACTGGATGGTTTATTTGGTTAATCTGTATGTTTCTGGGGCGAGTCTTTCACCAGTTTGGACTACTGGTTCAATTCCTTATTTGATTTTTATATGTTAGCTTTAGTTTTTGTAATATAGTGTTTTATTAACTTTTGCATTTCTGAAGGGCTCTTTGTGCCTATGAGATTTTCTACACTCATTTCTACCTTGTGGTTACTACAGTATGTCTTAATGTTTTGCCTCTGTTGGTCATATTTTTTGCAGTCCACTAGAAAGTGCCTAATTGTGTTTGGTTCTTGACACTCTTCACATGTGGGTTCCTCTATCATGAAATATCCAGTTCCCAGCTTGAGTCTCAGCAATTTTTTATTAATTGGTATTTTTAGTTCATCTTTTATTTGACATTTTTTGCTTGGTTTTTTAAGGATTTTATATGAGTGTCTTGCTTTTTTACTTAGGTCCCATGCTGTTATCCATTCTTTAGTTATTTTTTTGAGCAATTAAGCTCTTAATTTCAAACTTCCCTAAGCCTACTTCAATTTGGTTATGGCTAGTTCTCCCCCCTTTGGCTTCTTTGTCTGCTAGCTCATTTCCTGCTATCCCCACATGTGATGGTATCCATGTTAGTGTTGCACTGCATCCTATATTTTGTAGATATGTATTAACCTGTAGTATTTCCTCTATAATGTCTGGCCTGCTGCCTTCTGTTCTGTTTCTGATTGCTAGTACTGATGATAGGGAATCTGTGAGAATGGTTACTTTTTTTGGTGGATTTTCTGCAGCTATTTCTAAAGCTTTTAGGATTGCCACTAATTCTGCTGTAAAGATAGATGTATTACTTGTTACTTTGTATCTTTTATAAATTTTTAATTTTGGTATTGCTATTCCTGCTCCTAATTGTCCTTCTTCATCTTTGGACCCATCTGTATATATAGTTAGGCTATTATTTGTATACCGTTCTATGTACTCTAGTGTTTTACTTTTTGCTGAGATTATGTCGTTAGATTTATTTATGATCTTTGATAAGTGGGAGTCAGTTTCTGGCACTTTTAATTCCCATGGTGGGATCTTTGCTTTATACAGAGCACTACTGTTTATCGCATTAAACAGGTCTGGGTATTGATCCACTTCATCCATTGTTTTCCACCCTGACGGGTATCTATTATGGTTTAATGGAATGTGGCCTATGTACTGGTTACCCCTATCAAAGGTTTTATGTGCCGGGAGTTGGATCTTTTGCCACTCTTGCCCAGTAGCTGAATCTCAGTTCTTTTCTCCTTAGCTCCAGGGGTATAATGCCTAGCGCTACTTCTAGTGCTTCTGCTGATGTTCCCTTTGAGGCACCTGCTATTATTGACAGTGCCTGGTTTTGGACTGTGTCTAGTTTCTTCTTATTGCTTGGGGCGGCTGATGCATAGACAACACTGGCATAGTCAAGTTTGCCTCTAATAAATGATTTATAGAATGTTAACATTGTCTTATTGCAGGCGCCCCAACCACTTCCTTTCATATATCTTAGCATATTAATAAGTCCTCTACTGCTTTGCACTAAAAGGTCTATGTGTTTGTTCCAGTTTAGTTGCTGGTCTAGTACCATGCCAAGAAATCTAGTTGATTTTGCTGTGCATACTTTTTGCTTATTAATGCTTATGTCAATTATATTGTTTTTAATTACACGCCCTCTACTGAAAATCATTCCTATGGTTTTTTTAACGTTTAGATTAAATCCCCACTTGTTCATCCAGTCAGATACTTTATCTATTTGTTTTTGTACTGTTTTATAGAGGAATGGGAGATTTCTTCCCGTTCTCCATATCGCAGCATCATCTGCAAACTGAGATAGGTTGTTTTTTAAGTCCTTAAACTCGTCGCCTAGGTCGTTGACCATAATCGTAAAAATTGATGGTGATATTACTGATCCCTGGGGAATTCCATTCTGTTGCTCATATACCTCAGATCTATCATTGTTTATTTGTACCATGAAGTATCTATCCTGCAGGAAGTTTTCTAGGTAATTGTAGGTTCTGCCTACTATACCTAGTTTCCTGATTTTATGTAGTGCACCCTCCCTCCAACACTCATCATATGCTCTTGCTACATCAAGGAATATAGCTACTGTCTTTTCATTCCTTTTGAAGCCTGTTTTAACATCATGTTCCAGCCTCAGCAGTTGCTCTATTGTACTATGTTGGCTTCTAAAGCCTGCCTGGGTTGGACTGTACAAATTATGCTTTTCGAGATGAAATTTTAGTCTGCTGTTGACTATTGTTTCTAGAATTTTTCCTAGATGTGATGTTAACGATATTGGCCTGTATGAGCTGACATCATGTGCTTCCTTATCTGGCTTTAGTATGGGGATGACTACTGCTGTCTTCCATGAACATGGTATTTTTCCCGTGTGCCAGATTTTGTTGTAGAGGGATGCAATCACTCTTAGAGTTGTATTTGGTACCTTTTTGAGGATTTCATAGCTCAGAATGTCTTCCCCAGAGGTAGTATTGGTTTTTTCTGCTAAAGCTCTTTCTATTTCATCTACTGTAATATCTGCATTTAAATACTTAGCATCCTGTGTGGTTTCCATATTTTCTTCTTTTAATTTTTCTAGCAGTGTTTTTCGTCTATTTATTTCTGCCTTATCTAGACTGTCTATTGAACTAACCTGATAAAAGTATTTAGCTAGTATGTTGGCTTTTTCTCTATCTGTTTCAGCTCTCTCTGGTATTTTAATTGTTGGGATTTTAAATTTCTTGCTGTTTCCTCCTTTAATTGCTTTTAGTTTTCTCCAAACTGTAGTTATTTGGGACCTATGGTTTAATGTTTGACAAAATTTTCTCCAACTCTTTTCTTTAGCTCTGAATATTATTTTATTTGTTTCATTTCTTATTTTTTTATAGTTTGTGTAATTCTCTTCAGTTTTGGCTTTTCTATACTTTGTAAGGGCCCTCTCCCTCAATTTCAGTTGTTCTGAACATCTGTCTGTCCACCATGGTACTGGATTTTTATCTTTGTTTCTTTTCCTATTTTTACCTTTTTGTGTTGGTTTTAAGTGCTCAGGCATATTCCTGTTTGGTATATATTTTATTGCTATTTTTTTAAAATCTCATTTGTTAGTTTTTCTGCAAATATATCTATACTGTTAGATTCAATTTGTTCTATGCTTAGTTTACCTAGCTCTAATTGGAAGGACTCCCAATTTGCCTTTTTTAGGTTGAATGTGGGTTTCGAGCTTTTTGGACTAGTTCTATATTTGTCGTTTAGGTTTATTTCTATGGGTAAGTGGTCTGAGCTGGAGTCATTCAGTACTTCCCATTTAGTAGAGGCTAGGTTTGGTGTTATAATACTTATGTCTATTGCTGTATCTCCTCCACTGTTGCATGGGTTAACCCTTGTCACTGAGCCATCATTTAGTATGATTAGCTCAGCACTTTCAATGTAGTCCAACAGTCTTTTTCCTGCTGGATCATTACTGTTGTTACCCCATGCCTCATGGTGTGCATTAAAGTCACCTACCAATAATGTTCTTTGGTCTATTTGTGTGTTAATAGTGGCAATGTCCCTATCGGTTATATTACCCTTGGGGCTATAAATGTTTATTATTTTTAAGTTATCTGGCTCACTGTCTAATGTTATACTTATTCCTTCAATATTTTCTGTGTTGAATTGTTCCCAATTTAATATTTTGTAGTCTTCATGTATTAAAAAGGCCACGCCCCCTCCTCTTCCCTCAGGTCTATCATTTCTAAGTGTTATATACCCTTGGTAGTTCAGTTTTTGTTTGGGGTTCAGGAGGGTTTCTTGTATTGCAAAGATGGGTTTTGCCTCCTTATACTGTCCCATAAGAGACATCAAGTTCTTCCTGGCACCCCTACAGTTCCACTGGACTACTTTGATAGCTCTAGAGTCTTTGGTCCCCATTTAGTATGGTTAGCTTAGTTATGTTATTGTTTTTATTAGGTTTTTTGATAAGGGATCTACTTTTTTTGGTTTTGCACTTTACCTCTTATGTTCTCTACAAACTCATCATTCCAAGTAACCATTATACTCTGAACTCTTTCTGCGAGGTATGGTAGGTGTAGTTCCACTGTTTTCCTTAAATTTTTTTTTCCATATTTTCTATAGGCCTAGCTCTTTCTCTCTCTATTTTTTTTAGGATTTCTTCATTAGCTTCTTTTATCTCTGCTATTTTTTTGAGGTCTCTCTCTATTTCCTTTTGTGCTGTTTTCATTTCTTCTAGTACCTGTCTGGCTTGGATGAGGATATGTTCCGTCTCTTCTGTGTTGTCATCTTCTTTACTGTTTATGGGTGTTTTGATTTTATCATCTTTCTGGATTTTTTCCTTTATGTCTTTCATTTCACTGGTTATTTGTTTTATTTGTTTCTTAATGATATTTTCTTGAGAGTTTTGGAGATGGTTGTTGGTTTTCTGTCTTTCTTTTATTTGCCAGAATGGTTTGTTTGTTTCTAGTGATTCTTTTAATATGTGTTTTGTCTCTTGATAGACTGGGCATCCCTGATACCTGGCACTGTGGTTACCCTGGCAGTTTGCACATTTTCTGTTTTTGTTTTCTCGTTTATAATCTTTGTCCTCCTTAGCCATTGGACAGTCCACATGTCTGTGTGCTCCCGCACAGAAACTACACCGTGTCGCTCTTTTACACACATGTTGGGTATGGCTAAAGCCTTGACAGTTTGTGCATTGTATAATGCTAGGTATGAATACCTCTGTCATTTTGGCTCTCTGGTGGAGTTTGACTTGCTTGGGTATTTCTGTGCCCTTTACACTTATCACTACCACTGTCGTATTCTTTTGCTCTTTGGTTTTGATTCTTTCTACTTTTTCTATCTCTGTTTGTGGGTTTTCTTTCGTTATGTTAGTGTGGATCTCCTCTTCTGTTAGGTTTGAGTCGACCCCTTTGATGACGAATCTTCTAATTTCCTTGATCAATTCAATCTTTACCTTTATCCCATGTGCGAGTTGTGCTTCTTTTGGGTTACTTTTTAATTCATGTAACAGTGCCTTGCCTTTTTCTGTGTTGTTTACAGTGATTGTTACTCCATTTCCATGTCTTTGCACTTTGTCAATATATTTTTTTCCTATTATTGCTTCTAGAATGACCAGGATTTTGTCATCCGGGAGAGATCTCAGTGTGGCTTCTGTTCCAGCTATCTGAGTTATTTTGATTCTGTTTTTGGTTTCTTTGTTTTCTCCTCCTCTGGTTTCCTGACTTTTTTTGCTTGTGGTCTCGTGGTTGTCTTCTTTCCTGTGTCCTGTCTGTTTGTTTGCTGTCCGGGTTCCTGCGTCTTCGTTTTTGTTGTTTCTGCTTACTGCAGTTTTAATTGCGCCTCCTTTCAGATTTTCCTTTATTGTTTCTATTTTGGGTCCAATTTCTGTGTTTCTGACTATAGGGCTAGTGATCCTGTTCTTTTCTGTCGGGTTTGGTGTTCTACCTTTTTCAGCTGGTTTGACCCACGCTTTTCCCTCTCCGGATTGCGACCTGAGCATTGGTGGCATTGTGATTTATCCTCTGGTTCACTCTGTCTAATGCTAAATAACATAAATTAAGATAAATTATGACTAGGCCTATTTATTTTACTAAAAATAAAACAATTTAAAAAATAATTAGTAGATTATTTCCCTTGGCATTATAAGCTGGCTGCACTTCTTTCTCTCTCTTTTTTTTTTTTTTTTTTTTAAATATTGGCTAATTACTCTATCTTTATTTTATACCTATCACTGATGACTTACAATTAGTATTTATGCTCTATCAATGCTAAATTAACACAAGACAAGTTATTAATATTTTTTTTTAATATATAAATTTTAAATTATGTTTAGATATCAATAGTTAAAAGCTGACTAGTCCTACTACTAAGCTAGTAAATTTGAATTAACTTTAATTTTGTTCACGCGCGTCTCAACGATGAAAGATGCCTGTATTAATTACACAAAGAAAAACAAGATGGCTACGGCACTTTACAAAAGAAGACCCCACGTGGTTGGCCTACCTGGGCTTATTTATTCTATTTCACTTATATTTTTATTTAAACCAATACTCCAATCAATTATTAACTAACGTTAAAAGCAATTAACCAATACTAGAGGTTATTAATAATATTGAGATTAAATATGTTAGCGAAGAGAAAAAACTTATCTGAAATTCGTCTTGTGTAGCGTACTGAGAACTTTCACTGGTAAGATGCTAATCCAGCCTCTCGATCGTATCTGTTTTTGAAACAACCTAGAGCTTTTGTGTCATGAAATAGTTTCGGTGCATGTTATGTTTTTTTTGATAGACCGGTTTCGCCGCTTGTTACCCCTTTTTATAAGCCCTGGCCTAACCACTCAATTTACTGCGCGCTACGCGTCTTAATCTGCGCCACACAGATAACACCCGCGATTATTGCTCCAGAATGCATGAAAACACAGATTTACACAACTAGAGCAAAAACACAGCTAATTCGTAGGCTTATTATGGCCTTGTAATAAATCTGCTTGAAGATAACGTGACCAAAAGGCACTAAACCACATAGACAACATGACTGCCCAGATGGGGCCAGCGCCGAGAACGACAGACCTCAAGATGGCGCTGTCACACACACATATATATATATATATATATATATATATATATATATATATATATATATATATATATATATATATATATATATATATATATATATATATATATATACACACAGGGTGTTTATAAAGTCGCTATGCAGTGAAATTTACGCCCGGGCGAGACTACGTCACCAGAAATGTGGTTTTCAATTGGGGCTTGTTGTGTAATGCTGCACACGGGATTGTGTAACACAGCATTGGAACACAGAATATCATGACGTAAATTTGCATCATTCGTGACGTAATTTCTAAAATATTTTTCAAATTCACTGCACAGCGCCTTTATAAACCCCCTGTATATATATATATATATATAACTATCTATATATATATATATATATATATATATATATATATATATATATATATATATATATATATATATATATATATATAATCAATGTGTGCTTAGAGTAATATTGGTATGTGTCGAATCATTGTGCTATTTCTGGAGGAAACCCCGAAGTGTGTTGGTTTAGTTTAATTCTGTATTAAATCAGTAGAACGAATGGATCGGGCTTGTTGTTTGTGGAAAGCGTTTTAAAGATATTATGCTTGCTGGAAAGGACTATCCAAACTGGAAGTTTGTAACCGATTGATTTTCTGTATTATGTGATGTATGACACAATGATTACCATAAGGCCTATATCATTTTAAAGAAGCAAATCATGGACAAAACTGTAACAAGGGAGTTACTGAAATATTGTGCTGGAACTTGAACGAATTATGTTATTCATGACTTACTATATCTCTTGTGATAAACCACAGCTTGTCTGAACTGTCTCATTATACCTCCTATGTAGGAAGACAATGGGCGATTCTAGGTAGGTTGTATATTATGTTTCAGGTTATATCCTGCCCTGAATGTCGTACTAAATCTTTAGTGACCAAGTCAGTTAGTAGATGTTCAAGTTGTTCAGAGTCTGTGCCAGTATCAACTGTGTCATCTTGATTTGGAAGACCCGCAGTTGTAGGGTTCTCTCCGATCATACTGCTGTACGAGGCCTAAAAGGACTTTTTAAAGATAAGTAACTCTTTGTTGGGCTACTTCTACTTTCAATTACCACACACCTACGAATAAACAGTGTAATGATGATATCATATCTGGTGGTTTATGTAGACGGCAAATGACAGTCATATGAATCGTTATGACTTTATCATAAATTAACATTGGTATTATATTCAAGAAAGCACAAAAGAAAGACAGATTCTATCAAGGATCCAGAGAACAGTGGAAATGAGCTTTATAAATTGAATGTATATGTGATATGTATAATGAAAGTGAAACAGATTTTATTTTGAAATCAATTTGATTTTATTTGAAATTTAACTGAAGTACCAAGAGAAAAAAACCTTGTATATAAATAAATTATAAATTGCTTTTTGTATTCTTATTTTGATATCACTGTCTGTCCCTCCAACTTTGTATCTATTGGTATTCATTGGATTGACCTGAGGTGCTAGGCAGAGGCGTAGTAGGGGGGGGGGGCGGTCCGCCCCGGGTGCCAGGCGGGAGGGGGGTGAGGGGTGCCATCGAGAGAGTGAAAATGCCAATATAAATGTTGAAACTAAATAAAATATTCCTGAAATAATTTCCCCAATATCGACAAAATTATGTTCTTTCCTTTCCCCCGACGAAGGCCGTGTGGCTGCAACGTTGGCTATTTTCTTTGTCTCTTGTCTGAATAAGACAAATCTCCATTTTCTTCGTTTTTTTTCGCGTTCTTTCAACCGATAAAATTGGAAAAAGTCATGTTTCGTATATCCTTGGCAAGACTCATTGTCGCCAGCACAAAGGTTAGTTTGCTGTAACTCGATCAGACACGGAAGTTCTATTATTTCTCATTCTGTTTCTCTTAGTAACATTAATAGCTTTTCTTAAGCACCTCACCTCACGTGATGGGATTTTCATTTTGTGTGATTTGGTTAGGGGCCATGCGTGTGATAGCAACATCAATGAAAATCTACTTGGCACGAAGTCATTTTGTACACAATTATTTCAGTTCAGCGAGTAACAGGAACGCTTGACACATGTATAAATTGTGCCCCTTTTGTGTACAAATTCAACTGATCGTCTTCCCACCCCCACATACACACCAAAAACAGGTGACCACACTTGCTATAAAATGTATTGTAGAGAACATGAGAGATAGTGAGCAAAACCAAAAAAGTAGATCCCTTATCAAAGAACCTAATAAAAACAATAACATAACTAAGCTAACCATGCTAAATGGGGACCAAAGACTCTAGAGCTATCAAAGTAGTCCAGTAGAACTGTAGGGGTGCCAGGAAGAACCTGATGTCTCTTATGGGACAGTATAAGGAGGCAAAACCCATCTTTGCAATACAAGAAACCCTCCTGAACCCCAAACAGAAACTGAACTACCAAGGGTATATAACACTTAGAAATGATAGACCTGAGGGAAGAGGAGGGGGCGTGGCCTTTTTAATACATGAAAACTTGCTTGCTTGCTTGCTTGCTTAGTCGTTCCCCTTCTACCGTGAGGTGTAGAGGTTTGGAAGAGAGAGCGCCAGACCATTCTATCAGCTGTCTTCTTCCTGGCCTGGTTCCATTCTAGTCCTCGGTCCTTCAAAGATTGTCTAATGTTGTCCTCCCAGCGGACTCTGGGTCGTCCTGGAGGTCTGGATCCCTGGCTCTTTTAATACATGAAAACTACAAAATATTAAATTGGGAACAATTCAACACAGAAAATATTGAAGGAATAAGTATAACATTAGACAGTGAGCCAGATAACTTAAAAATAATAAACATTTATAGCCCCAAGGGTAATATAACCGATAGGGACATTGCCACTATTAACACACAAATAGACCAAAGAACATTATTGGTAGGTGACTTTAATGCACACCATGAGGCATGGGGTAACAACAGTAATGATCCAGCAGGAAAAAGACTGTTGGACTACATTGAAAGTGCTGAGCTAATCATACTAAATGATGGCTCAGTGACAAGGGTTAACCCATGCAACAGTGGAGGAGATACAGCAATAGACATAAGTATTATAACACCAAACCTAGCCTCTGCTAATGGGAAGTACTGAATGACTCCAGCTCAGACCACTTACCCATAGAAATAAACCTAAACGACAAATATAGAACTAGTCCAAGAAGCTCGAAACCTGCATTCAACCTAAAAAAGGCAAACTGGGAGTCCTTCCAATTGGAGCTAAGTAAACTAAGCATAGAACAAATTGAATCTAACAGTATAGATATATTTGCAGAAAAACTAACAAATGAGATTTTAAAAATAGCAATAAAATATATACCAAATAGGAATATGACTGAGCACTTAAAACCAACACAAAAAGGTAAAAATAGAAAAAGAAAGAAAGATAAAAATCCAGTACCATGGTGGACAAACAGATGTTCAGAACAACTGAAATTGAGGGAGAGGGCTCTTACAAAGTATAGAAAAGCCAAAAATAAAGAGAATTACACAAAATATTTAAAAAAATAAAAAATGAAACAAATAAAATAATATTCAGAGCTAAAGATAAGAGTTGGAGAACATTTTGTCAAACATTAAACCATACAAGGTAGGTCACAAGTAACTACAGTTTGGAGAAAACTTAAAGCAATTAAAGGAGGAAACAACAAGAAATTTAAAATCCCAACAATTAAAATACCAGAGAGAGCTGAAACAGATAGAGAAAAAGCCAACATACTAGCTTAATACTTCTATCAGGTTAGTTCAATAGACAGTCTAGATAAGGCAGAAATAAATAGGTGGAAAACACTGCTAGAAAAATTAAAAGAAGAAAATATGGACACCACAGGATGCTAATTACTTAAATGCAGATATTACAGTAGATGAAATAGAAAGAGCTTTAGCAGGAAAAACCAATACCACCTCTGGGAAAGACATTCTGAGCTATGAAATCCTCAAAAAGGTACCAAATACAACTCTAAGGGTGATTGCATCAACAGCAGACTAAAATTTCATCTAGAAAAGCATAATTTGTACAGTCCAACCCAGGCAGGCTTTAGAAGCCAACATAGTACAATAGAGCAACTGTTGAGGCTGGAACATGATGTTAAAACAGGCTTCAAAAGGAATTAAAAGACAGTAGCAATATTCCTTGATGTAGCAAGAGCATATGATGAGTGTTGGAGGGAGGGTGCACTACATAAAATCAGGAAATTAGGTATAGTAGGCAGAACTTACAATTATTTAGAAAACTTCCTGCAGGATAGATACTTCACGGTAGAAATAAACAATGATAGATCTGAGGTGTATGAACAACAGAATGGAATCCCCCAGGGATCAGTAATATCACCATCTATTTTTACGATTATGGTCAACGACCTAGGCGACGAGTTTAAAGACTTAAAAAACAACCTATCTCAGTTTGCAGATGATGCTGCGATATGGAGAACGGGAAGAAATCTCCCATTCCTCTATAAAACAGTACAAAAACAAATAGATAAAGTATCTGACTGGATGAACAAGTGGGCATTTAATCTAAACGTTAAAAAACCATAGGAATGATTTTCAGTAATTAAAAACAATATAATTGACATAAGCATTAATGAGCAAAAAGTATGCACAACAAAATCAACTAGATTTCTTGGTATGGTACTAGACCAGCAACTAAACTGGAACAAACACATAGACCTATTAGTGCAAAGCAGTAGGGGACTTATTAACATGCTAAGATATATGAAAGGAAGGGGTTGGGGCGCCTGCAATAAGACAAATGTTAACATTCTATAAATCATTTATTAGAGGCAAACTTGACTATGCCAGTGTTGTCTATGCATCAGCCGCCCCAAGCAATAAGAAAAAACTAGACACAGTCCAAAACCAGGCACTGTCAATAATAGCAGGTGCCTCAAAGGGAACATCAGCAGAGGCACTAGAAGTAGCGCTAGGCATTTTACCCCTGGAGCTAAGGAGAAAAGAACTGAGATTCAGCTACTGGGCAAGAGTGGCAAAAAATCCAACTCACCCAGCACATAAAACCTTTGATAGGGGTAACCAGTACATAGGCCACATTCCATTAAACCATAATAGATACCCGTCAGGGTGAAAAACAATGGATGAAGTGGATCAATACCCAGACCTATTTAATGCGATAAACAGTAGTGCTCTGTATAAAGCAAAGATCCCACCATGGGAATTAAAAGGGCCAGAAACTGACTCCCACTTATCAAAGATCAGAAATAAATCTAACGACATAATCTCAGCAAAACACTAGAGTACATAGAACGGTATATAAATAATAGCCTAACTATATATACAGATGGGTCAAAAGATGAAGGACAATTAGGAGCAGGAATAGCAATACCAAAATTAAAAATTTATAAAAGATACAAAGTAACAGGTAATACATCCATCTTTACAGCAGAATTAGTGGCAATCCTAAAAGCTTTAGAAATAGCTGCAGAAAATCCACCCCAAAAAGTAACCATTCTCACAGATTCCCTATCATCAATATTAGCTATCAGAAACAGAAATGAATGTAGCAGGCCAGATATTATAGAGGAAATACTACAGGTTAATACATATCTACAAACTATAGGATGCAGTGCAACACTAACATGGATACCATCACATGTGGGGATAGCAGGAAATGAGCTTGCAGACAAAGAAGCCAAAGGGGGGAGAAGTAGCCATAACCAAATTGAAGTAGGCTTAGGGAAGTTTGAAATTAAGAGCTTAATTGCTCAAGAAATAACTAAAGAGTGGATAACAGCATGGGACCAAAGTAAAAAAGCAAGACACTCATATAAAATCCTTAAAAAACCAAGCAAAAAATGTCAAATAAAAGATAAACTAAAAATACCAATTAATAAAAAATTGCTGAGGCTCAAGCTTGGAACTGGATATTTCATGATTGAGGAACCCCCATGTGAAGAGTGTCAAGAACCAAACACAATTAGACACTTTCTGGTGGACTGAAGGAAATATGACCAACAGAGGCTAAATATTAAGACATACTGTAGTAACCACACGGTAGAAATGAGTGTAGGAAATCTCATAGGCACAAAGACCCCTTCAGAAATACAAAAGTTAATAAAACACTATATTACAAAAACTAAAGCTAACATATAAAAAACAAATTAGGATTTGAGCCAGTAGTCCAAACTGGTGAAAGACACGCCCCAGATACATACAGATTAACCAAATAAACCATCCAGTGAAAATTAAAAACATACTAACTTAGAAAATAGCATATTTTGGAATTTAAAAAAAAAAAAACCATGTTGAACTATAACTACAAAAGGAAAAATACCGACTAGAGATAATATAGTATAAAATAAATACAAACAAAAACATATTACAATAAAGGAAACACGTCCTGATATAACCAACAACTCCATGTACATGGTAGATGGTTGAAAGGGGCGTGCTACAAAGAAAAGTAGCAAACACATTAATTTAAAAAAAATAAAAAAATCAGCCGAAAATGAATAGAGCTACTTTACAAAGGGTCAAATTGCGGTGTACGCCTAGTGGTTAAACTACGAAAAGTGATACCGTCCTTATACTATAAAGAAAGTGAAAACGGGTTTACTCGATGACTGGAAACTATTATTGGCGGTCCTCAGACGCCTCCAAGCAAACAAACAAAAGTGTTTACAGAACAGCACAACGGTCACGTCTACTTCAGTGACACATCGCAGCAAGATACTAATGGGTCAGACAGCACCACAGATGGACAGCACCACAGATGTGACGTGCTGTCGTATGATCTGATCAATCCAGGTTTCTTCTTAAACGGCAGGATAGCATGATCCGGGTATATCACAGGAGGGGTGAAAGGTATTCTTTTAACTGCATTCAGGAGGCAGCCTGTTTCGGCAGAGGAAGCGTTATGGTTGAAGGGGCTATTATCGCTGAGCACAGAACCAATCTTGTCATAACTGAAAGAACCCTGACCGCCAGTCGCTACATCCGTGACGTATTGCAGCCGCACGCTCTGCCGTTCCTTCACTAACATGAACCGGGTCTAATTTACATGCAGGACAATGCCTCGGCTCACAGAGCAGTAACAATCCTAGACTAACTCAATGCAGCTAATGTGAACATACTCGACCCTTGGCCAGCTGTTTCCTAACTTGAATCCCAATGAACATATCTGGGACTATGTGGACAGACGGTGCCCACCCTCCATTATGAGCCAGAGACCTTGGACCAGTTGTAAACAGAGCTTACTGAGGCATAGAACAACATCCAAGAAAACCAGATCAGACGTTTGGAACTCTCCATGAGACACCGCTGCAGTACAGTGGTGCATGTTTGTGATTGTTGTTTTGGACACTCGATTACTACATTTTTGTTTTGTAACTTAATTTCTTTAAGGACATAAATCCCTTATCGAACTGCCACGTACGCTTTATCAATTTCTCGATGCACATTTATTGAGAACAAAATACAAGGTGTGACAGGTTTCTTTTGTTAGACAGTATGTATATATATATATATATATATATATATATATATATATATATATATATATATATATATATATATATATATATATATATATATATATATATATATATATATATATATATATATATATATATATATATATATATATATATATATATATATCTATATATATATACACAGTAGAACCTCCATAGTTGACCACCTCCCTACATTGACCACCTCCCGAAGTTGACCACATTTTCATAGACCGGACACGCACCACATGTACTCAATGGAAGACGACCTCTATAAGTTGACCACCTCTGTAAGTTGTATCTTGACCACTTGGACTATGACACACAATAGTAATTTACCCTCTATTACTTGACCAGTTTTTAAAAAAATCAGTGTCTTTGAATTTTGTCGCAGCGACTCATAGCTTGACTGCCTGCGTCAGGACCAGCGAATCAGAGCTGGTCAAGACCGCACTCCACCTCCACGTGGTGGTCCTGGAAACAGTCTGCAGCAGTGCAGTCTGGCTGAGCGAGTGTGGATCGCACTGGGAAGGCAAACCCGGTCCTAAAAAATGCCGTGCAGAAGTCGGATGTGTCGACCGAAAGGTGCAGATATCACAGCTTAGGCGTAAACAGACACAACGCAACCACCGTCCTTTTCAGGGCGAACGAGGAAGAAGAAGAAGAATTTTGTCGGCACGGGCTTTCTGACCGCTTTTCGAATGATGCTTGCCGACAAAGAAAATTAACCTAACCTCTTTGATTTTTTCGCAAACATGCAGTATAAAAAGACCAACTTCTAAGCAAAAATCTTCATTCTTGCTATGACTGCCCTGCCGGTTGATAGTAATTCAACTACTAAACTGTAAGTTCTCTCTCAGACTGTGTTTTATACACTTTATCGTTGACAAAATTAACCTAACCTTTTTGATGGCCCAAAGGAAAGAACTCAAGGAGCTGACAATGAAGGAAAAGGTTGATCTTCTACATTTTCCGGAAAGCAGCAGCCAAAGAAAGACGGCAGAACATGTTGGGGTTAGCAAGACCACAAATAGCAACATACAAAAACGTAAACATGAGTTCTTGGAGAGATGTGGTAAGGAAAGCGGAGATCTACAGCGGAAAAGGAGGAAAACTCCCCTAAATGAAGTCAATGAAGCCACATTAAACTGGTTCAAACAAATGAGGGCAGTTAACGCCCGAATCTCCCGGCCGATGATTCAAGAAGTTGCTAAAAAATTCGCAAGGGAATTCGGGGTGGCAGAAGATTTCCAAGCATCAAGTGGTTGGCTCGAGAAATTTAAACTGCGACACGCGATCTCACAGAAAGTGTTGAGTGGTGAATCCAATGAAGTTCCAGTAGAAGCTGTGGAAGAGTTCATCAAAAAGTTTCCTTATTTCGCCAGAGGCTTCAAAGACGACGACATCTTTAATGCTGACGAGTGCGGACTCTTTTTCAAGGCGATGCCTGACAGGAGCCTCGCCATGAAGGGTGACAAATGTAAGAACGGAAAACTTTCCAAAGAACGTTTCACAGTTATGCTTTGCGCTAGCTCAACCGGAGAGAAACTAAAGCCCTTGGTGATTGGTAAATCGGCAAAGCCATGCGCATTCAAGAACCTGAAGCCCGAAGACCTCCCCGTCACTTGGAGATCAAAGAAATCCGCATGGATGACTGGCGCCCTATTTGAGGAGTGGGTAAGGGGCATCGACCGAGAAAGAAATGAAGAAGAAGAAACGGTCTATTCTACTGACAGTAGACAACTGTCCTGGCCACCTACAAGTGGAACATCTCACAAACGTGACAATGAAATTTCTGCCTCCAAACACGACCTCAAAAACCTAACCTCTTGACCAAGGCATCATCAAAACAATTAAAATGCACTACCGGGCCCAGCTCCTGCAGTGGGTCATTACTAACACACAGATCTGTGGTTCGCCTGTGGAAGCAACTTCATCCGCTGCATCAGTTAACGCTCTGGATGCTGTCCTCTGGATCAGTTCTGCTTGGAATAAAGTTCAGCCGGAAACGATACAGAAGTGTTTCAAGAAATGTGGATTTGTCACAACCCAAGAGCATGACGTTTTAGCCCCATCGGACAGTCCATTGCCAATGGCAGAATTCGAAGGAGTAGATTTTGAAGGTTTTGTTGCAATGGATGATGAGGTGGCAACCTGTAATGAACCTGACCCAGAAGGAATTTTCCAAGCGATATTGACTGAAGTACAGACACGCATAACAGTGCATGAAGCAGCTGGTGAAGTTGAAGAAGCAAGTGACGATGACACAGAAATTGCAGAGACTCCAAAAGAAGAGGCTGTCAGGCATCTGATTATGCAGTTGAAGTCATTTGCTGTGGAAAAATGCCCAGGTATGTTGAGTGGTGTAGCCAGCGTTGAGAGTGCTTTCTCCACTTATGTTTGTAATAAGAATAAGACACAGACCAAGATTGACTCCTTTTTTCAGAAAGAATGATTAAACCATGATAAAACAGATGTTGATGATTTGATTTGATGTTGTGATTATGTATGATTTCGTATGATACTGTATTCTCCAATATAAGCTGTTCAAGGAAGTAAAGTATCAGAAAAATAGGCCTCGTTTCGTATGTTGACCACCTCCGTATGTTGACCGGTTTGCTACAGTCCCTTGAGTGGTCAACTTATAGAGGTTCTACTGTATATATATATATGTATGTGTGTGTGTGTGTGGATGTAATTTTAAAAGCGGGGGTTGGGGGGGGGGGGGGGGGTTGGGGTTTGTGAAGAAATGAGGAAGCTTACAAAGAAAATACCGCGTTCCTATCTCAAGAAGTTCACAAATATACTGTATTTTGGTATCGTGATTTTTCATTGGGAATGCAGAAAAAATACTTTTGATCCCGGGGACGCCGCGATTTTAAATTCCGGCTGGTGAGGTCTAGTCTGAAATGTGCCTAATTTAAACAGTCTTTTACTTTCCCGCAGTCGCTGAAAGATCTACCAAATAATCGCTAAAGATCTACCTGTAGATCTGGATCTACCAGTTGACGACCCCTGGCTTGGGCCTCACCATTGACAAAATTTACACATTAAAAAAAAAATTTCGCTCAACAATGACGCATTTGACAAATCTGGCTTTATTTTCTATTGAGTATCAATTTGCAAAGAAAATGAATTTTGATGAAGTCATTAATCAGTCTGCAGACATGAAGGCTCAAATGTAGAGTTTGTGAATCTTGTCCAATAACGTTTAAAGAAGAGGCTGAAAGTGGTGCTTTATTTCCTCAGTGTGTGTGTGCGTATGTGTATTTTTGCAAATGAAGAGTAGTATTACGTGTTCACTGAATTTTTAAAGTAATGCATAAAAAAAAATTACAATTTGTTTAAACAAACTGTTTAAACATCCTTTTGTAAGCATAACGTATTTTTCTGTTGTGTATTTTAATTTCACAATTTTTTTATGGGAAAAGCTGGGGGGAGGGGGGGGGGGTGGTTTCAAACAGGGCCGGCCCTAGGAATTTGCCGCCCCAATGCAATACCATACCTTGCCGCCCCAGCCCAACCTCAAATTAACGTTTGAAATTTAAAAACCATTATGTTAAACAAGCTTCAACATTAATTTCATGACCATTAGCCTAATTTTAAATAGTACCATTAATAATAATGTATTGATAAATTGATGAAAATACTGTATAGTCATAAAATAAACCATTGACTTTATTAGAGACAATTATATGAAATAAATGTAGTTACATTACTTACATATAGGTGTCGTAGATTTTCGATAGGGGGATTAAGACATAGTTTGGTCCCTTCTGACTAGAACTAGACAGGTGGTGACTCAGTGAGAGATAAGATAAGAAATAGATTTTTTCACGAGTGAAATTATGGAAAAATAGGTAGAGTCTGTCCCTGGACTCGAGAAGATCCTATCGTTCAGCCTATCTCTACAACAGAACTTTGTTAGTCAGACAGTCTACCTAAATATATATATATATATATATATATATATATATATATATATATATATATATATATATATATATATCAACCACTCACATAGACACACACACATAAGTGACGACAGTTAGACGCACAGACGTGACAAATTATATTTATGGAATAGGGATATTTTGGGACGAGCTGACCAACACATGTAAATAAAGTTTTTATGTAAATTTTATTTACTATAAAGAAACTCTACAACAGCAATATTATGAATATCAATCAAATATTTTGTAATGAAATTAATAAAGAAATAGACTCATAGGTGTAATCCTCCCTCCCTCTGTTGAGACAAGATCCCGTTAGAAGAATAGTTATTAACCCCCAAAGAGTCAAAGATTTATACGCTATGGTCTAGGATTTCCCTCTACAGTAAAGAACAGAGTTTAGACGTTAATCTATTCTGAAAAGGAACAGTATTAGCACACAAAAAACTTACTAAAAAAATAACAACGTGCGTACCTGGATTCTACAAGATATATATATGAGAATTATTCATTCATCCTTCCTCTCTTCTCAGACAACCGTGGCCACGAGCATTCGTTCTTACCCAATACTTGGTTTGCACCTTCTGGAACAATCTTTTAGACACACGCACACAGCAAATCCAGTGTTCGTTTGGCAAAGAGAACCCCAGCTCCTCAAAGACAGATTAAATCCACTTCTCCGGGGAATGTTCACTTTGTTACTTTTATTTAGGACTTCTGTTTATGTCACATTAATTAGACCAGGTAAGAAATGTAACAGTGCTCACAGTGTCAATAGCTTGAGATTTTTAGTACATAGGAATGTCAGGTCGGTAACTTATCTCAGTATAAAATGCCTTGTCACACCACAAATGGTCGATAGTTGGAAAATGTCACAAGTTTGATTATGTCCAATGTTTGATTTTTTTGCCACCACGGGCTGAATGTATATGAAAAAATGGGAAAAAGAAATCTTGATCTATAGGCTCAGTTACAAAATTTATTCTTAATGTTCTTTGGGTTGGTACTCTGTCTCATTCTGGGTGTAACACGAAGCCAGACAGGTTTACCTTGAAGACCCAGATACTAAGAAAAAAAAATGTTCTTTTTGTAAGGTTATTCTCAGATTCATATGGAAGCCGCTGGTAAATTTTGGGTTTGACCCAATACTGTGTAAAGGAGAAAAAATACAAATACTTAACCATAATATAGTATTCACAATCCTATCCTTAACCCGCGTAAAATATAATATATTCATACACTCAGTTATTTAACTATGAATAGAACTACCTGTGTATCTCATATTGAATCGTTTAATAAAAGTATCCGTGAAATAAGCGCTAGTCATTTATATTTTTAATCATCATGAATTAGAAATAAATATATATTTCGTCAGCACTCATAATGAATAGTGCATTTACTCGACGATTAAAATAACTCTTACTGGTTAATATCAGTTAGTTAGATTTACGCTACAGCCGGAACAATTTAGCTATAGATTATATTAATTCGCTAGTCACTTTGCACAAAACTCCTAGTGAAATAAAAATGACGGACTTAACAATTAAATCACTCTACACAAAAAAATCTTTGTGAATAAAATAATTTCCGCGAACACAGAATTAGAACTACTCCAAATCGAAAATACTAAGAAATCCACTATAACAATGGTCTAGAAAATCGAAGCTAGTTGTTCTCTGAAATTCTGTCGGTACTGGATAAATTGAGTTTAAAGGCAGATATATGAACCATATAGTAACTATAGTATATATATATATATATATATATATATATATATATATATATACATACAGTAGAACTCCATTTATCCGAACCCCATGGGACCGAGCATCGTTCGGATAATCAAATGTTCGGATAATTGGATTACATAATGTATCGAGTACATGTACACATATTTCTAAAAATAATTAACCATCACAAGGAAAATACACTATAAAACATATTTACTTGTACTGTAATAATAATACCCACACTGTATTAGATCAATGTATCACCAAAATCTTTTATTACACTGCAGTGCATGTACTACTTGTATTAATTATTTTTGTTAAGAAAGAGAAATGTTTTCAAAATAACATTACAAACGATTCAAAACCAGGCACAACTTACGTATATATGTACTTGCACAGATGTAGCCCACTATTTAAAATAATGAGGAATCCTCTTTTGCACCAAACTGGATAGTCTCCTTTTGGCTGCTAAGTCTCACATTCTCTTCAACAGCAGAAGCTGTGTAGGACAGCTGTCATCTTCTTGCTCGTACCAAGCCATCGCTGTTTCTAGTGCTATAAAGGCCTCTTCAGGACTTGGTCGACGTCATAATCTACAAGTACATCATGTACTTCTGAGGAGTCTTCATCATCGGTCACTACATGTATTTGGTTTTCTTCTTGAACAAAAGACAAAATTTCTTCGTCATTCAAAAACTGAAAACCAGAATCATTATCATCTTCTAGCCACATGTGTGCATCATCTTTGTCACAGTCCGAAAATCCGGGCATTGCTTGAAACAGTTCCACAACTTCATTTATACAATCATCATTTGTGTCCACTGCAGTAGTTTCATTTCCTCCTTTTTTCCCAAGCAATCTACTCCAAGCCTTGTTGAGATTATCTTGTGACAGGGTGGTCCAAGCATCAGCTAACATATAGCAGCAGTCTTTGAGATTAAGCTTTTTGGAAAACGCCACCACACTTTCTTCATCTTCAGCCAACAATAAACGACGCAGGACTTCCTTCTTGTACATCTTTTTAAGCTTTGCTATAACACCCTGATCCATTGGTTGAATCAGTGCTGTTACATTGGGAGGCAGAAAAATTACTTTAAAATTTGCATCAACTGCATTCAATGTATCCGTCTCTGGATGAGATGGTGCATTGTCCAGTAGAAGAATTACTTTTCCAGTTTTCTTTTCTTGTTCTCTCAACCTCTTCACATTTGGGATGAACTGATTTGTATACCAATCAAGAAATATTTCACTATTCATCCAAGCACTCTTCTGTGCTTTGTAACACAATGGGAGACATGTCACATTCTTTAAACAACGTGGTTTTTTGGCTTTGCCGATCATTAGCACCGGTAAACGATGACTTCCACTGGCATTCGCGGCTACCAAAATTGTTACTCTCTCTTTGCACTTTTTAAACCCAGGGGCAGCTGCTTCGCGCTGAGATGCATGTGATTTTTGAGGCAATGATTTCCAGTATAAGCCAGTCTCATCGGCATTATACACATCATCGAGTGAATAACCTTCTTCTTCCAAAAAAGCCAAGAATGTTTCTTTAAAATTTTTAGCGGCAGTTGCATCGCTAGATAAAGATTCCCCTTGAATCTCCAATTCTCGTATGCCATGACGAGATTTAAAGTAAAGTTTCTTAACCATCCCTGGCTAGCCTTAAAGTCAGGAGGACCGTCAAGTTGATTGTTGAACTGAAGTGCCTTTTCACACAACAGAGAACCAGAGATAGGTTCCCCTTTCAAACCATATATACAAAGCCTCTTCCAATTTCACATCTTTCGCATTTCTCATGGTTTTACGTTTCTTCGACCCATTTTCACTATCAAATTTTGATGCAAAACTCATAATTTTATCCTTGTTACTTTTGATGTCAGAGACGGTAGCTTTCCCAACATTGAAAATCTCTGGCAAGTGAAGACACAGTTTCACCTTGTCCTAGTCTCTTGATAATTTCTGTTTTCGTTTCAATTGACAAAACATTGCGGTTCCTTTTATATGCTTTAGGCCTACTGGAAGATGCCATATCGCACAGAGAAATACTTGTACACCAAAATTATTCTGCTGTAGTAGCAGACACAATTATTTTAAGTTGAACTGTCTGTTTAGCCAGTGTTCTACCTAGAACGCACACGTACACTGGATTGGTAAACCAGATATTAACTGACTTTATAATCTAACTGACTTCCTGTACGTAAGCGACCGACCGACCATTAGCCATCCCATTCTCTACAAATTGTTCGCACACATTTGAAGTTTGCCGCATCAAAAGATTCAGAATTTTTTAGTCTAACGTGACTGTGGCATCTGATTTTTTTTTTTTTTTTTCTGGAAAAAGTGTTCGGATAATTGGATGTTCGGATAATTGGGGTTCGGATAAATGGAGTTTCTATGTATATATATATATATATATATATATATATATATATATATATATATATATATATATATATATATATATATATATATATATATATATATATATATAATTTTCAGAACTTCGCTCAGACTTGTTACTTTTAATGCCTTCGCTCAGATTTCGGGCTTTTCCTCGGTCGATCTGCTAATCAGAGGGAAAATTCACGCTTTTACCGCTTGCAGACTCTGGCAATCGAGCGAAGCCCGTCCTTTGATCTTGCGATTCTCACCGTGTTTAATTACCTTCCAAACGAACGGATTCAGGGGGGAGTAACTGTGATTATCTGCCCTTGGTTCCAAATTATCTACTCCTTCTACTCAAATTATTTCCCATGATCATTGTCTGACGAAAAATGCGTTTCAACTTCATTAGCTTATCTTCCCCTGAGCCAAAATTACGACTCTTTTGAAATAGTCGCCCCTTTCTAAGCGTTCCGTCTCTCCCGGTTTGATCCTATTACGACGATTTCCAATCGCTGGTTTTATAATTACATGTAACCGGCTCAACGTTAGCTAAATAGGTCTGTTGGTAAACATTCCTAAGGAAATAGAGAACAGAAAATAAAATAGGCATGCTAAATTAGAAAAAGGGACAGATCTCTGAGTGTAGGAGGGTTTTATGTTAACAAACCGTGCATGGCTCATAAGGAAGCCGGTAAAGACAGGTGAAAGAAGAATGCAGATATATGAAATCTAATTTCATAATATCCTCTGCCACAATAGGGGATGCTCTTCTCATGTGGAACGATGAACTGCTGAGTCACAAACACTTAACTATAGTATGTACATGTTATAGATTTTAGCACTATTTTCACATTATTTGAATGTATATTGTTTGAAGTATCTACTGCTTAAAAAGACACTTTTCTTGCTTTCATATTTGCAAAATAAGAAATAATGTCTGCGTAGTCTAATTTTTGACCGATTTCATGTTCAATTGAAATCATGGCAAGTCCTTCCAATCTAGTTTCGGCCATTGTTGAGCGTAAATAAGTTTTAATAAGCTTCAGTTTTGAAAATCTACGCTCACCACTTGCTACCGTTACAGGCAAAGTTAGTAATATTCTTAAGGCTATAGCGACATTAGGAGCAATGTTATTTTCAATAATGTAACGAAGAACTTCAATTGGCGGTGTATTTTCTGGTACTAATTTGGATACTACGAGTCTTTCAGTTCATCACATAGCTCAATGGCATCAATGTCTCTTTTTTTCTTGATGTGTTAAAACGCCTTCTAGGTTTTTACATTTGTTTAAGAGCTCATTTGTCGTCTCAGATTTCAATTTAGGGATGTTATATAAAAAGGAAAAATGTGAACTGTGATGTTCCAATTGCTCGAACCTTTCTTCAATAGAA
Source organism: Oreohelix idahoensis (assembly GCA_024509875.1). Classification (NCBI taxonomy): domain Eukaryota; kingdom Metazoa; phylum Mollusca; class Gastropoda; order Stylommatophora; family Oreohelicidae; genus Oreohelix; species Oreohelix idahoensis. Next base: position 55,738 of record JAMPIV010014933.1, on the reverse strand, counting down.
TTGGTTGCAACATCAATAATAAAAAAGAAAAATTCAATTTTGAATTTAGTTTTGGGATCCAAAATAGGTTCATCTCTTGCTTCATAGTTGTGTTGCTTTTTCTGCCGACGCACTCTAGTACATTCAAACGTTGGTATCAAATCAGGATCAACTTCAACTTTCTCAGCTAATGTTGTAGCATCAACAAGAAAATTTTGAAATGATTCATTATGTTTGAGATTCTTGAGGCTTTGGAGAACATTTCTCAAAGTTGTTATGACACTAGTCAATTCCATTTTTATGCTTTGCAACAGTTTACTAGCAACATTAATTTCGTTTAAAACATAGTGCCATATAACCAGACAACATAAAAATTTAAAATCTCTGAGTTTTAGGGCAAGGGTTTCAGCTTCATGTCTCGCCATTTTGTCTTCTGACTCGTCATCAGCAATTTCTATCAATGCTTCATAAAATTCCTCAATATAATATCTTAAAGGACGAATGGCCTCGATTCTAGATTCCCAGCGAATTGTACATAGTGACTTGGGCTTTAGAGTTATAATATGTTTCTTAAGGATTCCCCAACGCAGTGTTGACGCTGAGAAAAACACATACAATTTCTGAACCGTTTCAAAAAATAAAACCCATTCTCTAGATGACATCGCTGCATCATTGGCCACCAAGTTGAGAGAATGAGAACAGCAAGGGATATAAAAAGCTCTCGGGTTCAAGTCCCTAATACGTTGTTGAACTCCTGAATGTTTTCCTTTCATATTTGATCCATTGTCATACCCCTGGCCACGCATGTTTGCGATTGGAATATTCATGTCTGACAATTTTCTTAGAATGCATTCGGTTAACGCTAAGCGAGAGAGCGCCAGACTATCCAATCGGCTGTCTTCCTCCTGGCCTGGTTCCATTCTAGTCCTCGATCCTTCAAAGATTGTCTAATGTTGTCCTCCCAGCAGACTCTGGGTCTTCCTCGGGGTCTGGATCCTTGGCTCTTTGTTTCCCATGCTTGTCGTGGTATCCGATCTTCTCCCATTCTGCAGACATGGCCAAACAAATCTTAATTGGGACTGTTCTACTTGGGTCTGCAGGGGGTAGGATTTAAGGCTTTGACGTATCGTCTGGTTGCGTACCATGTCTCTTCTTGTTACTTCAACCACCTTCCTCAGATACCTCATTTCTGAGGTTTGGATCTGGCTTTTATGGGTTGTAGTCATTGCCCATGACTCGCATCCGTATGTCAAGACTGGGACATAGGTGGAGCAGTATACAGCCATCTTCGTTTTCTTACCAACCTCTCTCTTGCTGAGGAATCCTCGATTTATGGCCTGAAAAAGTCTCCCAGCTGCTGCTTTTCGAGTGGCCAACTCTTCTTTGATGCCTCCCTTTCGGTCTATAATAGCTCCGAGGTATTTAAAGTGGTCGACCTGCTCCAGGACCTGTTCTCCCAGCTTAATCTGATGTTTTCTTTCTTCTCGTGATATCACCATGGATTTTGTTTTAGAGCTGCTTATGACCATCCCTCTCTTCTCCAGCTCTTCCTTCCAGACTTGCAGGTTGGATTGGAGATGTGCCTCTGATTTAGCAATCAGGGCAACATCATCAGCAAATGCCAGCTCCGAAATATAGACCTGTCTCATCTTCCAGTACCCCACTGAATACTTTCTTGTTCTCTCCTTACATGCCTTGATGACATCATCCATAAGGAGTATGAAGAGGTAAGGTGATAGGATATCACCTTGTCTTACACCAGTGGTGGTCCTGAACTCTTCCGACTTATGGTTTGCTGTCCTCACATAATTTCTGCAAGACTTGTAGAAGCTTTGTATAGCATGAATCAGAGGTGCTGGAATATTCTTCCTTGCCAAACAGTCCCAAAGTTTGCTCCAGGGGACCCTGTCAAACGCCTTTTCCAGATCTATGAAACAAAGATGCATCTCACTCTTATACTCAAGGGCCTTTTCACTCAGCTGTCTGAGTGTGAAGATTAGGTCTTGAGTACTTCGGTTTGCTCGGAATCCGCACTGGACCTCATCCAATTGTGGCTCAGCTAGGCGTCGGAGTCTCTGCTCTAGGATTCTAGAGTAGATTTTACCAGGGACACTGAGAAGGGATATGCCTCTATGGTTTCCACACTGTCGATTGTCACCCTTTTTGAAAATTGGTGTTATGATGGCAATCTCCCAATCCTTTGGTATGGTCTTGTTGTACCACGCTGCCTGTAAAACCCTTAAGAGTAAAAAGGTCACCTGATGCTCCCATGAACTTAACCATTTCTGGTGTTATACCATCATGCCCTGCTGCTTTGCCCATCTTGATTTTCTCCAGTGCTGCCTTCAGTTCTTCCATCTTTATGTCATCTTTACCATCATTGGTTTTCTCTTCTGTGCTAGTGTTTATCATTTCTGATGCTTCACCATGCTCACCATCCAGGAGTTCTGAGAAATATTCTTTCCATCTTCCCATTACTTCCTTCGGGGCAGTAAGCAATTTGCCTTGCTTGTCCTTTATAAATTTGAGAGGGCATTGTTTTTCCTTCCTCATGTTCTTTAGGGTCTTATAGAACAATTTCTGGTTTTCTTGTGCATCATTTTCTAGCTTTTCTCCAAATTCTTCCCAGGACTTCTGTTTTGCTGCTAGCACTTTGTTCTTTGCTTCTGTTCTGAGTGTCACATATTCTCTATATTTTTCCATTTGTCCTAACAAGTCTTACAATTAGTGTTAATTGTTCAATGTGACTTACATCGGGAGTACAGTCAGCAACTATGCTATAATATTTAGCTTTCTCCACCATAGAAATTATTTCTTTTTTTTTATGGGTCCAGAGAGAACATTTTGAATGTTTTTCCCAAGGTAATGTTGGGTCGATCCACGAACTACTCTCATTAAATGTTCACACATAGCACTATCAAATCTGGCAATCAGTTCAACAAGCTTTAAAAACTTTCCATTGTTAGGGTCATATAATTTATCAGATGTTGCACGAAATGGCAAGCATAGTTGGCTCAAGAACTGGACAATAGCAATTAGGCGTTCTAGCCATCAGTAGTGAGTGACATTTTATTACCGGAAAACAACTTACAGCAGAAACAAAATACAGAATCTTTTTCTTTTTTAATACACTAACCATGATCGATTAATATGTTCTCCATTGCTTAGCTCCCTAGTGTAAAAATTTAGTGAAAATTTCTGACCATTAGAGCTGCGCGGAAAAACGAAATCATTTTTTGGTTTCACTGGCAGGCCTTTTTTTACGATTTCCAGTCTTTCGGTATCGCTTAAAGAATGATTCCATCTTGCCGGATCAGTGTACCTCTCAAGTTCATCACTTAAATCTCTGGAATTGGAAACGGTCAAATCAGTCTCATTTTCTACATTGTTAGTAATATCTACGTTACTGGGGGTCCGAGTTAGAGGTACTTGCCATGAGCTCAGAATCATTTGTTTCGGTACATGTGCTTATTTTCTTCTGTCCTACATCAGCTGTTTCAGTTTTTAGATATTTGTGTAAAGCCCTGCTAAGTTTTTGAATATCGCGTTCTTTTTCCAGTTTTCGTTTCCGATATTCGGCACCTGATAGTTTTTTTCCTTTTATCGGACATTATATCTAATTGAATATTAAAACTGTTTTAAATAAACCCTACAATAAAATGTATTATTTAGTCATGAATGGAGGCTGAAACACTGTACTAATTTCCATAAAACGTTTAAAAAACTTATTTATCACTGTAACACATAGAACACTAACACTGAGCAAAATCAACTTCCTTGAATACACACTCGAAAACAACTGAAACATTCGAGCCGCCAACATAGAACGGTCAATAAAAAAATCAATACTTAAAGCCTATGATTGGCTAATCTGGGTCACGCGAGATTGTCATTGGTTGAATTGAATAAGCTGCATCATATTAAGAAGTGTGGGAAACTGTTCACTGAACTGACTGGGAATCCCGAGACAGTGTATATCACGTGATCTCTAGTCACAAGAAAACATTCTCCCAGGGATGTACAAAGGCATCTCAAGGCGGAATATTTGGCGGGATTGTAAAAATAAGTAAACACATTGTTTGCCGCCCCAAAGCTTGCCACCCTGTGCAAATGCACGTGTTGCACCGTCGGTTGAGCCGGCCCTGGTGCCAAAGGAAATCTCTGCCCCGGGTGCCAAATGCTTCAGGTCAGCCGCTGGTGCTAGGTGACATTTGGTAAAAGCTATATATGCTGTATGAGATTTATTGAACATAACTTTGTTCATGTAATTTAGTCTTAACTCCTTTCTCCATAATTCCAATGGTAGAATTCCCAAAAGCACCTCTAGAGCCCCCATTGATATTGATCAGATTGCACCTGATATTGTACACAGGGCCGTAGATATGACTTTATTAAGGGGGTTAATAAAAAAAAAAATTGTATGCACTATTTTGGTACCGGTACAGTAAAATTCCCCCCCCCCCCCCCATCTTCGGCTCTGATTTGTACATAAAGCTTAATGCTGAATTCTGTCTAATTTAATCTTGCTACTGTGTGCAGCAGAGTCATATATAATACTTCCAGAATATATTTTTCCTCTAATAAAAAAAATTATAAAACATGAGCATTGACTTAGTACTTGCACCTCATCCATTACCTTTCAAACATCTTAACAAGTTAGCCAATCCTCTACAAGACTCCACTAGTTTATCTATGTGTTTATTCCAGTTTAATTGTTGGTCCAATGTCATTCCTAGATATCGAGTAGTTTGCACTGTATTAATGTTGTGCCCATGGATATTTATAGCCTATCTATAATTTTATTTTTAACAACCCTACCTTTACTGAAGATCATTCCCATTGTTTTATTTGTATTCAGCTGAAAACCCCATTTTGTCATCCATTTACATACTTTATTTATTTGCTTTTATAGATCCTTATATAATTTTGGCAGATTTTCCCCAGTTCTCCATATAGCAACATCATCTGCAAAGGTAAAGGATCCCGTTACACGCCCATTGAGTCATATTGGGAATATGGTGTTAGGCCCATATTTTCTTGATCATCCAGGGGCACACTAGGGGTGATGTGGTCAGCATCACGCCGGCCGCCTTAACCTTCACAGAGTTGCTCTGGTACCCAATTGGGGCTGGGTCGACCCAGGAGCCGTTTGCGGCCTAAAAAAATCCCACCTCATCTGGGGATCGAACCATAGACCACTGAGCTAGGAAGCCAGTGCACTAAACACTATGCTACCGCGGCTCCCAATTCAAAATCATTGAATTCTTCGCCTAAATCATTTACCGTTATTGTAAAAAATTGAAGTAAAAATTACTGATCCTTGGGGTATTCCATTTTGTTGTTCATACGGTGCTGCAAAGGTGCCAAACTTATGAGGAACAGAGAAAGCACAGGTGGCCGTCATACCAGTACCATTCCTTGATAAACTATATGGAGGTATCAACAACCTCAAGCTGACCACTGCTTTCTTTAAACATATTCAAGTTGATGTCTGAAAGTGTACGGAGAAGAAGTGAAGCATGATTCACAATGTACATAATAACGTCTCCCGGCAGCAGCGTTGCCACTCCTAGGTGGATTCACCTTGATCTGGGTTTTTTTGGTCCAGTCTAGATGTCATTTTCCTTCATTAATTGAAGAACACGACATAGATTTCTCTAAAAATCGGCAAAAATTGCCAAAAAATCGCTAAGATAGCCCACGGCGCCGATATCTCGGTTTGTTTTCCAGAAGTTAGAGTGGCAACGCCGACCGGCAGACAATGAGAGTAGCCTCCCGGTTTAGACATTCACTGTTTTCACAATGGCGTCTTCTAAACTGCAAGGATTCTCTGCTCGTAGAAGAAGCGAATTCGAAAATGCCCAGCGCAGGCAGAAGACCAGCGAGCACCAGAGGTTTGCTGGTAAAAAACCGCTGCCAGAACCAACTCATGTTGGTAACTTCATGATGATGCTGGTGATGAAAGTATGTCGGATGATCATCTTTATTGATACATCCGTGAAAATTGGGGTCTACCTCATCGGTGTAATGATAGGCTCGATCATTTGTGATTTATTTCTGGTCCCTAAGACATTTATGTCTGACAGACGTAATTTTCTGAACGAATACTTTGTAAAATTGGGTTGGGGCTGGACTTTTACTGTTGTCGCCATCTACATATTATTAACAACTTTGATCTACTGCTGTCGTGATCTCGCAAAAATCTGTCAACACTTGATGCGCCTTGTTGTCGGAACACTGTGGTGGTATTTGTGTACATCGGTTTTCATGCACATAGAGAATACGATGGGAATTTGCACGCAACACGGACATAGTGATAAAGCATCATGCATAGAAGCTGGGAAGAGCTGGCTAGGATTTGATATTTCAGGACATGTATTTCTTGAAATCCACTGCCTTTTAATCATATCGGAGGAAGTTAAAACCTTCAAAGAATGGAGAAAGCTTGGGGACATTCTTCACAGTGAATTCTTGCAAGACAAACGAAATTTAACAGAGGATGAAATACTCCAGGCTCAGATGAACTACAAAACAGTAACGCCGTTTATCAAATTAGTTGTGTTAATCCTAACCATTATGCTGGTGTTGTTTGAATTTATGCTCCTTATATCAACTATTTATAGGTTTCATACACTGTCCCAGAAGGTGACGGCTTCATTTGTAGCAGTAATTTGCTGGTTTCTAAGTTACAGAGTTTTGTTTCGATCAGGGAGTCCATATCCCTTTGTCCCTGTAATGCCAGGTCACTGTCTGTTGAATTTTATGAAAATTAGTTAAATATTGTGATGAAGTATAAAGATGTGTGATAGTTTTCTATTAGTATTGTTTTTTGCCCAGACTGTGATTGAGTCTTATGTTTGTTTGTGAGACAGTTAAGTTCCCACCCTACTAACACCCGCCACACTTCCCAGTCCACTTGTGTGTTGTGCTTTATAAAGTGTTCTTTCATGGAAGTGATGGAAACTTATTAATTTAGTTATATATTGAAATTTGAGTTATGAAGAGACAGTTTGAAAATTAACAATCTTACCGAATCAAGCTTTGTGTGTATTTAAGAATGGTGGGTCTTGTATGGTTAAATCAAACTTGCACCTGTATGTTAGTAGTACCAGTTTTGAATAACTGGGAAAGCAAGGTGTTAGATGAGAAATAAGTCACATGTATGTTCTGATGTCAGATTGAAGACCCTTGTTAAGTATGCAAACATATCCAAACTGAGCAGGAGAACATACATTTTCCAACAGGATATGTGCATATTTTCATTTGGACTTCTTTAAGCACTGGGCCTGCTAGCATAGGTGATGTGTTTCTACACAATTTCCTATTCCCAGTTCTGTTTATCAGTTTAGTAGTTGACTTCTTTCCATTCCACGATGTTAATCTTCTCTCATTGTCATCCTCTTTCTCTCTTTCATTCAATCTTTCCCATTGACACAATATATTCCACATTTCTTCACATAAAATGCCCATGGAAAATGGGTCGCTTCTTTCAAATATGAAAAATAAGCTTCCTTCTTGGATTGGCTTCTTTCAGGACATCCTCATTACTGGAGTATATTTTTATGATTGTTATGTCATACCTCGGGTACAGGTTCGTAACCCAGAATCCGACATGCTCGGGGACAGATGTGTTTCAGTTTTCAGATTTTTTCAGTTTTAGGATTTCACCCAAAGTAGCCCAAGTTGCCCAAAAAATAGACCAAGTCGCCCAAAATTGGTTCAAAAATTGTCCGAAAGTTGGCAGAAAAAACTTTTGGTTTTTGGGTGTTTGGATTCTGGGTTACCAACCTATACTACAATTTGGCATCTGAAGTTTTTTTCAGTAATGGCTTGCCAGTAAGTGTTACAGAGCTGCAGCCCTGCCTTCTTATATGTTGTAAATAGTGAAACATATGTCATGTGATGGGACAGAATTTTTAACATGTCAACATTTTGAAGTGTTCAGATATTAGCATTACAAGAAGGGTCTTCCAGAAGCTTTTGCAGTAGTGAACAACATTATTGAACCTATACAAATCTGGTAAAATTAATGCTTGTTTAAAACCGTTAGCATGCTGCATTAAATTCCCGGAATGATGGCCCTGCCACTGCATTATTTTTCACAACGCCCCGTTTTTATAGTGGGTGACTTGTAACATCTATAGTTTTTGTGTTTCTTGGTCAATTGCTATCATTTTTGGAATTTATATAAATAAATGAATCTGATGATATAAAATTTGTGTGTGTACATGTTAGATGTGATAGGAAGAGAGGAATGGAAAGATGAAAAAAAATTAAAAAAAAAAAAAAAAAAAAAAAAATTAACAATTTTAAAAAAAATTAAAATCCCATCCGCTGCAGACCCAAATAGAACAGTCCCAACTAAGATGGTTTGGCCATGTCTGCAGAATGGGAGAAGATCGGCTACCACGACAAGCATGGGAAACAAAGAGCCAGGGATCCAGACCTCCAGGACGACCCAGAGTTCGCTGGGAGGACAACATTAGACAATCTTTGAAGGACCGAGGACTAGAATGGAACCAGGCCAGGAAGAAGACAGCTGATAGAATGGTCTGGCGCTCTCTCTTCCAAACCTCTACACCTCACGGTAGAAGGGGAACGACTAAGTAAGTAAGTAAGTAGTAAAAAAATTTAAAAAAAACCCAACAAACGAAGAGTCCTTATCCCTTGCATCTCAATGAAAGTCATTTCACCAATACAAATCAAATGACGATCTTTTCGTTACACCCATCATCAGCAGCAAAGCAACAAACGCCTTCGTCAGCATTGACATTCGGCTGTAACCCTAAACCTTTCCCATAAACCTAAGCTTAACCCCTAAAATTAGACATACTAGCAATGAAATTCTACTATCGTTTCCATCTCTGCCATCACCCATATTCTGAGAACCGATATCAGCGCTAATAAAGACAAAAATCTCCTTGTCATCGCATCAGAGTCAGAATCCATTAAAATTAGAGCGAAAATGGCCGCGTGTTCGATGCTGATTGATTTCGATTAAAAAAATTCACAGAAAATAAACACGAATACACCCATCACTAAATAAAGATTGGAAACCGAAGCTAACTCTCTCGCAAATAACATTAAAACTTAACATCCGGGGCTGATATCACGTGTACACAATTCCTAACGCTAGAAACCGACAACATCCGAAAGGCGACATAAGTCGCCTGCAGCTGGGAGAACATGGGTTTCTGCGGGCGACAAATGTCGCCAGCAGCATGCTAAAGAGTAAAGATAATATGTCTGAAATTCTTAGGAAAAAATAATCAGGTTTAATGTTTATCATTGTATTGTTTATGAATAGGTTACCACAATTAAATGCATTTATATGTATTAAAACTCATTGTTGACATACACAAACAGGCCGGATTATCCATTAGGCTAAGTAGGCTGAAGCCTAGGGGCCTGTGCATAACTTAAAAAAAATTTTAAAAGGCATAGATTTAAAAAAAAAATGTGTGTTTATTGTGTTTACCTCATTAATTATAAAAATAATACTATTAAACATTAATAAAATATAATTACTAATAAAGAAGGTCAGCAATGCTAACAAACTAACATACCAGTCTATTAATAATACTAGTATATACCGTCACCATGGTAACAAACTAACGTACCAGTCTATTAATAATACTAGTATATACCGTCACCATGGTAACAAACTAACATACCAGTCTATTAATAATACTAGTATATACCGTCACCATGCTAAGGGGTTGAAAAAATATAAAAGTTATTACCTATTAGGTGAAGGGAGCCCAAACACCAAAAAGCCCAGAGGCTTTTCTTGGCTTAATCCGGCCCTGTACACAACCTGTATTGTTTGACAGGTAGAAAGCTGACAATTCATTCAATTTACACATTTCAAAATTTTTTACCATATTGAAAGCATTTATTTTTCACCCTGAAAACCAGAATATCAGACATATGTTGTTGTCATAATTAGACCATATTTCAGTATTGTTAATTAATTGAATGTTTCACAGTCTGATGTTTGGACAGTTATGTAGAGTGATATATATATATATATATATATATATATATATATATATATATATATATATATATATATATATATATATATATATATATATATATATATATATATATATATATATATATATACACACATCAGCAGTGTAAAAGTACAGTAGATTCCTGCCAGATGTATGGAAATGAGAAAAAAAAGTTAGTTGCTTATCCTTTACAGGACGTGGCAATCAACCCCAGCTTTTATTGGCTGTTTGTGATTTTTCTAGGCAAAATTTTTTCATTCAGTAGTTTGCCATTGCTTTCTGAACGGTACGGCGCTTATACCATTGTTAAAAATCCACACAAAGCGATCTGCTACCAAACTGCCTGCAGCAGGTTTCGAACCTGGTATATCTGGATTATGAAACTGCGTTCATATCCATTAGGCCCCAGACGCCGACTAGAAGAATGAAGTAAAATTCAAACTGAACATATGAAGTCATAAGAGGAGATAATAGCAGTAATTAAAAATAGCTTCAAAGGAAAATGGCATAGAGATCACCTAGAAAAAGGTAAAGGATCCTGTTACATGCCTGTTGAGGCATATTGGGAATACGGTATTAGGCCCATATTTTCTCGACCATTGGCACATTAGGGGTGATGTGGTCAGCATCACATCGGCCACCTTAACCTTCCCAGAGTTGTTCTGGTGCCAAATTCATGAGGCTAGGTCGACCCCGGAGCCATTTGCGATCTAAAAAATCCCACCTCAACTGGGGATCGAACCATAGACCACAGAGCTAGGAAGCCAGTGCACTAACCACTGTGCCACAGCAGCTCCGAGATCACCTAGAATCAGATATAATTTTCCTTTTCACTCTCAATACAGCATTGACCCACCACTGCAAGTGGCCAACCTTCCAGGAAGCCTGCATAAAGCATTCACAACCTCTTGCAGCAGTTGTTTCTTTAGCAGTTTGTTCTACATGATGAGGTTGCCAGCACCATGCACAACCTCATATTAGTCGCCTTCAGTTTAGCATTAAGAGATCAGGTGATACTTTTCAGGCTGAGAACCGGCCACTCAAGTACCATCTGTTCAGCAGATTAAAAATTGGGTAGATGAGGGAGACAAGCAAACAGTAAAACATGCCCTCCAAGAGTATCAACTCCATGAGAGGTACATATTGCCAGTATGAGATAGGCAGCCAACTTGTGAAAGAAATGGATGTGGTTGTGTGAGAGTGAAGAAATGGATGTGGTTGTGTGAGTGAAGAAATGGATGTGGTTGTGTGAGAGTGAAGAAATGGATGTGGTTGTGTGAGAGTGAAGAAATGGATGTGGTTGTGTGAGAGTGAAGAAATGGATGTGGTTGTGTGAGAGTGAATGAAGAAAAAGAAGGCGTTTATGTCTTATAAGTGTTGCCAAAACCACATCACTTGTTTTAACATGTTGAAAAGAATAAAGCATTTATATGTTTGTATTTGTCCAGTTTTTTTGTAGCACTTAATGCTACATTAACTCAGTCAGAGTCATGCCTGGATGTCAAGGGCAAACAAACCTTCCACTTTGCTTGGGGGCCACCATGTGCAGTGCCCGAAGGATGACTCGGTCTCCACAGCTCCACCAGACCGAACAAAGTGGAAGCAGTTTGTTGCTGCCCTACAAGACGCCACCAAGACAATGGCCACTGACTGCTTTGACAGTCTGCGGCTAAGGATCACGGAAGAAGATACTGCACGTTACAGACCAATCACCTGTTTGCTTTAAAATTTGATTTAAGAACCTAAGGAGATAGAACCGGACTAATCTTACAGGCAACGAACTGGCACGATTTAAAGACAACGATTTATGGACAGAAGATCAGCTACCATGACAAGTATGGGAAACTAAGAGCCAGGGATCCAGGACGACCCAGAGTCCGCTGGGAGGACAACATTAGGCAGTCTCTGAAGGACCAAGGACTAGATTGGGACCAGGCCAGAAGGAAGACAGCCGATAGGATAGTATGGCGCTCTCTCCACCAAACCTCTACACCTCATGGTAGAAGAGGGATGACTAAGTAAGTAAGTAGATACTGTACTTTTAAATCCTGATGGAAGGCTCATCCAAAATTTCTCATAAAATTCTTTTTTCTTCTCCCCTTTCGTTCCTAGAGATCTACCAGCCCAACACCTGTGATCTCCTGGTAGATCGAGATCTGTCTTATGCAAACCCCTGGTCTAGACACTGTGGAAATGAAGTTAGGTGAACATGTGTCTTTTCATTGGATGTGCTGCAAAGCTTGTGGATCAGGTTTGAAGTCAGCCTGCCATGTTATTATGAAGTCAGCTTGCCATGTTTATTATGAAGTCAGTATGCCGTGTTGTTATGAAGTCAGTGGGTCATTTTATTATGAAGTCAGTATGCCATGTTATTATGAAGTCATTATGCTGTGTTATTATGAAGTCAGTATGCCATGTTATTATGAAGTCAGTATGCTGTGTTATTATGAAGTCAGTATGCCATGTTGTTATGAAGTCAGTGAGTCATTTTATTATGAAAAAGGTAAAAATGAGAAGACAGTCATCCATTGGCAGTGCACTTTGAACCCCTAGTAAAGGTAAAAAGTGTTTCTTCTAATGGTTTCTGAAGCATAGGGTAATCAATGTTATTGTTAACTGAATAACTTACTTACTTAGTCGTTCCCCTTCTACCGTGAGGTGTAGAGGTTTGGAAGAGAGAGCGCCAGACTATCCTATCAACTGTCACTGAATAACTTGTGGGTTAATATTCTGCACTGTTGTGTTAGTAGTAGACAAATGGGATAATAGACTTCACGTACAGATAGGCAGCTGTCTTTGCATTTACAAATTTTCACCTTATGTACATTACTTTACATGTTATCAGTATTGTTTAAATGTTTAATTTATTATTTCCATGTTTCTCAATATGTGTGTAGCTCTACCACTGCCCAAAGTCACAAATCAAACTTTCTTATATGAAACATATATGTGGTTATATATAGAAGATGTTTATCAACACTGGTTATTGGTTAGATACAGAAGATGTTTATCTACACCTGGTTATTGGTTAGATACAAAAGATGTTTATCTACACCTGGTTATTGGTTAGTTACATAAGATGTTTATCTACACCTGGTTATTGGTTAGATACAGATGATGTTTATCTACACCTGGTTATTGGTTAGATACAGATGATGTTTATCTACTCTGGTTATTGGTTAGATACAGATGATGTTTATCTACTCTGGTTATTGGTTAGATACAGATGATGTTATTTACAGCTGGTTATTGGTTAGATACAGATGATGTTTATCTACAGCTGGTTATTGGTTAGATACAGATGATGTTTATCTACACCTGGTTATTGGTTAGATACAAAAGATGTTTATCTACACCTGGTTATTGGTTAGATGCAGATGATGTTTATCTGCACTAGTTATTGGAAGGTACAAAATATGTTTATCTACACCTGGTTAATGGTTAGATACAGAAGATGTTTATCTACACTGGTTATTGGTTAGATACAGAAGATGTTTATCTACACTGGTTATTGGTTAGATACAGATGTTTATCTACACTGGTTATTGGTTAGATACAGAAGATGTTTATCTTCACTGGTTGTTGCTGCATCTAGCTAGCTCCTGGGGGTCTGCGAAGAGACAAAGAAAGAACAGACTACAGCACTCTCAAGCATGTCGTACAAAGTGACTAATATGAAGTTGTGCACGGGACTGGCGGCTGCATCATGTAAAACAAATTGCTTCAGAAACTAGCGCTGCAAAAGTTTGGTGCAGGCTTCCTGCAATGGGATCCAGCTGCAGTCGTGGCTCCATGCTCCGAAAGGAGCGCAAAGGAAAATTATGATGATGGCACTACCACCGCTGGCAAAAATCACAAACATGTATGTTGTTAGATATTATATGTTGTTAGATAGTAAATACATTTATTCAGCTAAACGGGTTATAAACAGGGTACACAGTCTCTTGTGTCCTGAATGCAAGCATACCAATGTTTAGTATTTGTGTTAAAACTAACTGAATCTCATAAATAGACTTTCTGTTAATTTATATATTTGCATTAAAATTAGGAACAAACTGTGTTACAATTGTACATATAATATAGAACTATCACTGAATCTGTATGCAGACCGTCAGCTGAATTCATTACTAAATTGAAACTTTGACTGTAATCAAAATTCCTGTTAAATCAATATTAACATACATTAAAACTGTAAACAAACCTATAAACAGATTTTCCATGAAATCTGTGTCTTTAGTAAGTTCTCTGTTTGAATCATTACCCAAGGAGAATAGGCCTTCAATAAACACAAGCCAAGTCCTCCTGTACGTGCCATCATCTCAAGTTCTTTTAACATCTTCCTCATCATTTTCACCTCTGTCTCCATTTCTCTTCTACATGTGTTTTTTGGTCTACTTCTGCCTCTCTGTGCATGGAGGTTCCTGAACAAAGACTGCCTTGTAAAGTTATGATTAGGTTTTCTCAGTATGTGTCCTATCTATCGCCACTGCCTTCATCTCATCTCCAGTGTCTTCTCATCTCTTGTTTCACTGGCACTTGTCTCTTCCATCACAAGTTCTCTGTTTACACAAGTTCTTTTTATGTGAATCCAAAGTAATGTGACCCGGTTTTAGCCATTTAAATTCTGTTGACGCAAACATCTCAAAGTTACTTATTGAGTAAATTCAAGAAAAATATCTCAGCTTTGACCAAGTGACCTGTAATCATGATTTTTTTTTCTATATTTTTCATTCCACACCCCCTTTTGGATGGCTTTTCTGAATTATCATTGAATTAGTGATCTGGTAACGTGTTTTTTTTCCAATACTTATTCTACACACTTTATTTAGACATGCTGTTTTCATCAGATTTCAGTTCATTTTTTTTATCATTGAGAAGGTCTTTAAGCTTTGTATGATACCAACGTCTTATGATACTAATAACATGAACCTGACTTTGTGGGGTACATGACACATGTTGCCAGGAAACTTATTTTTAAATCTGCATAATATATTGACGTGTTCAGTCTAGTATAGTATATTACATGTCTGTATTCTTTTATCCGAAATCATTGAGGACAGCTTTGTTTTGGAAACCAGATTTTTTCGGTTTTCAGGTTTTGTCCAAATCGCGTTAGAAAAGTGGCTCAAGTTGCCCAAAATGTTTTCAACAAATAGCCAAAAGTCACCCAAAATAGTCAGAAGTCCCCCAAATTGTGATAAAAAAGTAGCCCACAAAAACTTTCGGTTTTCAGGTAAAAGAAATTAGACCTGTATTTATTTTATCACAGTCCTCATGTAGTTTTATTATGAAGTGATGTTACTTTTAGTTGATATTTTGTTAAATATCTGGTGGTTGTTTTTTTCCCCCACTATTTTGATGTATTGCAGTTACACGGCAAGAGATTTTTGGGAAAGCCATATGCAGCCAGAAGATCTAAATTCTATTTCCCTGTGTTTTCTTTTTTTTTTTTTTTTCCAATTTACATGTTTACTCCATAATGCTTTTGCTCATTTGTGAGAAGAATGTTAGTTTTTACCCAGCAAGATGGATCTATACAAGTCAGTCTATGCTGCTGAAGCAAAAAAATACTTTTTGAAAGAGCAGTATAAAAGAAAGGACTGTAACATTCAGTGTTCCCATGAGATATAGGTTACTCTTTGCTGTAAATTGATGGATCTTTACAAATTAATTTTTAGTAATGACCTTTTGCCTGGTGCTTACTTGCCCAAATGACAAAAGACACACTCACTATAGTCATTTCTGAAACCTGAGGGAGAAGCTGCAGTGAAATGATATTTTTTATAAATAATTGCAGGATTTCAATTAAAATGCACAAGCTTAACAACAACAATAAACAATAATAGTTACATGTTACAAAGAGCCTGATGGTACTGTGATATTGGCTGTTATGGAAATTGTGGCTTTGTTGGATTTTAATGCTGTTTTTCAGTTTGCTATGGTTTTTTTAATATTTTTAGTTACGAACACCAAATTTGAACAGGAAGTTCATTATGAAATTGTAAAATCTTTTTTCAGATCAGATCTTTGAAACCTTCAGTAGATTAAGCACTACAGGGCTGTGAATTTAGTATCGAAGAGCTGTTAAAAGTGTTGCCAAATTTTGCATCGTTTGCCATAAATCAGCATTTTTATATAAGAAATCTTACTCACTTACTTAGTCGTTCCTCTTCTACCGTGAGGTGTAGAGGTTTGGAAGTGAAAGCGCCATACTATCCTATCGACTGTCTTCCTCCTGGCCTGATTCCATTCTAGTCCTTGGTCCTTCAGAGATTGTCTAATGTTGTCCTTCCAGCGGACTCTGGGTCATCCTGGAGGTCTGGATCCCTGGCTCTTAGTTTCCCATACTTTCGTGGTAGCCGATCTTATCCCATTCTGCAGACATGGCCAAACCAACGTAGTTGAGACTGTTCTACTTGGGTCTGCAGAGGCTGGGTTTTTAGGCCTTGATGTATAGTCTGATTGCAGACCATGTCTCTTTATAAGAAATCTGATCTCGTAAAAGTTTCAAAATGCAGTTAGAAATTTTGAGTGCCAGATCTCAAGGTGGTTGATAAGCAAGTTATAAGTCACGCAAAACATGATTCTGAGAAAGACCCTATTTTCCTTTACAAGAAGGGCGCAGTTTAATTAAGAAATAACTTTTTCAGTCAAAATACATGTTAAAAATGCGTTCTGAAAACTGATTTTAATATTCCCAGTATTTAGATATGGAACATCCTAAATTATCAGAAAATAGGCTAACCTCAGTTATTATTTTTTTTTTTTCAATTTTAAACTAAAATGTTGTTAATCAGGGCTTCTTAAAAAAAAAAATAGTCTGATAAAGCGGTATGGACTCCTTTGAATGTCTCATGAAGTGGTATGGACTCTTTTGAATGTCTCATGAAGTGGTATGGACTCTTTTGAATGTCTGATGAAGGCTATGAACTTCTTGGGGTGTACATAAAAGCATTTTTTTAAAAACTTTACATTTTAGATTATAGTACACAGATTCCCTATAATCCATTCATGGACCCAAGGGGTCCATGGACCACAGGTTAAGAAACCATGCCCAAAACACTATCCAGATTTGTGTGAAATTATACATTAAACCAAATGTAGCTGGACTTGCATGTTTTTTTTTTTGCCATGCCTGTTTTTTTAAAAACCAAGTCACATAAAGCTTTGCAGTTACTTGAATTTTGTGTGTAAGTTTATCTCTGATTTGATTATTGACCCAGATAGCAATTCTAATTCTTGTATTATTAAAAATACTTCAGGATTACATTAATTTATTTGTGAAAAAATGTTGATCAATTCAATTCTGAAGAAAACTTTTTAATGTGTTGTGTTTTTTGCTTTTTTCTAAGTATCTTCTAGATACATCATTTATTTTGCTATCCATGAAGTGATGAGAAGAAAAACCAGACCACAAGGTTTTAATATTTGGACATTCATCTTAATATTACCAACAAGACATGTTAAGGTTGAACGGTGCATGCCTTGCCAAAATGAGGCAACATTTTTTTAAACGGCAAAAAGAAAAGAAGACGACGCTGTTGATGGGCAGGACACACATTGAAGAAACCTGTTGATAACAGTACAAGGCAGCCTTTATTCTGGAATCCCCAGGTAAGAATGGTATAAGAAGACTGAAAAACACATGGAGAGGAGATCTGGAGATAGACATGAAAGGGGTGAGGAAGTCTTTGAAAGACCTTGACCTGATGGCACAAGACAGGAAGACTTGGCATGAAGGCCTGTGCTCCTTGGGGAGCTGAAGGATATTGATGATGATGATGGTGGTGGTGATGATGATGGTGGTGATGATGATGATGGTGGTTGTGGTGATGATAATGGTGGTGGTGGTGATGATCCATGTAATGATAATTATATTAACACGTGTCAGGTCGTCTTGACGCCTGAGGTACATAAAGCAAGACAAGCGTTCTGTAGACATTCCAGTTCTTGCCTGTCAGTTTTTATATTCCCTTTTGTCTTTCTTTCAATTTGGAGGTCTGGGCTCTCTGCAGACATTAGTCCCAGCTGAAGTCCGGGCCTGCCTGTCTGTTATTTTGACAGTCGTCTCTTTTCATTATGTTTAGAGCAGGGGTCGGCAACCAGTGGATGATTTGGTAGATCTTCTGGGGGGGGGGGGGGGGGGGGGGGGGGGGAGAGAGAAAGACATTAAAACAAGGGGACAACTCAGACTAAACTGAAACAAATTTTAAGTTGGTTTGGAGTGTGTTGAGAAAAAAATATTAATTTGGTTTTGAATGTATTAAGAATACATATTAAGTTGGTTTAGAATGTGTTGAAAAAAAACAAATATTAATTAAGTGCTACCAGCAGAACGAGTTATAAATACCGTCAAAATGGAAGGGGTCATGAATGTAGAACGGCACAAGAAAAGATGGGGCGACAAACATCGAAAAGGACAGTATATTGGGCTGGTGAATTTGAACTGGATCTGCAGGTAATAATCAGTCTCACCTGCAAGGCCTACAACAGGGGGGACCAGTAGGGTAATTTGGCTTGGGCCTCACCTTAACTGGGAGGAGGGGGGTCCTCGCCTTATCAATGAATGCATGTTTTAAACCCCTTTTCCCAAACAACGAGGGGGTCAGTGTGAACTGGCTTGACCACTTCTGAACTCTTAGAGAGCCCGTGCACCAGTGACTCTTCTCGGCATAAGAAGTAAGTAAAAGAAAGGGTATTGGTGTGGTTCGTAAGAGGAATTCTTGGTAGAAGACAAGAAAATCCAATTTAAATAAAGATAGACGGGTTTAGAAACCGGATGAGTGAACTGGAATAAACTATCATATGTTTGATACAACGTAAGATAGATTTTTACTCATGATTGCGCTCTGTTATGTAAATAAAATTATATATAATGAGCGAAAATCTTCTTCGTTCGCCCTCAGACTGCTACAGTAATGACTCTAATAAAGGCAGTAGTCAGCTCAATGTTCCTGAGATCTCCAAACCGTTTTTCGTTGAGAGAAGCGGGTTGTTGCCATATGCCACTACGTTCACTGCTGTAAGTTGGTTAGGACTGCACCAGATGTTCAGATGTGATGGGGCTGGAAGAGGCCTGAGATTCGTTATCGACTTCAAACAAACCAAAATTCACGGGGCTGGTGCTACAGGAGCAGAGATCTGTTGGACCAACCCTGTACTTTTGATATGACCAGCGGTATCTTTGGGTCGACCCTGTCGGAGCAAGGAGTCTGTTACTCTTCCCACCTGGCGGGTCCTCTTGGGTCGAACACCATCATGTCGAGTCATATTAGCATCAGTTATCGCAAAGCGGTTTGAGTTGCACTGTGTTATTCGCCTTGCAGCCCAGTGCATTCGTGTTACATGTGGTTTTCCCTCTTTGTTGTTGGGTTTAAGTAGAATACAGGATTACAAACGTTCATGTATCATTGTAGCGGGAGGTATTTAAAAGTATTTATTTAGGTAAGAGTATGCCAGTAAAGAGTTCTGGTCTTACAAGTAATACCCCAGTCTTAGAAATAAGCACTGGTGTATGGATATCATAGAAATAGTCAGACTGTGAAAACCCTGGCCAGTTGGTAAGAAGTTGTACCAGGATTTAAGGTGTCTCCTCCCTGTGACTATCTTATGATTACTTACTAATGTCTAGGGAATAAATAAAATGAACATTCACTTTAACCACAAATGTAAGAAGTGAATAATTCCTCAGGTACAGTTAAAATAGTTTAATATGTACACTAATATTCTATTTCTGCTAGATGGAGAAGAGCATTAAATATATAAAAAATATTCACACAATTACTATTATTGTCTGTTTAGACTTCTAGATCTTGAATAAGAAAGTTACTGAAAACTGCAATCACTTTAACTGTATCACTGTTCTTAGTCCTCTGACTTTCCTCATAACTGTCATCAATTGACTGAATTATCTATTTGTTTGAATGATATTGGCTGTTTCTTCATATAGGGGTGGTCAGTGTCTTAAATGACACTTATCTGAGTATCTTGACACTGCTGACACGGGACTGTCTTTTGTAGCTATCAGTATTGGTAGACCCAGCACTAGGGGGATATCAATGACCAGCTGTCGTTCACTCTTTGGGGTCCTGCACTTTTGTGGGATTGCCTCTGATGAACAAAACCGGCTTCTGACACTTGACAGTCTGGTTCGAGTTATTTCATGGAACCTGAAACATCATATTAGCCTTGGCTAGTATCTGGCTAGACTTGTAGCTGACTAGCACAGATGTCAGACCAGTCAGTCATCAGATGTCACCGTTATACAATCGTAGTAAGTAAGGACATCATTTCAGTGATACAGAAGTATTTAACATTTCAGTTAATTGTAACTGGCTAGCACATAAGTCAGACTAGTCAGTCATCAGATGTCAAAGTTATACAGTCAGAGTAAGTAACAACATTTCAATGATACAGAATTAGTATTAACATTATCAGTAATAGCCATCATCTGGTTTGTTCCTCTCCTGTACATCCTTTCATATTCTATAACTTGATCTTCCCAAATCACATCAGGTACAAATTCAAATACTAATGCCATTCTTAGCATCTACACCAAATTAATACACAACCAGATAAAGTGAGTGACCAAGCGATCAAGTTGCTTTCTTCGGTAGTACAATTACATAGTTTTGGAATTGAAACCTGGCTGTGGAACACCAGTTTACCAGCTGTAAATGGGCACTCAGTTGTGCGCTCGAACTAGGGAAGGAAAAGGCAGCGAGGAAGGGGACTAGTCACCTAACCTCGTAAAAGCGGTATCTTCCATGATGAAGCTTCTAACACTTCATTTGCCTATGCCAATCTCTGCCATGGGACTGCCTTTATCTCCGTACGATATACAGCATTAAATGGTAAATATTATCTACATTTGGCTGTGGGGCTAGTTTTGATACGTTTTTGTACAAACAACAATCATCCACAAAGCACATGTTTAAATCATATTCAAAATAACAATACATTATATTAATGAATATTATACAGGCATATTTTGTGAACTCTATATATGAACCTGAATTAAAAAACAATATTATACACGGTAGTTATCCTAATTTCGCTTACCCTCAGACTCCAGACACTGACTGAAACTTCTGGCGATCCGCTCACACTTCAGATGAATTTAGCGTAGTAGCGATCTCTGCCGTCAGTCTGTCTCAAACCTCTTTCGTTGTGTGTGTCTCCGTTGTTGTTTTCGTCTACTATGTTGCTGTAATACCCTGTTCAACCTGAAAGTTGGTTATAATTGGGGTATATTGTGTGTTAGGTTCTTCGGTGCTAGTTGTCTGTTAGTCCTGAAAAGGACCACTAGCTGGTTGACTGGTTTCCTCTTCGTTGCTTGTCGGTTGTGGTGTGTTCATTTCCTGCCTTCCTAACTGTCTTGTGTCGTTTTGTTAGTTTTTGCTTTCCTCGTTTCTGTTTCTCTTGTCTTCCTGCTTTCCTGTATCTGTAATAGTGCTTTTTCTATTATTGCTGGTAGAAGTTTTTCAATTGTTTCTTCGATGACTTCTTCGTCTGATTGCTCGTTTGTTTTGGTCGCTATTGTGTTTGCTGTCATTTCCTCGATGGCTCTTCGCTCTGCTTCAATTTTCTTGAGAATTTTTGAGTTTTCTTCCGTCAGTTCTGTCAGCCTCTTTACATCTGCTTCTATCTGCTGTTGAAGGCTTTGCATGTCTTTCATCATTTCTCTGACGTTTTGTAGTTCTATTACACCATCACCGTTGTCTTTGTCGTCTTCGGGAGCCTGCTTGTTTCTGTTTACGACCTGTAGTTTCATTTTCATATCTTTGACTTCAGCGGTTAGTTTGTGTAACTGTCTTCTGTCGATCATGCTTTGTTTTTCTGCACCATCCGCAGCCACTCTGTTTTTTTTGCCTCTTTGAAAGGTATGTTTTTGGACACGGCCTCTTTCAAGATGCTCTTTGTTTCCTGGAACATCGGGCAGCCTCGGTACCTAGCCCCGTGGTTTCCGAGGCAGTTTGCACAGGTTCGGTTTGGGTTTATGGCCTTGTAATTGTTATCCTCCTTCGCTTTGGTACAGTCGCGATATGGGTGGCTACCCGCACAATACCGGCAAACTGCATCTCTCCTGCACGTTTTCTTGGTGTGTGAATATTTCTGGCAGTTAGAGCACTGCATCACCGGAGGGATATATGCCTCTGTCTTTTTTGTTGTGGTTTCGAGCGTCAGTCTCTCGGGTCTTGTCGATCCTTCAACCGTCACTATCATCAGGTTGGTGTCTTTCTTGTCCCATGTTTTTAGCCTTTCTACCCGTGTGATTTTGACGTCTGCGATTTCAGTTTGAAGGCGTCTGTGGACCTCGGCTTCGGAACATCTGGTTTCCACCCCTATGATGACGAACTTCTTTGTTGTCTTGTACTTTTCCACCACCACTTTTATTTGGTGGGGCAACTGGACTTCTTTTGGACCGGATTCCAGTTCGATCATCAGCGAGGTAGTTTTTTCTGTGTTGTTGAGCGAAAGCAGGACTCCGTTTTCGTGCCTCCCTACTTTGGCGATACCTCTCCTTCCCGTTATCACTTCGAGGATGTTTGTCATCTGGTAGGGCCCTGAGTGAGGCCTCACCTCCAGACATCTGTGTGATCTTAACCATCCTCTCCTGTAGTGCCTTGTGACAACCGGTATTGCTTGGTTTGTGCAGGTGACGCGCTCTGCTTTCCGCCTGCGTTAGATTGTGTGGTGTGTAGGACGGTCTCACGTTCTGTTTTGTTGACTCCTGATCACTTTCTGTAGTTGTCTGATTACTACACACTGGAGCCTCTACTATGACGTCTTGCTTTAGTGGTGTTTTTTATCGTCTTTTGAGTTTGGAGCAGCTTCCCTGGGGCAGCCACAGCTGTCAAATCGGCATCGTGTGGTGGTGTCATTGGTGTCTGGTGCAGCCTCTCTGTGGTTGACAGGGTTTCTGCTTTGTGGTGACGATTCGGGTACTTGTGGTGGGGACCCCTGGGTTTTACTGATCGTTATTGCCTCTTTACGTTCCATCTTGGTCTACCCTGTTCAACCTGAAAGTTGGTTATAATTGGGGTATTTAGTGTCATTTTATTTACTAATTTGCATTCAATTTAATTAACTATTGTCTTTTGCAGTTGCTGATTTTTGTTTATATTAGTATTTTCCATCTAGTCAATTTTATTTATTTATTTTGTATTGTTTTTATAGATATCTATTGTCCTTTACGCTTGGTTTTAATTTGTATTAGTATTTATTCGTTTTGAGTTTTGTTTGCCCTTTTTTTTTTTCCTTGTTGTCTTTCCTTGTCCTATGAGTAGTTAGGTTTTTGTTAATGCTTTGTTAGTTCTTGCTGCTTAATTAATTCCTGCATATCTCTTATTTAGTTGGATGGTTTTCCTGAGTTACTAATCTTATATGTTTTCCTTTGTTTTATGTATATATCTTTTAAGTATTGATTGGGCATCTCTTGGGGCATCTATACTTAAAACCTTATCACCTGTTAAGTCTATATTGTGATTTCTATAGTAAGTTTTTAATTCAAGCCTTTGTTGTTCATATTTTTTTACAGTGGATCAGGTAGTGGTCTATGTCATTCTCTTCCTGACATTCTTGGCAGTGTGGTTCTTCTACCATAAAGTATGCTGCACCGAGACGGAGACGCCACAATTTTTTGTTTGATGGTATCTTTAATTCTTCTCTGACCTGGCACGTCCTTGTTGGTTCTTTCAGCAGTTTGAACGCGTGTCTGCCTTTTCTACTTTTCTTCCATGTTGTCTTCCATTCCTCGTTTATAGTTATCTTCACTTGGCTCTTGATCTCCGACCTTCCTAGTCCTGCTTTTATATGGTTTTTACTTGTTCTTCCATTCTTGGCGTTCTGGTCTGCCAACTCGTTGCCAGCAATACCTATGTGTGCTGGAACCCACACTAGCCTCACACTACATCCTCTGTGTCCTAGTGATGTGTTAATTGCTAGAATTTCTTCCTTTATGTCTGGCCGGCTACATTTACCTGGGTGTTCTAGTGCTTGTAGTGATGATAGTGAGTCTGTAAATATCGTAACAGCTTTTGGTGGGTTATCTTCGATTATTTCTAAACTTTTAAGAATTGCTACCATCTCTGCGGTAAAAATTGAAGCCCCTTCTGTTACACTGTAGCTCTTTTTTATTCCCCATTTTGGTATTACAACTCCGGCACCTAGTTGGCCACTATCACCCTTGGATCCATCAGTGTATACGGCCAGACTTTGTTTAGTTAGTTGATCTATGAACTCTCTACTTATCATTTTGGCTTCCTTATCTTCTATGTTTTGTTTGATCTTTTCTGTAAGTGAGTAGTCTATGATTGGTGTTTTTAGTTCCCAGGGTGGTATTTTGCTTCTGTATTTATTACTATTTTCAATTGTGTTTGATAGTTCTTTGAACTGCGTTAGGTCTTCTATCGTTCTTCACCACCCTGTTGGATATCTATCTTTATTTAAGGGGACGTCCCATACACTTGGTTGGTTTTTGACAAATGCTTTATGTGCTGGGTGGGTCACTTCTTGTGTTACTTTACTCCAATAATTTATTCTCAGTTCTTTCCGTCTTAGATCAAGGGGAGGTATGCCAAGAGCTACTTCTAGCGCTTCTACTGGTGTCGATATAAATGCACCTGTAATGGTTCTCATGGCTGCATTTTGAATCCTGTCCAGTTTTGCTTTGTTAGAAGCTGCAGCTGAGTCATAGACTATGCTGGCATAATCCAGTTTCCCCCTGATGAAAGACTTGTAGAACATAAGCATTATTTTATTGCTGGCCCCCCATCCATTACCTTTGACAATCCTTAGTATATTTAGGGGTCCCCTACAGCTTTCTACCAAATTGTCTATATGTTTATTATAATTTAGTTGTTTATCTAAAGTTACGCCCAGAAATCTTGTTGTTGAGGAGGTACATATTTTCTGTCCTTTAATGGTTATATTGATTTTGTTATTTTTTTTTTTTAATTTCCTTTACTGAAAATCATACCTACTGTTTTGTTTACATTAATTTGGAAGCCCCAACTTTTCATCCACTCTGAAACTTTGTCTATTTGATTTTGAAGTTTTTTGAAAACATGGTCCAAGTTTTTTCCAGATCGCCAAATGGCACAGTCGTCTGCAAATTGAGATACTGCATTCTTAATGTCGTTAAATTCATCTGCTAAGTCATTTACAGCTATAGTGAAAATTGTTGGTGAAATCACTGATCCCTGAGGAATCCCATTCTGTTGTTCATATATATCTGACTTATCATTGTTTACCTGTACCGCAAAATACCTGTTCTGTAAAAAGTTTTCTATATACCTATAGGTTTTACCAGTAATGCCAATCTTTTTCATTTTGTAAAGAGCTCCATCTCGCCAGCATTCATCATATGCTCTTGCGACATCTAGAAAAACTGCTACTGTTTTCTCTTTTCTCTTGAACCCTAGCTTTACATCGTGTTCTAATCTTACAAGCTGGTCTACTGTACTTCTATCTGCTCTAAACCCTGACTGGTTTGGGCTATATAACTGATTTTTTTCCAGGTAGAATTTTAATCTTTTGTTAACAACAGTTTCCAGTATTTTACCTAGTTGTGATGTTAAGGAGATAAGCCTATATGAACTTACATCATGGGCTTCCTTATTGGGTTTTAGGATGGGTACTATCATAGCTACTTTCCATGCTTTTGGTATCTTTCCTAAGCTCCAGATTTTATTATAAAGGGAAGTTATTATGTTTATAGTTCTTTTGGGTACTTTCTTAAGGATTTCATAACTAAGTATATCTTGCCCTGAGGCCGTATTAGATTTATCTTTTATTGCATTAGTTACTTCTTCTTCTGTTATATCAGCATCTAAATAGTTTGTTTCGTCTATCTGATCTGGTAGTTCTTTTGAAAACTGTATCCTAAGTCTTTCTCTTCTCTAATTTTCTTCCTGTCCAAGACTACTTTTTGCACTGACTTTATAGAAATACTCGGCAAGGGCATTAGCTCTTTCTCTATCTGTTTCTGCTCTCTTTGGTAGTTTGATTGTTGGCATTATTGTTTTCTTATTGTTCCCTTTGATTGCCTTAAGCTTTTTCCATACTTCTTTAATTTGAGTGCTATGTTTAAGTGACTGGCAAAAAACTCCTTCCAGTTAGTTTCTTTGGCTTTAAATATTATTCTGTTAGATTCATTCCTAATAAGTTTATACTCATCATAGTTTTCTTCTGTTTTGTTATTTCTATGTTTTTGTAATGCCCTTTTTCTTCTCTCATGAATTGCTGTACAGCTTTTATTCCACCAGGCAACTGGTTCTTTATTCCACTGAGTTTTTCTGTTCTTGGTAATGTTATTTATTTGTTTAAGGTGCTGAGGCATATTTTTATTTGGTATATATTTTATTGCTATTTTCAGAATTTCATTGGTCAGTGTTTCTGCCCACAAGTCAGTATCATCTGATTCCATGTCTTTATATTCCATCACCTCCAGCTCTGATTGGAAAGCTTCCCAGTTTGCTTTTTTATAGTTGAAGGTAGGTTTCTCTGGTTCTGGGTTTGGAATGACATTTTCATGCATGGTTATTACAATGGGCAGATGATCTGAGTTTGTGTCTTGTAACACTTCCCAATTTACATTCGCTACGTTGTTAGTTGCTATACTTATGTCTATTGCTGAGTCTGCCCTATTAGCTTGTGGATTAATTCTTGTTGCAGATCCATCATTTAGTATTAGTAGTTCATTGTTTTCTATGAAGTCAAGTAGGCATTTTCCTGCAATATCTGCATGTTGTCCACCCCAAGCACAATGATGGGAATTAAAATCGCCTACTATGATTGTTTTGGGGCCTAGTCTGGTGCTTATGGCTAGTATTTCTTCATCTTTAATTGTGCCATCTTTAGCATATACATTTAGAATTGTTAGATTGTTTGGTTCAGCTGCTATAGTGACCTGGATACCTTCTATATTGGTTGTATTAAATACTTCCCAGTCTATCATTTTAAATTTTTCGCTAACTAAGACTGCAACACCTCCTCCTCTACTTTCTTTCCTATCGTGTCTAAGTATCTTAAAGCCCTTACAACTATATCTATTGTTTGGGTTTAAATGGGTCTCTTGAAGAGCATATATATCAGTATTTCCTCCAGTCTCTGATAGTAGGGGTGCAAAATTTTTTTTAATACCCCTACAGTTCCACTGGATAATTCTAAATCTTTCTAAATTGAATTTTAAAATCATCTAGTATACCTTTTATTTTGGTTAACTATCAAATTTGCTCTTATTCTGCATTTCCTGTACTTGTGGACCCACTATCCATCAAGTTCTCAAGAAAATCCTTATTTATACTTGTCATTATATCCCTAACTTCTTCCACTAAGTGTGGTAAAAGTGCCTCAAAATGTTTTTTATAGTTTCTTTGATAGTTTCTTCTAGGTTGCTTTTGTTTTCCTGTTGCCTTTTGTTCTTTTTGACCACTTTCCTATTTTCATCCAATGCTACATTCCCTTCTCTCCCTATGTTAATCTCCTGTTTTTCACTTTCCATTTTTTTAGTATTATTTCACTTTCTTCTTTTAGTTCAGACAGTTTGACTAGTATCATTTCATTTTCTTCTTTCAGTACAGTCAGTTTAGCTATATCCTGGGAAATTTGGTGCTGTATGGCTTTCACTTCTTGAAGCAATGCCTCTGCACTTTTCAGTGCACTTGTGTCATCCGAGGATGTAGTTGAATCATCTGACTGGTTTTTTGGTACTATTTTACTACTTTCTAACTTGTTCTTACTTTCTTTTGCCATCTGTGACTTAATCATTTTGACATCTTCTTGCACACTCTTAATTTCTGTTATAACTTTATTGCTCGTATAAGTATCATTTTCCTTTAATTCTTTAATGACCGTTTTGAAAAAGGTTTGGGTTGTTATAGCTTCCCTCAATGCTTTTTTCCAAAGGTTGTTATTGCCGGGAGTTGTAGTGAGGATAAGCTCTCACTGCAGATAAAATACTTCTATGGCACGCGCCTCAAACAGCCTCTGACAACCAAGTCCAGCTCCCGGCTTTCACGTGTGGCTCAATTTGAGCCCGGCGGAACTGTTTCCACTGACGGGAGAAGGGGCAAAGGCGAGCGACTGGCGCCTTAAAACCAGCAGCTTCGGGCAGATAGGGCTCATGATCCTTGGTTGGTAGCTTATCTAAGAGAAGGAACTCTGAATTCAAACCACCGCTGCCTTGCGGGAATATCCATTTGTGGAATTGGCTTCGGGAGTAAACCCTGAGGATAAATCCGGAGTCGGAGTCCCTAAGGCAGTCTAATGTCGATTCGAAATTATTCTGGCAACTCCTGTGACATGGCTGGTACCAAACTGTATCGGCTACTGCCGTTCCTTTGGATCTACCGGCTGTGTGGAGAGGGGGAACATGCTGCATGGGCAACAGCTTGATCTCCATATAACTGTGCCCAAGCTCGCGCCCTGGAGAGGACACTCCAGCTTCACCCTATAGGTGTCGGCAAAACACGGGAAGTAGCAGTTACCGGTTATAAGCATTTTGCCCAATTGGCGTAGGGCATGGCGCCAGGGGCTACTTCCGACAGTGGGAGAGGTTCTAGGATCTCACTGGACAGCTACCGCCCGCTTCAAGCTGGGCAGCCCCCAGTCAATAAGGTGTTGTCCCGCCACTGTCTGCTTTCCCCATTGGGTGCATGGGGATTAGGGTCAAACCCGAACTGTGGACAGAAAATTTTGCACCAAGCAATTATCGAAAAAATAGAAATAAGCAAACTCTCAGATTGGGATGCTGGAACGTCCGGACTATGTTGACTGGACTATCCGAAAACCTACAGGATGTAAACGATGTAAGGAAGACAGCCATAATTAATGATGAGCTTAAACGACTTCAGGTGGATATAGCTGCACTTCAGGAAACGCGCCTGGCGGGCTCTGGAACGGTGAGCGAGAAGGACTACACATTTTATTGGCAAGGGAAAGATCTTAATAAAGCTAGAGAACACGGAGTAGGTTTTGCGGTAAAAAAATCGCTAACTAACATGGTTGAACAAGGCGAGAATGGATCAGAACGCCTGTTAACGCTCCGCCTGCAAACTAGCACAGGTCCCATCACCCTTGTTAGTGTGTATGCTCCTACTCTGTACTCTGCCTCAGAAGCTAAAGATGAGTTCTACGAGAATCTAGCAGCAGTAATCAAAAGCATACCTAGGCAAGAACAGCTTGTTCTCCTTGGTGACTTTAACGCTAGAGTGGGTGCCGATAATGTTTCATGGCCTTCATGTCTGGGCAGGTTTGGTATTGGCAAGATGAATGAAAATGGACAACGGCTCTTAGAGTTGTGCGTCCACCATGACCTCTGCGTGACCAACACCTACTTTCAGACAAAACCCCAGCATAAGGTGTCATGGAGACACCCACGATCAAAGCACTGGCACCAACTTGACCTGATTCTCGTCAGAAGGCCACTCCTCAGGTCTGTGCTCTCCACGCGCTCGTACCATAGTGCAGACTGTGACACAGATCACTCCTTGGTTTGCTGCAAAATCAGAGCACAACCAAGAAAACTCTATCGTGTCAGACATGAAGGGAAACCACGCATTGATACCTGCAAGATGTCAGACCCTTTCATGATCGCTCAATTCACTGCGACCTTCAAGAAAGTGCTCAGTAGCCCTCAGCATGGTGATACTATTACAGAGAACTGGGAGCATCTACGGAACACCATTCAAAGTACTGCACTTGCCACCTTTGGTAAGAAAAACAGCAAAGTCAAATGACTGGTTTGACGCTTCATCAGATGTGATGGCACCTGTTATTGAAGCTAAGCGCAGTGCTATGAATGAATACAAACGTTCACCGAGTGCCAGAACCCTACAGATCCTGAGGGCTACGAGAAGCAAAGTTCAACAAACTGCTCGACGCTGTGCAAATGACTATTGGCTCCAGCTCAGTGAGAGCATCCAGATCGCAGCGCAAACAGGCAACACTAGACAAATGTATGACGGTATAAAGAAAGCACTTGGCCCCCATAAAAGTAAGACGGCACCGCTAAAAAACATCAGCGGAGAGAAGCTAACCGATAAGGGTAAGCAGATGGAGAGGTGGGTCGAGCACTACTCTGAGCTTTACGCTAGAGACAATACCGTTACGCCTGCAGCCCTTGATGCTGTCAATAGTCTGCCAACTATGGAGGAGCTGGATGCCGAACCAACATTAGAGGAACTCAGTAAGGCCATTGATAGCTTGGCCTCTGGCAAAGCACCAGGCAGTGATGGGATTCCTCCTGATTTAATCAAATGCTGTAAGAGCACGCTATTACATCCCCTGCATAGGATGCTGTGCCAGTGCTGGGAAGAGACAACTATTCCTCAAGACATGCGAGATGCCAAGATTGTAACACTGTATAAAAATAAAGGAGACAGAAGTGATTGCAATAACTACAGAGGTGTCGCATTCTGTCGCATGTTACGCATTGCCTAGTTAAATGTTTGAAGACCGAAAAGTGGGACACCAGTGTGCTGACCTGAACAAAGGAATGCAGGGGTATTTTCCTGTGTGTATCTAGGGCAGCCAATCAGAGAAGGGGTTTCCCACGGTCAGATAGAATGACTTCGGCGAGTGTATAAGGAAGAATAAATCGTCCGAAATCATGGTTAGAATTAGACATCGGGAAGGAGAACGGAATGACAGACAAGGATGAGAATGGTCTCCTTTTGACGGGAATATCTTCATTTATGTATAGGTACAAGGAAATCAGAAGGGAGTAAGTAGTTGTGAAGAATTTCGCAAGAATAGTGTCCGTGCATTGAGAAATCCTGTGTTTTTCCTATTTATAATTCAATATAAAATCGTTAACACGACAGATATAGGAAAACAACATATGGATATAAAGGTCAACTCATGGAGAACGGAAATATATAACTCCAAAGGCTTGAACTGGGAAAGGTGAAATGCACGAGACCAAGGTTTGAAACACCTCTAGCACAAACCCCCCGAAGTTACAACTTTTTTGGGAAGTTTGCTGGAGTTGCGAGCCTTGTTTCCTGTACGTCCGGTAGCTGCATATATAAGGGCGGACGTAAATGATTTCAAATTCACGACAACCATACAACGTTTCCATTACACAATCATACCATTCGAACTACAAGACACCAACGTCCTTTTCAGGACGCCACTACTCGAGATAAGATCGCGTTATCGTCAACATGCCCAGACATAGGCCACACGCTAAAAAGAGGAAGGTCTACACCAGCCCACCAGCGCAGAACAGCCAGGATAATCGCAATATCACAATCAACAATGACAGACAGCCAGAGAGCAAGACTGCCCCAAGTACTCGTGCCGGGACCGGCCCTTCTATAACTCCGGACACGACTGAGTTAGCTGTGACATGCGTCGACCCGACTGAGAGTCAGAGTGGCCCGACCCCTTGCCTAGATAAAGAGGACCCAGAACATAAAGAAATATGTAGAGCGTTACGACAGCTGGAGAAAAGAAAACAAGCGCTTCTATCCAGGCTGCACCCACCCGACTCGTCAGCAGTAACCCGGTCTATGACAGAGAAGCCGCACGATGCCGAGATGACAGCCGACCCAGCTGCAAGCACCATGAAGGAAGTGATAGAGGCAGATCCTCAACACAGACAGGTACAAGAGGAAGATGTCGCAGAGACCATTTTAGATGCACTTCGAAGACTTGAAGACGGAGACGAGTCCCTTAGGCTCGCTCTTCAAGAAGCAACAGTAGAAGTAGCTCCAGACGTGCTGGACATCCAAACCACTGAGAAGCAAGCTACCATTCCTGATCCTGAGGAAAAAACAGCTGACAACTCAAAGGCTCAGACGCAAGATATCACACCGAATAACCAAGAACAAGATTCGAACCAAGCCTGTAGAAGGAAACAAAGACCAAACACTAAAAATACAAGCAACTCAGAAACGATACAGGAGAGGATTGTTAAGATCACCCAGACGTCAGGAAGTGAGGTCTCACTCAGGGCCCTACCCGACAACAAAGTGATCAACATCCTCGAGGTGATAACTGGACGGAGAGGTATCGCCAAAGTAGGGAGGCACGAAAAGGGAGTAGTGCTTTCTCTCAACAACACAGACAAAACAACCTCGCTGATGATCGAACTGGAATCCGGTCCAAAGGAAATCCAGTTGCCCCACCAAATAAAAGTGGTGGTGGAAAAGTACAAGACAACAAAGAAGTTGGTCATCAGAGGGGTGGATACCAGATGTTCCGAAGGCGAGGTCCACAGACGCCTTCAAGCTGAAAACACAAATCTTAAAATCACGCAGGTGGAAAGGCTAAAAACCTGGGCCAAGAAAGATACCAATCTGATGATAGTCACGGTAGAAGGATCGACAAGACCCGAGAGACTGACGCTCGAAACCACAACCAAAAAGACAGAAGCCTATATCCCTCCGGTGATGCAGTGCTCCAACTGCCAGCAGTTCTCGCACACAAAAAAGACGTGCAGGAGAGATGCAGTTTGCCGGTATTGTGCTGGTAGTCACCAATATGGCGACTGCCCCAGGGCTAAGGAGGACCGCAACTACAAAGAAACTAACGAAAACCGTATCTGTGCAAACTGCCACGGAAACCACGGGGCAAGGTACAGAGGATGCCCTGTGTTCCAGGAAACTAAGAGCATCTTGAAGGAGGCCGTGTCTAAAAACATACCCTTCAAAGAGGCCAAACACAGAGTGAATGCGGATGCTACAGAAAAACAGCGCACGATGGACAGAAGACAGCTACACAAGCTGACCGCTGAAATCAACGAAATGAAAAGGAAACAGCAGAACGAAAGCAGAAACAAGCAGGATCCCGTAGACGACAAGGACAGCGGTGAAGACATAATAGATATGCAGAGCGCCAGAGAAATGTTACAGAGCGCCCAGGCAATGCTACAGGAAACAAAATCCATCAAACACGAGATAGAAGTTGACATCGCCAAACTCACAGAGCTAAAGGCAGAGAACGAACAAATACTCAAAAGAATTGAAACAACCATCAAACACGAGATAGAAGTTGACATCGCCAAACTCACAGAGCTAAAGGCAGAGAACGAACAAATACTCAACAGAATTGAATCAGAGAGAAGGATCGTTGAGGATATCCTTACAAAAACTAGAGAACAAAACAAAGAAACGAAAGACAAAATGAAAATCGACATCGTACAGCAAATGTTACTCAATCAAGATAGAGCATTAGCAGCCAGAAACGCTAGAACAGCTACTACCAACGATAATTGAAAAAGCACTGTCACAGATACAGGAGAG
Source organism: Oreohelix idahoensis (assembly GCA_024509875.1). Taxonomy (NCBI): domain Eukaryota; kingdom Metazoa; phylum Mollusca; class Gastropoda; order Stylommatophora; family Oreohelicidae; genus Oreohelix; species Oreohelix idahoensis. The sequence continues at coordinate 22,488 of JAMPIV010014933.1, read as the reverse complement.
CAAGAAGACAAAAGCAACAGAAACTAGTAGCGTAGAAACACACAAAACTAAACGAGCCAGATAGTTGAGGCAGGACATAAAAAACACCATGAGAGCGACACGGCACCACAAACGGACAAAGAGGAATCCAGACAGCCAGCAAGTGGTCCTTTTCAGGACCAGTCACCTCCAGGACTACGAACGAGATACCAGTGAAGACGATAACACCCTATTTACCCCAATTATAACCAAATTTCAGGTTGAACAGGGTATCACAGCAACATAGTAGAAGAAAACAACAACAAACAACAATTTCAAATTCACTTGTACAGCGAGGCAAGACAGAAGGACAACGGCTGGAGAGAGAGAAACGTGTCACGGCCAATATCTTGTTATTTGCAGCCAGGCAGTTCTGTTACTCCACTAAAGCCAGTCTTTACTGATCTTAATTAGATCCTGCGAGGGTATGTAAAGTTACTATGTAAAATAATACAGTAATTACAACTTTATTTCAGGATTTGTTTAATCTATATGTTATGAAAGTATCATGTATATTAATTTATTACTTGATATGATTGTTGAAGATTGGAACCCGAAATATAACCACCGTGACTGAGTCCATATCAGGGCTAGCACAGGACTAATAACAATTCTTTTCAGGACTACCAACAATCATTATCAGGGCTTATTCAATCTGTCTTCAAGTTACTGTACTTTACAGAGCTAACGTGTCAGGCAGGGGGATACTATAACCTCATACCATATATGTGTGTACATATTATTTTGTATTATTTGATTTTATAAAATGTTCCACAGTAGACACCTGTCTTGTCACTGATCCATAATCATGCATTTTCACGCATACATCTGAAAACAAATTCATCTCACCTACAATAGGAATGTGGTAATTTTTATCCACAAATAGCCACATATCCTACAATTATCTGCAGGTTCATACTTGTCAACCAAAAGTCAGAGGTCAATGATCAAGAATTGCTCGATGATCAATGCGAATCGCCCCGGCAGTGTCTGGATTGGTAGAAGCAAGACCTACTGAAGCTGTACATCTCATATGAACACTGATTAACCTAACAGATGAGTGATATTTGTGACAATCGTGCAACCAAGAAGTGATAACTGTCAAGCAGAGTTTTGTGATGACAATTTGCGTGATAAACTAGTGAAAGTTATAAAGTGAATAAGACAGTGAAGAAGTCTATTACCCAACTAATTGGAAGAGTCTAAAGAAATGACATTTTAGTTTAACTTGCAAAAACTGTAATTGAATTCGCCAATTTGGTTTTGTATAAATATAACTTTTGTATCACCAGTCACACACAATCACCACAATTAGATAGATGTAAAATAAGAGGATATAAATTGTATTCACCAGCTTTATTCATTCAATATAGTTGATACTGAGTTTGGTTGAATTTTTATTATATCACAGGTGGTCACATAGCGGAGGTGGCGCAGTAAGGTCTGACTGTTCTCTGAATATTTTCAGTCCAGATACTTTCACAGCCGTGACTATCGAGTGATACCAGTGTACTTCTCTGTCACTGGGACCTCACACATTCTGGAGAGAATACTATTTCTACTCTAGCACTATCATCTCACACATATAAAACCTTCCGCTACAAGAGGCATCTCTCTTCTTAGTATTGTTGGTAAGGTTTTTGCCAAAGTCATCTTAATGCGACTACACAAGTTAGCTGAGCGCATATATCCAGAGGCACAGTGTGGATTCCGAGCTGGCAGATCAACAACAGACATGATCTTCTCTCTCCGCCAGCTTCAGGAAAAATCAAGAGAGCAGAAAAGACCATTATATATCGCCTTTATAGACCTCACAAAAGCATTCGACCTGGTTAGTAGGGATGGACTCTTTAAAATCCTCCTGAAAATAGGCTGCCCTTCTAAAATGCTGGAAATGATAAAGTCATTCCATGACGACATGAAGGGAACAGTCCAATATGCTGGAAGCACGTCACAGCTCTTTGATATACGAAGTGGCGTTAAACAAGGCTGTGTTCTGGCTCCGACCCTCTTCGGAATCTTCTTTGCCTTACTCTTGAAACATGCATTCAGAGATGCAACTGAAGGAATATGCCTTCACACTAGGTCAGATGGCCGTCTGTTTAATCTTTCAAGGCTGAAGGCAAAAACAAAAATCAGAAGGGTCACTATAAGAGACTTGTTGTTCGCTGATGATGCTGCAGTCGTCACTCAAAGCCAACAGGAGCTTCAGAGCTTGATGAATCGCTTCACTAAAGCATGCAAGGACTTTGGCCTCACAATAAGTCTAAAGAAAACGAATGTGCTGAGTCAGGATGTGGGTGCTGCACCAGTTATCACTATCGATAACTATGAATTGGCAGTGGTGCACCACTTCACATACCTAGGGTCTACCATCAATGACAAACTCTCACTGGATACAGAAATCGATAGCCGCATTGGCAAAGCTGCAGCTACCTTTGCCCGCCTCACATCGCGTGTTTGGGGAAACTCTAAACTCACAATGAAGACCAAAGCTGCGGTATATAATGCCTGCGTCACCAGCACACTCCTATATGGCAGCGAGACCTGGACGACCTATGCTAAGCAAGAAAGAAGGCTCAATACCTTCCATTTGCGGTGTCTACGCCGCATCCTCGGCATCTCGTGGAAAGATAAAGTGACAAATGTCGAGGTGTTGTCACGTGCTGGCCTTCAAAGTATGTATACGCTGCTTAGACAGCGCAGACTTCGCTGGCTTGGCCATGTTCGCCGCATGGAAGATGGTCGCATTCCAAAAGATATCTTCTACGGACAATTAGCAGATGGCAAGAGAACAGTTGGGCGACCACAGCTGAGGTTCAAAGATGTGTGCAAGAGAGATATGAGGGCACTGGACATGGATCCAGCAACATGGGAGGATGAAGCTGCCGATCGCAATAAGTGGCGATGCTATTTACGGCACCACCTCAGATTGGGCGAAGAGAGGCTCACACAAGAAGCAGAGGTGAGGAGAAAACGTCGAAAGGAGCACCAGGAAAATAAGCAGCTGAGGGCTGCCACCTCAGGGGCGCATTCCCATAGTCAGTTATGACTGAAGGGGCTATTATTATTACAATGCTTTTTTTGGTCTGCTGATATACTGGGCAGCCCTGGAATCTGGCGCTATGGTTTCCTTTGCAATTAATGCATTTTCTGTTTGCATTTTCCTTTTTATAGTCAGTATCTGACTTTGCCTTTTCGCATTCTGTGAAAGGGTGTGCCCCCGCACAAAACCTACATACTGCCTTCCCCCTGCAACTTTGTCGGCCATGGCCAAACTTCATGCAGTTTGAGCACTGCAGCACTGGTGGAATGAAGGCTTCTGTGTTTTTTTGTGCTTTCCCAAATAGTACCGTCTTGGGGGGTTCCCTACCTTCTGTTGTAATCACTATCACTGGGGTTACTATACTCCCTTTCACTTTTATACGTTCAACGTGCACCAGCTTTAAATCTGGGTTAAGTTTGGACAGATTGTTTAACACTTCCTCCCCTGTCAGGGTTGGGTTTATGCCTTTTATCACACTTTTTCTAGTTTCTTTTAACATCTCTATTTGTATTTTGATGTTGTGGGCCAGTTGAATCGTCCTTGGTCTGTCCCGCAGTTCTTGCAGTAAATTTTTGGTTTTTTCTGTTACATTTAGTGTGAGTATTATCCCACTGTTATGTTTCTGCAATTTGGCAATGGCTTTTTTGTCGATGATTTTTTCTAGGATCACCAGAATTTTGTCGTCCGGGAGAGATCGAAGCGTGGCTTCCGTTCCAGCTATTTGTGTTATTTTCACTTTTTGGGGGGTTCCCTTTCGGCTGGAGTCTTCTTTGTCCTCTCCTCTGGTTTCATGACTTGTTTTGTCCGCGTTTACCTGGCTGTCCTGATTATCCTTTTCCCTGGGTCCTTTCTTTCCGTTCGCTGTGCTGGTTCCTGATCTTTCTCCTTTGTTGATTCTGCTTTTTGTTGTTTTTCCTTCCGCGCCTCCTTCCCGATTTTCCATTATTGTTTCACTCGTGTCCTTTAGTTCGGTTTTTCTGATTTCAGGGTTCGTGGTCCTGTTTCTTTCTGTCCGGTTTAAAGTTTTGTCTTTTTCTGGAGTTTTGGCCATCGCTTTTCCTTCCCCGGACTGTTTTCTGGTGAATACTACCATTGGTTATTTTCCCTGTCTTTTAGTATGCTACTATTTGTTGTCTTTGAATTATATTCTGATGATTGAATATTATTATATGTAATCTTTGGCTTTTGGCTTATTTTGTTATATATATCTTTACCCCACTACGATTCTTAAATTAAATAGTCCCCTAATACTTAACCTTAATTACAATAGGCCTACTCTAAATACTAACAACAAAAGTATAAATTATTCAGCACTTAAATATGTCTTTCAAGATGGCTGCCTGATCTCACTCAAAGAATTGCCACGTGGCGCTATTTCCGATACGCTATTTATAAGCCTAACGCGGCCGTATCGGAGAGCAGTGACGTCACAGCTTAATCCAATGCTGAAATTTCTTTCTGAAACAGCGATTTCACCCGATCTGTGCGTTGATTGAAACTTTCCCTCTCTCATCCTCGCCTTATATATTATCCATACTGTTCCATCTTATCTTGTTTTATCCAGCCGGTATATCTCTTTCTTTCTATCCATGTAATTTCCCAAACTGTTATTTTTTGATTTTAATATTTAGAACAGAAGTGGGTTTACAGGCTTTCAGCGTAACTGTGGACAGCCGTAATATGCATATATTTCCGTAAATGTTAACTTCCTACTGTTTTTCCTTATATACAGTTATACACAATCCTCTCCTGGAATAAAAGGTGATATCTTTTTCATAATAATTTCATTATGCTCTTATTTATCATTGTCGATAGCCGAGGTCTCAACGACCGTTTTGTCGATATGCCGCCATTTTGTAAGTCTCCGGCTCTGTGATAAGCGATCGGTGAATGGTTTGTAAAACTACCCGAAGCCATCTTTGCGATGTATGGAAAACAAATGTGATGGAACGTGGATTTGCAATTTAAATAGATATCTTAATATGAAATTAATATGAAACAAATATAAAGGTATGTTATCAGGCACTCGCAGGAAATAAAGAAGTAGAACACCAGACAACAGAAAAACAACAGACATGAGTGGCTTACCCAGGATTTGAACACTGTTAATATGAAATTAATATGAAACAAATATAAAGGTATGTTATCAGGCACTCGCAGGAAATAAAGAAGTAGAACACCAGACAACAGAAAAACAACAGACATGAGTGGCTTACCCAGGATTTGAACACTGGACCTTCCGTGCGACAACCCCGCCTAGCCATGCAAGCGAATCACACTATCCGCTCTGCCATCTACGCATCATCAAAAAATGATGTTTCAATGGCAGGTCAATAGTGCGAACCACAATACACGACACCAGAAGTCCTCCATGGGCAGTTCAGCCTATTAATGACGCAATCACTTCTGTTGTATTTCTATCAAGCAGTATAGGCCGAATCCAACAAGACCCTTAGGACCTTAATACTGTGTCCAGTAAATGATAGTAGACTAGAACAGTGAGAACAGGATAGTGGGTAGGTTTGGTATTGTACAAACATTTATTACAAATAAGGGAGGGAAAAACTGAGGCCTGTAAACAGTAAATTAATATGAAATTAATATGAAACAAATATAAAGGTATGTTATCAGGCACTCGCAGGAAATAAAGAAGTAGAGAACACCAGACAACAGAAAAACAACAGACATGAGTGGCTTACCCAGGATTTGAACACTGGACCTTCCGTGCGACAACCCCGCCTAGCCATGCAAGCGAATCACACTATCCGCTCTGCCATCTACGCATCATCAAAAAATGATGTTTCAATGGCAGGTCAATAGTGCGAACCACAATACACGACACCAGAAGTCCTCCATGGGCAGTTCAGCCTATTAATGACGCAATCACTTCTGTTGTATTTCTATCAAGCAGTATAGGCCGAATCCAACAAGACCCTTAGGACCTTAATACTGTGTCCAGTAAATGATAGTAGACTAGAACAGTGAGAACAGGATAGTGGGTAGGTTTGGTATTGTACAAACATTTATTACAAATAAGGGAGGGAAACCTGAGGCCTGTAAACAGTAAATTAATATGAAATTAATATGAAACAAATATAAAGGTATGTTATCAGGCACTCGCAGGAAATAAAGAAGTAGAACACCAGACAACAGAAAAACAACAGACATGAGTGGCTTACCCAGGATTTGAACACTGGACCTTCCGTGCGACAACCCCGCCTAGCCATGCAAGCGAATCACACTATCCGCTCTGCCATCTACGCATCATCAAAAAAATGATGTTTCAATGGCAGGTCAATAGTGCGAACCACAATACACGACACCAGAAGTCCTCCATGGGCAGTTCAGCCTATTAATGACGCAATCACTTCTGTTGTATTTCTATCAAGCAGTATAGGCCGAATCCAACAAGACCCTTAGGACCTTAATACTGTGTCCAGTAAATGATAGTAGACTAGAACAGTGAGAACAGGATAGTGGGTAGGTTTGGTATTGTACAAACATTTATTACAAATAAGGGAGGGAAACCTGAGGCCTGTAAACAGTAAATTAATATGAAATTAATATGAAACAAATATAAAGGTATGTTATCAGGCACTCGCAGGAAATAAAGAAGTAGAACACCAGACAACAGAAAAACAACAGACATGAGTGGCTTACCCAGGATTTGAACACTGGACCTTCCGTGCGACAACCCCGCCTAGCCATGCAAGCGAATCACACTATCCGCTCTGCCATCTACGCATCATCAAAAAATGATGTTTCAATGGCAGGTCAATAGTGCGAACCACAATACACGACACCAGAAGTCCTCCATGGGCAGTTCAGCCTATTAATGACGCAATCACTTCTGTTGTATTTCTATCAAGCAGTATAGGCCGAATCCAACAAGAACCTTAGGACCTTAATACTGTGTCCAGTAAATGATAGTAGACTAGAACAGTGAGAACAGGATAGTGGGTAGGTTTGGTATTGTACAAACATTTATTACAAATAAGGGAGGGAAACCTGAGGCCTGTAAACAGTAAATTAATATAATATGAAACAAATATAAAGGTATGTTATCAGGCACTCGCAGGAAATAAAGAAGTAGAACACCAGACAACAGAAAAACAACAGACATGAGTGGCTTACCCAGGATTTGAACACTGGACCTTCCGTGCGACAACCCCGCCTAGCCATGCAAGCGAATCACACTATCCGCTCTGCCATCTACGCATCATCAAAAAATGATGTTTCAATGGCAGGTCAATAGTGCGAACCACAATACACGACACCAGAAGTCCTCCATGGGCAGTTCAGCCTATTAATGACGCAATCACTTCTGTTGTATTTCTATCAAGCAGTATAGGCCGAATCCAACAAGACCCTTAGGACCTTAATACTGTGTCCAGTAAATGATAGTAGACTAGAACAGTGAGAACAGGATAGTGGGTAGGTTTGGTATTGTACAAACATTTATTACAAATAAGGGAGGGAAACCTGAGGCCTGTAAACAGTAAATTAATATGAAACAAATATAAAGGTATGTTATCAGGCACTCGCAGGAAGTAAAGAAGTAGAACACCAGACAACAGAAAAACAACAGACATGAGTGGCTTACCCAGGATTTGAACACTGGACCTTCCGTGCGACAACCCCGCCTAGCCATGCAAGCGAATCACACTATCCGCTCTGCCATCTACGCATCATCAAAAAATGATGTTTCAATGGCAGGTCAATAGTGCGAACCCCAATACACGACACCAGAAGTCCTCCATGGGCAGTTCAGCCTATTAATGACGCAATCACTTCTGTTGTATTTCTATCAAGCAGTATAGGCCGAATCCAACAAGACCCTTAGGACCTTAATACTGTGTCCAGTAAATGATAGTAGACTAGAACAGTGAGAACAGGATAGTGGGTAGGTTTGGTATTGTACAAACATTTATTACAAATAAGGGAGGGAAACCTGAGGCCTGTAAACAGTAAATTAATATGAAATTAATATGAAACAAATATAAAGGTATGTTATCAGGCACTCGCAGGAAATAAAGAAGTAGAACACAGACAACAGAAAAACAACAGACATGAGTGGCTTACCCAGGATTTGAACACTGGACCTTCCGTGCGACAACCCCGCCTAGCCATGCAAGCGAATCACACTATCCGCTCTGCCATCTACGCATCATCAAAAAAATGATGTTTCAATGGCAGGTCAATAGTGCGAACCACAATACACGACACCAGAAGTCCTCCATGGGCAGTTCAGCCTATTAATGACGCAATCACTTCTGTTGTATTTCTATCAAGCAGTATAGGCCGAATCCAACAAGACCCTTAGGACCTTAATACTGTGTCCAGTAAATGATAGTAGACTAGAACAGTGAGAACAGGATAGTGGGTAGGTTTGGTATTGTACAAACATTTATTACAAATAAGGGAGGGAAACCTGAGGCCTGTAAACAGTAAATTAATATGAAATTAATATGAAACAAATATAAAGGTATGTTATCAGGCACTCGCAGGAAATAAAGAAGTAGAACACCAGACAACAGAAAAACAACAGACATGAGTGGCTTACCCAGGATTTGAACACTGGACCTTCCGTGCGACAACCCCGCCTAGCCATGCAAGCGAATCACACTATCCGCTCTGCCATCTACGCATCATCAAAAAAATGATGTTTCAATGGCAGGTCAATAGTGCGAACCACAATACACGACACCAGAAGTCCTCCATGGGCAGTTCAGCCTATTAATGACGCAATCACTTCTGTTGTATTTCTATCAAGCAGTATAGGCCGAATCCAACAAGACCCTTAGGACCTTAATACTGTGTCCAGTAAATGATAGTAGACTAGAACAGTGAGAACAGGATAGTGGGTAGGTTTGGTATTGTACAAACATTTATTACAAATAAGGGAGGGAAACCTGAGGCCTGTAAACAGTAAATTAATATGAAAATGAAATGAAACAAATATAAAGGTATGTTATCAGGCACTCGCAGGAAATAAAGAAGTAGAACACCAGACAACAGAAAAACAACAGACATGAGTGGCTTACCCAGGATTTGAACACTGGACCTTCCGTGCGACAACCCCGCCTAGCCATGCAAGCGAATCACACTATCCGCTCTGCCATCTACGCATCATCAAAAAATGATGTTTCAATGGCAGGTCAATAGTGCGAACCACAATACACGACACCAGAAGTCCTCCATGGGCAGTTCAGCCTATTAATGACGCAATCACTTCTGTTGTATTTCTATCAAGCAGTATAGGCCGAATCCAACAAGACCCTTAGGACCTTAATACTGTGTCCAGTAAATGATAGTAGACTAGAACAGTGAGAACAGGATAGTGGGTAGGTTTGGTATTGTACAAACATTTATTACAAATAAGGGAGGGAAACCTGAGGCCTGTAAACAGTAAATTAATATGAAATTAATATGAAACAAATATAAAGGTATGTTATCAGGCACTCGCAGGAAATAAAGAAGTAGAACACCAGACAACAGAAAAAACAACAGACATGAGTGGCTTACCCAGGATTTGAACACTGGACCTTCCGTGCGACAACCCCGCCTAGCCATGCAAGCGAATCACACTATCCGCTCTGCCATCTACGCATCATCAAAAAATGATGTTTCAATGGCAGGTCAATAGTGCGAACCACAATACACGACACCAGAAGTCCTCCATGGGCAGTTCAGCCTATTAATGACGCAATCACTTCTGTTGTATTTCTATCAAGCAGTATAGGCCGAATCCAACAAGACCCTTAGGACCTTAATACTGTGTCCAGTAAATGATAGTAGACTAGAACAGTGAGAACAGGATAGTGGGTAGGTTTGGTATTGTACAAACATTTATTACAAATAAGGGAGGGAAACCTGAGGCCTGTAAACAGTAAATTAATATGAAATTAATATGAAACAAATATAAAGGTATGTTATCAGGCACTCGCAGGAAATAAAGAAGTAGAACACCAGACAACAGAAAAACAACAGACATGAGTGGCTTACCCAGGATTTGAACACTGGACCTTCCGTGCGACAACCCCGCCTAGCCATGCAAGCGAATCACACTATCCGCTCTGCCATCTACGCATCATCAAAAATGATGTTTCAATGGCAGGTCAATAGTGCGAACCACAATACACGACACCAGAAGTCCTCCATGGGCAGTTCAGCCTATTAATGACGCAATCACTTCTGTTGTATTTCTATCAAGCAGTATAGGCCGAATCGAACAAGACCCTTAGGACCTTAATACTGTGTCCAGTAAATGATAGTAGACTAGAACAGTGAGAACAGGATAGTGGGTAGGTTTGGTATTGTACAAACATTTATTACAAATAAGGGAGGGAAACCTGAGGCCTGTAAACAGTAAATTAATATGAAATTAATATGAAACAAATATAAAGGTATGTTATCAGGCACTCGCAGGAAATAAAGAAGTAGAACACCAGACAACAGAAAAACAACAGACATGAGTAGCTTACCCAGGATTTGAACACTGGACCTTCCGTGCGACAACCCCGCCTAGCCATGCAAGCGAATCACACTATCCGCTCTGCCATCTACGCATCATCAAAAAATGATGTTTCAATGGCAGGTCAATAGTGCGAACCACAATACACGACACCAGAAGTCCTCCATGGGCAGTTCAGCCTATTAATGACGCAATCACTTCTGTTGTATTTCTATCAAGCAGTATAGGCCGAATCCAACAAGACCCTTAGGACCTTAATACTGTGTCCAGTAAATGATAGTAGACTAGAACAGTGAGAACAGGATAGTGGGTAGGTTTGGTATTGTACAAACATTTATTACAAACAAGGGAGGGAAACCTGAGGCCTGTAAACAGTAAATTAATATGAAATTAATATGAAACAAATATAAAGGTATGTTATCAGGCACTCGCAGGAAATAAAGAAGTAGAACACCAGACAACAGAAAAACAACAGACATGAGTGGCTTACCCAGGATTTGAACACTGGACCTTCCGTGCGACAACCCCGCCTAGCCATGCAAGCGAATCACACTATCCGCTCTGCCATCTACGCATCATCAAAAAAATGATGTTTCAATGGCAGGTCAATAGTGCGAACCACAATACACGACACCAGAAGTCCTCCATGGGCAGTTCAGCCTATTAATGACGCAATCACTTCTGTTGTATTTCTATCAAGCAGTATAGGCCGAATCCAACAAGACCCTTAGGACCTTAATACTGTGTCCAGTAAATGATAGTAGACTAGAACAGTGAGAACAGGATAGTGGGTAGGTTTGGTATTGTACAAACATTTATTACAAATAAGGGAGGGAAAACCTGAGGCCTGTAAACAGTAAATTAATATGAAATTAATATGAAACAAATATAAAGGTATGTTATCAGGCACTCGCAGGAAATAAAGAAGTAGAACACCAGACAACAGAAAAACAACAGACATGAGTGGCTTACCCAGGATTTGAACACTGGACCTTCCGTGCGACAACCCCGCCTAGCCATGCAAGCGAATCACACTATCCGCTCTGCCATCTACGCATCATCAAAAAATGATGTTTCAATGGCAGGTCAATAGTGCGAACCACAATACACGACACCAGAAGTCCTCCATGGGCAGTTCAGCCTATTAATGACGCAATCACTTCTGTTGTATTTCTATCAAGCAGTATAGGCCGAATCCAACAAGACCCTTAGGACCTTAATACTGTGTCCAGTAAATGATAGTAGACTAGAACAGTGAGAACAGGATAGTGGGTAGGTTTGGTATTGTACAAACATTTATTACAAATAAGGGAGGGAAACCTGAGGCCTGTAAACAGTAAATTAATATGAAATTAATATGAAACAAATATAAAGGTATGTTATCAGGCACTCGCAGGAAATAAAGAAGTAGAACACCAGACAACAGAAAAACAACAGACATGAGTGGCTTACCCAGGATTTGAACACTGGACCTTCCGTGCGACAACCCCGCCTAGCCATGCAAGCGAATCACACTATCCGCTCTGCCATCTACGCATCATCAAAAAATGATGTTTCAATGGCAGGTCAATAGTGCGCGAACCACAATACACGACACCAGAAGTCCTCCATGGGCAGTTCAGCCTATTAATGACGCAATCACTTCTGTTGTATTTCTATCAAGCAGTATAGGCCGAATCCAACAAGACCCTTAGGACCTTAATACTGTGTCCAGTAAATGATAGTAGACTAGAACAGTGAGAACAGGATAGTGGGTAGGTTTGGTATTGTACAAACATTTATTACAAATAAGGGAGGGAAACCTGAGGCCTGTAAACAGTAAATTAATATGAAATTAATATGAAACAAATATAAAGGTATGTTATCAGGCACTCGCAGGAAATAAAGAAGTAGAACACCAGACAACAGAAAAACAACAGACATGAGTGGCTTACCCAGGATTTGAACACTGGACCTTCCGTGCGACAACCCGCCTAGCCATGCAAGCGAATCACACTATCCGCTCTGCCATCTACGCATCATCAAAAAATGATGTTTCAATGGCAGGTCAATAGTGCGAACCACAATACACGACACCAGAAGTCCTCCATGGGCAGTTCAGCCTATTAATGACGCAATCACTTCTGTTGTATTTCTATCAAGCAGTATAGGCCGAATCCAACAAGACCCTTAGGACCTTAATACTGTGTCCAGTAAATGATAGTAGACTAGAACAGTGAGAACAGGATAGTGGGTAGGTTTGGTATTGTACAAACATTTATTACAAATAAGGGAGGGAAACCTGAGGCCTGTAAACAGTAAATTAATATGAAATTAATATGAAACAAATATAAAGGTATGTTATCAGGCACTCGCAGGAAATAAAGAAGTAGAACACCAGACAACAGAAAAACAACAGACATGAGTGGCTTACCCAGGATTTGAACACTGGACCTTCCGTGCGACAACCCCGCCTAGCCATGCAAGCGAATCACACTATCCGCTCTGCCATCTACGCATCATCAAAAAATGATGTTTCAATGGCAGGTCAATAGTGCGAACCACAATACACGACACCAGAAGTCCTCCATGGGCAGTTCAGCCTATTAATGACGCAATCACTTCTGTTGTATTTCTATCAAGCAGTATAGGCCGAATCCAACAAGACCCTTAGGACCTTAATACTGTGTCCAGTAAATGATAGTAGACTAGAACAGTGAGAACAGGATAGTGGGTAGGTTTGGTATTGTACAAACATTTATTACAAATAAGGGAGGGAAACCTGATGCATGTAAACAGTAAATTAATATGAAACAAATATAAAGGTATGTTATCAGGCACTCGCAGGAAATAAAGAAGTAGAACACCAGACAACAGAAAAACATCAGACATGAGTGGCTTACCCAGGATTTGAACACTGGACCTTCCGTGCGACAACCCCGCCTAGCCATGCAAGCGAATCACACTATCCGCTCTGCCATCTACGCATCATCAAAAAATGATGTTTCAATGGCAGGTCAATAGTGCGAACCACAATACACGACACCAGAAGTCCTCCATGGGCAGTTCAGCCTATTAATGACGCAATCACTTCTGTTGTATTTCTATCAAGCAGTATAGGCCGAATCCAACAAGACCCTTAGGACCTTAATACTGTGTCCAGTAAATGATAGTAGACTAGAACAGTGAGAACAGGATAGTGGGTAGGTTTGGTATTGTACAAACATTTATTACAAATAAGGGAGGGAAACCTGAGGCCTGTAAACAGTAAATTAATATGAATTAATATGAAACAAATATAAAGGTATGTTATCAGGCACTCGCAGGAAATAAAGAAGTAGAACACCAGACAACAGAAAAAACAACAGACATGAGTGGCTTACCCAGGATTTGAACACTGGACCTTCCGTGCGACAACCCCGCCTAGCCATGCAAGCGAATCACACTATCCGCCCTGCCATCTACGCATCATCAAAAAATGATGTTTCAATGGCAGGTCAATAGTGCGAACCACAATACACGACACCAGAAGTCCTCCATGGGCAGTTCAGCCTATTAATGACGCAATCACTTCTGTTGTATTTCTATCAAGCAGTATAGGCCGAATCCAACAAGACCCTTAGGACCTTAATACTGTGTCCAGTAAATGATAGTAGACTAGAACAGTGAGAACAGGATAGTGGGTAGGTTTGGTATTGTACAAACATTTATTACAAATAAGGGAGGGAAACCTGAGGCCTGTAAACAGTAAATTAATATGAAATTAATATGAAACAAATATAAAGGTATGTTATCAGGCACTCGCAGGAAATAAAGAAGTAGAACACCAGACAACAGAAAAACTACAGACATGAGTGGCTTACCCAGGATTTGAACACTGGACCTTCCGTGCGACAACCCCGCCTAGCCATGCAAGCGAATCACACTATCCGCTCTGCCATCTACGCATCATCAAAAAATGATGTTTCAATGGCAGGTCCAATATTAGATTAAGGTCCTAAGGGTCTTGTTGGATTCGGCCTATACTGCTTGATAGAAATACAACAGAAGTGATTGGGTCATTAATAGGCTGAACTGCCCATGGAGGACTTCTGGTGTCGTGTATTGTGGTTCGCACTATTGACCTGCCATTGAAACATCATTTTTTGATGATGCGTAGATGGCAGAGCGGCTAGTGGGATTCGCTTGCATGGCTAGGCGGGGTTGTCGCACGGAAGGTCCAGTGTTCAAATCCTGGGTAAGCCACTCATGTCTGTTGTTTTTCTGTTGTCTGGTGTTCTACTTCTTTATTTCCTGCGAGTGCCTGATAACATACCTTTATATTTGTTTCATATTAATTTCATATTAATTTACTGTTTACAGGCCTCAGGTTTCCCTCCCTTATTTGTAATAAATAGATATCTTCCTCCGCAATTCTTGGAGCTTGAAAAAACACGTCCTACTAAGACGACTTGAACTAACGAAAGGCCACGAATATTAGCCGTTAGAATAAATTAGTTCACGCGTTACGTCATTGACAACTGGTGACGTATAAAATATGCAGCGTTCAATATAAATTAAAACCCGTGCAAAAAACATGAGTTACCACAAAGAGACATATTTCCTCAAAAGTAATGGCAATAAGCCTATGTGTGGCAACAATAAAAAACATCAATATTCGTTCTTTAACAATTCGACTAAAGCATGCATTTATATTGGGGCTGCTTCCGTACCTTTTGGTTTTTTTTTCTCGATTTCCTTGAAGTTCTGCTACACTATATGGTCGGCCTGTACTTGACTGGTGACTACAATAATGCAGAAAACTTGTAACGAAAAAATTAAGCAGCAATCTTGGCCGGAAGTCGGAACGTTGAGGGAAAACTGATACATGTGAAAATAAAAGAAATAGGTAACTGGTATGCAAGATGAGAGAAAGAAAAATAGGCCGTAAGTCACACAGACAGAAAGACAATCAAATAGGCAAAATGACATATATACAGAAAGAAAGTGGAAATAAAAGAAAGCAAGGAGGAAAGAATTACACAACAGATGATGATATAATCCCTTTAGCTGTGAGCAGGTAGCTCTTGACAGCCCATTGCCTCTCTGACAAAGGTGCAAGTCTTCCTCAGTTGTTGTGGTGATTGTCACGTAGGTTTTGATCATTAAATTGCCTATAGCGTCTGCCTATTCTTTCACCCGAATTCTTTAATTTTGTTATCTCTCTTTATTTCCTTTTCCTGTATATTTTGCATCCATTCGTTTGCGAAATATATTTTCATACTATTCCTTAACACTACCTGTTCTTTTCTCAAAACGGAGAATCGCAATAGTGATTCTATTACATCAGATGTCAGTCGCGCAGGTAGACGAGAAGTGCAATTAAGTTGCAGCTATCTCAGACATCGAGCCGACTTGGGTCTGCACCTTCAGATGACACGACACTCCTGAGTTAGATTCTTGACGTAAACGCGTGAGAATGCTAGGAGAGAGCCGACATCCGTCTGCATTTTCACCGGTCAACCACGAGTTGCATCGGCCGAACGCTTAAGTAGGAGCGAATATTTACACCTTATAGTCGCAGTTTCAGACAGGCTGTCTGGGATTTGAAACTGACACGCGTACATCGTGGTCAGTAGGTGGCAGTTACGACATGTTAGGTGTTAAACGTATCGTTAAGGCCGGAAAGGGGAGAGCATTTCGTTCTACGAAATAATGGTTCCTCCTTTGTCTGGTTTTAAGATATTAAACCTAGTTTGAAACTTTATTTTCATTCTTTCTCAATAATTCGCAGTAGACAGGTGGTTCGCGAAGAGTAAAGCCGTATAGCGAAGTTTCTCAGTTTGTTGCGACAATTTGTCGAACTTCTAGACTTCCATAAATATAGGCATATAATTCTTAATTGTGCGATATCCTGTAGTGCTGTGTTTGAGGTAAATATATTATTATCTAGTATTTTGTGAAGTGATTAAGTGTTAAATCGCCGATTTTATTTCACTAGTTAGATTTTGTGCAGAGTGCTAAATTTATCTAGTCTGTATTATTTATAGTGACGAGTTACAGTGGAAAACAGAAATTATATTTCTTGCTTAAATTCAGTCGGCTAATAAAGAAATTTAATTTAACTTCTAAATAATCAGACGAGAGAATATATTTTAAAAACTAAACTTATAACGCTAGATACATCATTGAGTGTTGACGAAATACGTATGTATTTTCTAATTCATGATGTTTGATTTTATTTACATAACTTACTTCACGGGAAGTTTTTAAATATAAGTCAAGCTGTAGGCTTGCCGTTTGAAATGTAAGTTATAACGAGTACATATTCTGTATATTATATTATACGTTGTTTTCTTCATTTAGCGAATGCTGGGGAAAACCCAACTTGCCGGCGTTTAGTAAAGAGACATAATTGTGAGAAGCATAGACATTTCCTATCTTTAACCACGTGGGTTTTTTATTAAGTAACCCAGGTCTGACAGTGCATGTGCCATCAGAGATAAACAATAATACCAATCCCACTAACGGTTGCTAAAGACTAATGTGTATACTGGGCTTCTGAGCCAGTTCATCTTGCTTCTCAAATTGAAATATACATGCTGCCTGGCGGCGAGAATAATTACAAGTAATAACATTTAACAATTTCGACAACTATTGAAAGAGTGGATAGTGAACCAAGACTATCTGTTGAGAGCAGTTGTCCACTGGTCATCTTTCCCAAAATTAAGGAAATCCTCGTGTTTTTTCCTGACTCTGTGTACCCGTTTAAACTTGCTTATCCAACCTGATTCAAGTGACATTAACAGTAATCAAAATTTAACTGGTGAAGTGAATGCTCCCCGAAAACAGTGGAATAAACCTGTAATTGTAGAGCTGGGATTCGCTTTATCCAAAGAATACAGATTCACTGTAAAGAAGTGTCCTAAGGTTGCGCCAGACTGTGAACTACATCAAGTTTTTAGGTAAGAACGTGTGCCAGGGATTCCTGATGAAAGAACCGAGTGAAAGTGGACTGAGTGAGTTTTTTTTTGATAACTATTGATTCACCCCCACGTCACAATCTCCTTACGGAAGAGTGGCTGCTTGAGTAAATTGTTCCTTTTTGAAGGACAATATTAGACCCTAATCATATGTATTTATGACTCTTTGGGCCATCATCTGTCTCATAACGGGGCTGTGGGCTAAACCTAGAGTTAATATCATAACGGGTCTATCATCCTTGTAGTATTTTCTTGAATTTGATGACTATTTGTATATGTTTTCTTTTGATGTAAATTTTATATGTTGTGTCGTAAGTTTAATATGATAAATAAACTTAACCATAAATTAATCAGCGTGTCGGTCAGCTCGTTCTAAATATCTATATAATCATTGTTATAGTTTCCCCACGTCTGTGTGTCTACCTGTCGTCACTGTATGTGTGTGCACGTGAGTGGGTAGAGATCGGTTGGTATACATATATTTAATGTATATGTGGTAGACTGTCTGACTGCTTAAAATCTGTCGTAGAAGATAGGTGAGAGAGAGAGAAGATTTTCTCGCATCTCAGAGACAGCCTCTATCACTATTATATCATCTCACTCGTGGAATCTATTTCCTTTACTAACTCACCCTGGGACTCTCACTCATTCCAAGCTATTCAGAAGGGACCAACCCAAGTCTTAATTCTCCTATCGAAAATCTACGACAGTGATGTGTATTGTGGATGGTTGGGTGCGATGGGAGTAGCTGGTGTCGCAGGTCTGTTAGTCTTGGGCACTCTAACAGTAGGTGTTCAACTGATTCCTCATGGTGGTGGCAGTGCCTACAGTTTGGTTCACGTAGTGGGTCTATTCTATTTAAATGTTTATTGACGGGGGCATGGCCTGTTCTCAGCTGGAAAATTAGACTCTGATCTCTTCTTTTCAGTTGTTTAACTGGATCTTGAGGGTTTGGTTTAGGTTTTATGTGAGTGGTTTGTGTGTTCGTTGGTGTGTACTTGCATATTTGTGATTATTGATGTATTCTTAGGTTGTTTGTGCTGATATGCATTATTTTCAGATATATTTCTTCTTTAATAAATTTTACTCATTTATTAATGCGCTGTTCACGACCCTTTCATCCATAATTAATATTACTAGCTCTTTACTATAGTCTCTATTTTTGACAAGAGAAAAGAGAGAGAGCGGGTGTTACTTAGACTATTTAAGTGTGTTGAGGCTGGGAGAGAGAACATTTTGTAATGAATCCTCTTCCAGGTTGGTCTCAAGTTCAACCTACTTACACCTTATCTATGTGTAATCTATAACTTTGTCAGTTCACTATCATTGTCGATTTCACTACTATTGTCTAACTCGACAAATACTCTTACACTTTAACCCAACCACGACAGGGACTCCAACATGCCCTGGGATTCACTGGAGTATAACTTCGACTCAATAGGAAGTGAACAGTTGGTAAATTAATCTGCAGATGTTATTAATATTAGGAGACATTTTGCTTTCTAGGGCTTGGAGTGCTGATTTTGAGTCTGAGAATATAACAATATCCCCAGGTGGAGTGATGCCACTTTCAAAGTCTGAGATTATCCGGCACAATGCTTTTTCTAGTGCTGTTATTTCTGCATCATAGCTGGAACAAATTTCTCCGCAAGGGCCAAAAATGCGAGGGTGGTCTTCTGGGTGCAGGTTGGGGTATTTTATCACTGCGCCATATCCAGCATTGGTGGTAGCTTTAACACAACAGACAGAAAGAAAGAAAAAAAGATATATATAAAAAGAAAAATGGAAATAAAGAAAAGTGTAATTTGGTTTGGTTTTTGGACCATGCACTTGAAAAACGGTGTTTGTCATGTGCACGGAATACCTGCTCCAACCTCATATGGATGTTCATCATTCTACGAGGGGGCTTCAAATGAAAACCTCAAAAAAAAATTGTTCAAGATAAAGAAAAAGTTACACACAACTGTATCATTTTTCGACGTAGTCACTATTGCGTACTATACTTGTCCCCCAGCGTCTATATAGTGCATGGATTCCTATAGAAAAGAATTCTTTTGGTCGCGTGTGTAGCCACTCATGTACCACCTGCTGGACCTCTTCATCGGACCTGAAAGTCTTTCCTCCCATCGTCTCTTTGAGTGGCCCAAAGACGTGGTAATCACTTGGGGCTAGGTCTGGCGAGTACGGCGGATGTGGAAGACACTCATTCCTTGCTCGTTCTCTTGGGTTCCGGCTGGTGATAGTGAACCCAGGTTACATCTCCAGTAACAATTCTCGATAGGAAACCATCACCTTCTGCTTCAAAGCGCCGCTAAAGTCCTTGACAGGCATCAACACGCCGTTGTTTCAATTCTGGAGTAAGCTGCCGTGGCACCCACCTTGCAGAAACTTTGTGGAACTGGAGCACATTATGGGTGATGTGGTGTGCTGAACCTTGACTGATGTCCAGAAGTGCGGCTATTTCATTCACAGTCACTCGGCGATTTTCCATCACGGTGCGTTCAACTGCTGTAATTGACTCTGGGCCACAACTCGGTATGCCTGAACCGGTCGAGAACAGTCTGTCACAGAACTCACGCCGTTCCGGAATGTCCTACTCCACTCGTACACTTGCTGGAGTGACAGGCATGCATCACCGTACTGGACCTTCATTTGCCGATGACTTTCTATGAATTTCTATCGCAAATTTAAGGTTTTCATTTTAAGCCCCCTCGTGTATAGCATATTACAATGGTTGTTTTTCTTGTGTTCGTTCTTCCAGGCTGTAATTTATCTGCCGTTTGTTGTTGCATTGTTTAATATCTATTGACATTCTTTTAAAAGTATATACTGGACGCTTGTTGGGTTTTGAATGTTAACACAGATGTGTCATTGAATTAACAATTAACCCAAAATTGAATTAACAGTATATTTATTTCGTGAACTGGCATTATGAACAGACGATGCCATGATTTAGGGCGTGAATCAAATAACAAGCATTGTACAATAATTAAAACATAATATTTTAGTTTAAAAATGAAATAGCTTTAATCATCATCATTGTCATAATTTCTCATTGTGCTTCGAGCATGGAACTAACTCTGCAACAGGTCCCCTTGCAAGAATCCGTCACCAAATCATCTATGTGCGCCTGCAGGAGTGGTTTCTGTAGCTATTGATCCTGCATGATAGGTTGTCAGCACCACGCACAGTCTCATACTACTGGTCTCCTTCGACATACATAAAGGAGTAACAGTCATATTATTTCTATGTCTCTTAAAGCCCCCCCCCCCCCCCATCCCCGGAACTACACGAGGCGAAATATTATCCTATATATAAAATCCCAGCTTTTTCTGTCAGTACGTAACGCTAAGGAAAGCAACTTTGGTTGAAAGTGAGACATTAATTGTATAATTTCCATTATATGTACTCTCCCGAAAATAGTAACCAAAGAAGAATGCGCAAATGAAGGTGCGCACAAAAATATATTTATAGAATGTATGATCCCGTATACACACATTGGGATCCTCGCTGCTGCTACGTAGTTCGTATACTGTGGTGATGCACAGTGGTTTTTTTAATACTTGTCTTGCCGTTAGGTATTGGTGCTTTTGAATTTGATTCCCGTCTTATGACGGGCTTTTACACTAGTTGTATTATAACCCCTTAAAATTCCCCCGGCGGACCTCAACAATGGGAAAACGCCGTAACGATAGTTTAAAAAAAAAAAAAAAGTTTTTATAAGCAAAACGTTAGTTTCCTTCTTCTTCTGCTTTGTTTACCCTCAGACGTCAACTTGAATACGTTCAAAGAAAACAGCGGCCATTCTGAGGCTGTTGGCATCTCCGTAGAGCTTTTCCACGAATGGTACTGGGATGGCCATATGCGCTTTCTCTGTTCCTTATATGTTGGGCATCTTTGAAACTGTTGTTCAGCAGTCATTGTAACAGTGTCACAGTTACACTCATCAGTAGTTCCCATCTTTAGCTTGTTGAATAGATGGTGTCCCAATCTGTTGTGACCTGTACGAAGTCCGAAGATCTCCACGTGTTCACCTCTGCTGAGCTGGTAATATGCATAATTATTTTAGAGGCCCGGATGCTCTACCTCCCATTTTCTCCCATATCTGCGCTTGATAAAACACCTGGCCTCTCCATAAACCACACTCGTGGCAAGCCATCAGTAGTATTAGTAGTAGTAGTAGCAGCAGCTGAGTTTTAAACTGAAATACTCACATATTGCTGATCAGTACGCAATTGTGTGTGTGTCATTTCATTGGGGTTTCGGGAAGGGTGATCAAATAAAGCACGAGGATAGCCTACTCGTCGGTAAATCAAACTGTTACAAATACTTCCACTACTACTGCCTCTACTACTACTGCTACAAAAACTACTACTTCTATACTTCCACGCTACTGCTAATACAACGCCTATGCTACTGCCCTAATATTACTTGTCTACTATTACTACACTGCTACAATACCTTTGTTTACTACTGTACTACTGATACTCTACTACCACAATTTTATTACTTTTGCCACTGCACTATTACTACTCTACTACAACTGTAGTGCTTCAATTTTACTACTTCCTCTACAACTGCTACTTTACTACTACTACAAATCTATTACTTCTACTACTGTCCTGCTACTACTACTCAATAAATACTCGACTGCTACTGTACTACAACACTATTACTTCTACTCTACTATTACTGTACTACTGATACTCTACTACTACAATTTTGAATCTTGAGCTACTGCACTATTACTACTCTACTAAAACTAGTACTACAAATTTGCTGCTACTTCTACTATATCTACTAGAGGTGGGCAAATCGACACACTCCGCAGTTTCGAGACATTCGGCTCAGTGATTTAAACTGTGTCGACACACTGTTTCGACACAATGGCACTTTTGCCCGTATCGGGGAGAAAGAAGTCTCTAATAGACAGTATACATTACTATACATGAACTGTGTGAGACAATCTCCTGTTTTTTCTTGCTCGCTACTGGCGTGTGTGAAAATCT
>JAMPIV010014932.1:0-25361 GCA_024509875.1 Oreohelix idahoensis | reverse complement strand
AAGACTCCAACAACTTCCCCACTGAAGACACACGCCCACGGCGACCGTTGCCTCAATTGGCTGTGTGTGGTGTACCCGGAAACGGGGCCTCCCCCAGTACTGAGGCACAGTTAAGTCCCCGATGTCACTTATCGGTGCAGAGTTGAGAGAGATGGCTGAGCATCACAATCCCCCCTCTGTTGCAGCATGATGAGAACCCAGCATTGCACACTGAGCTTGGGGGGATCACTTGGGCACCAGACTTAATACTGGCTCTTGACTGGATGGCCGCATGCAGGAGATTTCTACAATGGAGGGTTGGCAGGTGGTGGGTATCTGGAAGTGGCTCTGTGCAGGACGTGAGGATTCCTTGGGAGGGCCCAGAACCAGAGCACAGCATTGTGCAAGCTCTGCATAGTTGGAGAGCCCCCTGGATGACGGGGAATGCACAGTGTGCTACCCCACCTATCCCCAACTGCTAACTTAGAACCAGAAGTGGGGTCCTCTGTATGCGTGCCAGGCCAGGATAAAATGCCTGGGAAAGAGACTGGAGCTCAGAACTCCCTAACTCAAAGTTGCAGGATGGCAGAAAAGCCATGGGAAAGACAGGGCTATTTTGAAGATAACGCAACCATATTTTCACCTACGAGCTCGGACGCCGCCTCGGTAAACAAGGTCCGCGCAGAGCAGTGACACCCCCAGGCTGCTTGCGAATAGTCTACTACTGGGAACATAAACAGATTAGGGATGAGCCCACTCTCCCATTGAACAGGTGCTAAAGTCATAGATACTGGGCCAGAAGGCGCACCGGAAACCACAGTATCACGCAACTCGCTTTTTTTTTCTATGGAGAGTACACCGTCAAATAAATCTCGTACTGGTGCTCGCCCTGTGGCGCTCCACCAGGCAGGTGCAGTGCCGGGCTCTGAGCCTCGACAGAGCCCACCCTCAGCTACTGGAGGACCCTCTAGACCGTCTTGTGGAGTCAGCAGACGGCGGAGGAGAACTACTGACCAAAACAAAACAGAAAAAGAGAAACCCAGAGTGCCACTTGTCATGATGCACTGGAATGCAGAGGGAGTGAACAGCAAGCAGGCTGGATACAGCAAAAAGACAGAGCTGGAAAACATCTTGTATGAGAAGCAAGTCAGTGTTTGCTGTATCCAAGAGACTCACTTGAAAGCAGATCAAACCTTTAAAATAAGGGGATATCAATGCTTCAGATCCGACAGAAAAGATAGACGAAAAGGAGGAGTACTTACTCTTGTAAGGAATAACATTCCTGCACACGAAAGGAAAACCTTCATGGATGGAGCAGAATATCAGCTGTTGCAGATAAAGGTAGACAAGATGGAAATAGAACTCCTGAACTATTACTGTCCGAACAACAAACCCCTGAGTCTCAGCTCTATACAGGTACCAGCCACCAACTTTATAGCAGTTGGAGACTTTAATAGCCACTCCCAGAGCTGGGGCTATAACCATCTGGATCACAGAGGTGAAGAGGTTGAAACTTGGCAAGATGATCACTCCCTAATCCTAGTCAATAATGCCACAGATACTCCTACCTTCTACTCCAGAGGATGGCACACAACTTCAACACCAGATCTTGCCTTCACCACACCAGATATAGCTGGATCTATTAGTAGAGAAGTAGGAGACCAACTAGGGGGAAGCGACCATCGCCCAATCTTTCTTACTGTCCAGAGTGCAACTCTCAGTACAGGCCCAGCCATTACAAGATGGAACTACAAAAAAGCCAACTGGGGTTTATTCAGGCATCAGGTGAACACGCTGCTGTCTACCTTCAAGGTACAGAACAGAGACATTAATGAAGTGGTAAAAGACTTCAACAGATGCATACTACAAGCTGCAAAAGAAACCATTCCCAAAGGATGCCGGCGTAACTACATACCATACTGGTCCAGCACACTCCAAGAACGTCAGGAAGCTATGGACAGGGCTAGAAAGGACGCAGAGTCTCAGCCTTCACTTGAAACTCACAACAAATGGAAAAAAGGCTGTAGCAGAGTTTCAGAGAACAAAGCTAGAAGAAAAACGGAAAAGCTGGAGAACTAAAACGGCATCGCTGAACCTTGAGAAAGACGGCAGGAAACTTTGGAGATTAGTCAAGTCTCTAAATGAAGAGCGTTCCTCACCTAGGCAGACTAACACATTGGATGAAGGTGGCAAACTTTTCAGAGGAAAACAAGCTGCAGACTTGTTTGCTAGAAGATACAGTTCAGAAAGCAACTTACCCATTAACATAGATCATCAGAGAGAGATAAGAAAAGAAATACTGGCAACCATGGGACAGACAGATACTCCTGCCCCCAATGAGGGAACCCATCACACTAGGAGAACTACAGAAGGCTATTTCCAAGCTTAAGTTTCAAAAGTCACCCGGCCCAGACAAAATCAGCAATGAAATGCTAGTAAATCTGAGCTCAGCAGCAAAGACAAAACTGCTTGAGATATTCAACCACAGCTGGTTGAAAGGAACGGTACCCCAAGTATGGAGAGAAGCCATCACAATACCCATACTAAAGAAAGGGAAATGTAAGACTGAGGCTGCAAGTTACCGGCCAATCAGTCTCACAAGCTGTGTTGGGAAGACTATGGAGCGAATAGTCAACCACAGATTGAAATGGTATTTAGAGTCTGAGCAGATCCTGGTGCCGGAACAAGCTGGATTTAGAGAATGCTACAGTATAGAAGACCAAGTTACTTACTTGTCTCAAGCAATAGAAGATGCTTTCCAGGAGAAGAAAAAGGTCCTAACGATCTGGGTCGACTTCAAGCAGGCCTTTGACAAGGTGTGGAAAGATGGCCTCATTGCAAAACTTAGGAGAAGTGGAATCCAAGGCAACATGATGAAATGGATCCAGTCATACTTGCATAACAGGAGAACTAGAGTCACTCTTGACGGTCTGCAGAGCAGAAAAGTGTTGCTCCATCAGGGGGTACCTCAAGGAGGAGTAATTTCCCCAACACTCTTCCTTGTTTACATCAATGACCTGGTGAAAGATCTCCCTGCAGGAGTTAAAGCTGCCTTATATGCAGATGACCTAGTACTCTGGTGCGCTGATGAAAATGTCACCACAGCAAATTATAGAATGCAGCGGGCAGCAGACATGCTAGTGTCATGGGCAGAGAAATGGCTTATCACAATAAACACAGACAAAACCTCCACAACACTGTTCTCCCTCGCCCCCAAGGACAAATCAGCTAACATACACCTAGGGACAACCGTGATCAAGGAAGAAAGCTACCCCACCTATCTTGGGGTGACATTTGACCAAAGGCTTACATGGAATAAGCATATTGAAAATGCAGAAGGAAAGGCCCGAAGACGACTAGGCATACTCAGAAAATTAGCAGGTACCAACTGGGGAGCAAATGAACGAAATCTAAAGAAGATTTATAATGGAGTAATAAGACCACACTTAGAGTTTAGCTCAGCAGCATGGTCATCAGCTGCTAACTCACATCTGCAGTCTTTAGACAAGGTGCAAAATCAAGCTCT
The DNA here is from genome assembly GCA_024509875.1 of Oreohelix idahoensis. NCBI lineage: Eukaryota > Metazoa > Mollusca > Gastropoda > Stylommatophora > Oreohelicidae > Oreohelix > Oreohelix idahoensis. The sequence continues at coordinate 21,856 of JAMPIV010014932.1, read as the reverse complement.
CAGGCTCATTACAGGAGCCATGAAAACTACACCAATAACAGAGATGCAGAAGGTTGCTGGATTACAGACATTGTCCCATAGAAGAGACACAAAAAAAACTATGATCCAGATGGAAAAGTACAACAGTATGCCAATGCACCCAATGAAGGCAAGACTAGATGATCTGGCATTGGGACGTCTAAAGCGTAGCAGCTTTGTGCATCGGGGGAAAAGACTTATAAGACAGAATCAAGAAGACCTATCCATGAAGACAACACCACTGAAGCCCACCCTATACCCTGTACCATGGGAGCAGGCCAGCAGTGCCCTCCAAATTAATACATCAGTCAGTGGTCTCACAAGTGGATGTGAGTATAATGATCTGCAAAAACGAACTGCTACATTGAGTATGATCCAAGAAAGCTATCCCGATCAATCATGGATACATGCCTATACAGATGGATCAGCAATTAATGCTGTTAGGAATGGAGGTGCCGGTATCTTTATCTCATATCCTGACAACCACTATGAGACTAGGCACATTCCCACTGGTAAATTCTGTTCCAACTATACAGCTGAGGTTCAAGCTCTAGAGCAAGCTGCAAATATGATTTATAACTCCAACTCTGACTGCCACCAGGTAGTCATCCTCACAGATGCACTGTCTGTCCTGCAAGCTCTCAATGGTGGTAAACTCCCGCATCTGAGAAATGAACTAAACAAGGTAGCTGCCAAAAAGAGAACCATACTTCAGTGGGTACCATCTCATTGTGGTGTACCCGGAAATGAAAAGGCAGATAAACTTGCAAAAAAGGGAGGAGAATGTGAACAAGAAGATAATGAAGTCACATACTTTGAGAAAAAGAGAGCTATCCAGACTATCAGAAGAGAACAGAACCAACCCAAAGACGACTATCACACTCTTGACCGGCACAGACAGATAACTATTTTTTGACTCAGGACAGGGCATAACAAACTGAATAAACACATGCACAAGCTACGATTGTCTGCTTCACCACTGTGCACATGTGGATTAAACGAACAAACTGCTGAGCATGTTCTACAGGACTGTCCTCTGTATGACCAGTTAAGAAAGATATACTGGCCCAATGACTCAACACTAAACTCAAAGCTATATGGAGTTAAAGAGGAACTTCAAACAACAGTCGAATTCATCATGAGAACTCGTCTGACGGTGTAATCATCAAAGATGCGATCGCAAGAAGAAGAAGAAGAAGCCACTGTACGTTTACATACTTTTCCTCAATACAATAATGTGGAGTAACCACATTTCCTTTGATATGATCTTCTCTTCTTTTCTTTTCAAATATAATTGCTTCAGGCATGTAGACAGTGTTCATTGAACACCGAGGCTTACTAATATATTCTAATATAATAATATGACAACATAATCATGACAACATACACCAGTTAGATACATTTCAAAGTGAGGACTCAACAATGTCTGCTCCCGGCATGTCCTTCACTTTCCCCCATAGCAGTATCTAACTTTGGTAGTTGGAATAAACATATTAATTCATAAAGCATCCTTACCACAATTCAAGAAAATATAAACAAATGATGCTGACTTTAGAAGAAATGGCCTCAGCTTTCTCCGAACTGCACAGACTGTGAATTTCTTATTTATTTAAGTTTAAAGTTAACACAGCTGTTTCTCAGCATATCTGAATGAAAATTTTAGTTTGACTGGCAATGAATAATCAAAGCCTTTTGCTAATATTTACTAGCACTGGCCAATCAAAACGGGCGACTACTTGAATTCAAATGCAGTTTTTATGAAAAACAAAATAATTGCAAACAATTTCTGCGTCTGGTAGTTGATTGGCCAGTCTGCTTTAGTTATGCCCAATACAAAAAGATGTTTCGTTTAGGATTACATTTTTCCTACCGCTCCCCTTTCTCATTCATACTCTTTTTACCCAAGCGAATTTGAATGTACCTCCCTGCCTCTTTTTCAAACTCGCGTCCCCACTAACGTTAAAAAAGAACAAAGCAGGAACAACAGTCTGTCTGGTCGAGCGTCCGTAGATATTAGTATTTTCTCAATAACTTATCTAATACTGGGACTATCATATTATTTAAAGTACATTCTTGCTCAGTGAACTCTACGTTATACTACCATATAATTTTTATGGGCAGTTTCATAATGGTTTAAATTTTCAATTTTTGTCATAGTCAATCGTCAAATAAAATTTTGCACAAGACCGCCATCTTTCCTCTCCTTCATCTCGCTAGCATGTATTTTTCAAATAACTAACTTGTTCCAGTTACGTCAGAAATGCTACCGCGAGGATGAAAATAAAATTGTCTGCGTGTTTTGCTTTGGCTGGCTTTTCCGCAGTGTGTATATATATGCATGGCAGACTGTGTCAGCGAAGCGGGGTTGTGCGCGGCAGGTTAAGAATTGGCGTTAATAATGTGTATTTTTTTTCATGTTACACTACCAAATTTGTAAGGATTACTACTGATTTTGCGTTAAAGTTGACAGAATACGTTAATTCAGATAGTTATTTTGCGGCACACTTTCGCCAAAGCGTTAATTGTAAGTCTTTCCACAGTCTCTATCAAATCGGGCAAAATGTTAAAATGTACGTCACAAGGAAAGCGAGTAGGTTTAAACGGGAGGGATCGGTTCTAAGCCGTTCCAAGGCCTAAATTCAGCGCTATGCTGACGTGTGAGAGCATCACCGTCAGACACAATAGGGCTGTTGTATTTATTATCCTTTTATGACTAAAATTCTACTGAAATGAGCGATTATTCTCGCAGATTTTACTACACCATGTTAACTTGTGCACTTCCTTGTGTGGAAAAAGTGTTCCTCCAATGATAATAATAATAATAATAATAGCCCCTTCAGTCATAACTGACTATGGGAATGCGCCCCTGAGGTGGCAGCCCTCAGCTGCTATAATTGCTTGGTGCAAAATTTTCTGTCCACAGTTCGGGTTTGACCCTAATCCCCATGCACCCAATGGGGAAAGCAGACAGTGGCGGGACAACACCTTATTGACTGGGGGCTGCCCAGCTTGAAGCGGGCGGTAGCTGTCCAGTGAGATCCTAGAACCTCTCCCACTGTCGGAAGTAGCCCCTGGCGCCATGCCCTAAGCCAATTGGGCAAAATGCTTATAACCGGTAACTGCTACTTCCCGTGTTTTGCCGACATCTATAGGGTGAAGCTGGAGTGTCCTCTCCAGGGCGCGAGCTTGGGCACAGTTATATGGAGATCAAGCTGTTGCCCATGCAGCATGTTCCCCCTCTCCACACAGCCGGTAGATCCAAAGGAACGGCAGTAGCCGATACAGTTTGGTACCAGCCATGTCGCAGGAGTTGCCAGAATAATGTCGAATCGACATTAGACTGCCTTAGGGACTCCGACTCCGGATTTATCCTCAGGGTTTACTCCCGAAGCCAATTCCACAAATGGATTTTCCCGCAAGGCAGCGGTGGTTTGAATTCAGAGTTCCTTCTCTTAGATAAGCTACCAACCAAGGATCACGAGCCCTATCTGCCCGAAGCTGCTGGTTTTAAGGCGCCAGTCGCTCGCCTTTGCCCCTTCTCCCGTCAGTGGAAACAGTTCCGCCGGGCTCAAATTGAGCCACACGTGAAGGCCGGGAGCTGGACTTGGTTGTCAGAGGCTGTTTGAGGCGCGTGCCATAGAAGTATTTTATCTGCAGTGAGAGCTTATCCTCATCCTCCAATGACCAGGTTGTTAATACTGCAGAAGCTTATTAATTTGTCCCCATTCTCATTTGCTGTTCCACTGCCGCATTTCCCCATTACTCTTTCGTTATAATTATTGTGTGTTCCCACTTTCGCATTTAGGTCTCCCATTACTATAATGAGATCGTACCTGGGTGTAGTTTTCATTTCTTTTTGTACCTGTTGATAGAACTCGTCCTTGATCTCTTCATCGCTGCCGTTTGTTGGTGCATAGCATTGTATAATTGTGGTGTCGGTGAACCTCCCTCTCAGTCTTGCTCTTATCAGTCTGTTGTTAATGGGTTTCCATTCCAGTAAAGACCTTTCCATTCCTTTCTTCAGGATAATGGCTACACCTTCATTGTGCTGACCATCCTCTCTGCCAGAATAAAGTACTGTTTCCCCTGTAGCTGTTTTTATTCTTCCCTTACCTGTCCATCTGCTCTCGCTTATTCCCAGGATATGTATCTTGTAGTTCCTCATCTCTGCTGTGATTTGTCTCAGCTTTCCTGCCTCATTCATAGTTCTGACGTTCCAAAAATCAATTCTGGTTTCGTGTTTTGCGGTCGGGGCATCCATTTTCATGCCAGTGGCTTCCTTTCGGCTTTCACCACTGTCAGTCATACGAGCTTGAGACCCTGGATGTCCGTCCTGCAGCAAAGTTTTTCCATTTATTGTTGTTTCCATAACATGGGCGATTTTTTACATAGACAGGGGTGTCAGCCCTGTGCTAAAACCCCGAACCTGGAGGACCAGAGTACCAGCTTTTGTCTGACCCCTACCCACGCAGACCAGTCCAGCTTGGTTGAATCTACCAGGAGTAAATCTCCCACTGGCATAGCTCTGGGGATTGTCAGGGTACACAAGCTGCCATACCGCTACAAGGTCTAGGTACCATTGATGGCAGAGTTCAAAACATATCACGTTTAAAAAGATTTTTCTTTCAAGTTTTGTTTTTGCTTATTCCAGGGATGAAGCAATGCGAAACGGTCAGTCTCAGATTTCAAAGTCAAGTGTTGAAATGGAAGAATTTGTATTTCGCAAGGCAAGAACCAGGGTAAGAACATTAGATTGAGCATGTTCACTTTATAAGTTCTTGGTGCAACAAATTTTAATGGATAAACTGTAGATGATGTGACACATTACCACAAATTTTAATGGATAAACTGTAGATGTGACACATTACCACAAATTTTAATGGATAAACTGTAGATGTGACACATTACCACAAATTTTAATGGATAAACTGTAGATGTGACACATTACCACAAATTTTAATGGATAAACTGTAGATGGGACACATTACCACAAATTTTAATAGATAAACTGTAGATGTGACACATTACCACAAATTTTAATGGATAAACTGTAGATGTGACACATTACCGCAAATTTTAATGGATAAACTGTAGATGTGACACTTTACCACAAATTACAACTTATGCTGGGTTCTCAGCTTGAAAGAAAATCATAAACTTAATTTATGTTGAAGATTTCTGCTGTTAGATGACGGTCACAAATATTAAATATTCTTCTTCTTCTTCCTCGTTCGTCCTGAAAAGGATGTTGGTTGCGTTGTGTCTGTTTATAGCAAAGCTGCGATATCTGCGCCTTTCGGCCAACACATCCAACTACAGCATGGCATTTTTGGGGACCGGGTTTGCCTTCCCTCTTTGATCCCTGCTCTCTCAGCCAGACTGCAGTGATGCAGTGTTACCAACAGATTACTGGTGGCAATGTATGTAGTTATTATAATATTTATTTGCCTAAGGGAAAGTATTTGTTTTTAGAATCAGGATGCTTTCCTGGCCAAAGATATATCACCCATGATTGATTGATAATTTTGTTATATGGGTTATCTCCCCTGAATATCGAATTTGGCGTATGAATCCAGATTTTGTTGGTCTGTTCCTTGTTGGGCCAGAAACAGATTGTTCTTGCTTAGGTTATGCAGGAATGTTTATGGTCCGAATCTATGTTTACTCCGTGTCTATTTCAGACGATTCGGTCTTATATCGTGATATCTTTGTATGTCTAAGTGGGACTATTTTTCCTTGTACTGAACGTTGGGGTCAGGCAGTTTCTGCGCATGCGGATACGAAAAAGGGTCTTCCGTGATGATGAAGCCTGGTGAATGCCATGTCAGAGACCAGTCCGAAGTTTGTTGATCGCTGTGATCTATTATGGGGAAGAAGATAGTTTCTGATATGATTATTAAGTCTATGAGTTCCCCAGTGTTTATTCTGTAATGCCAGGAGAGGGCGTATGTGTTCTGCTAGTGTATTTCCCATGCCCAGGTAAAAGAACTATTTTGCTGAACTTTTTCCTCGCTAGGCTTAGATGGGCAGACGTCTACATGATGATTATCTATATCAATATGTCGGGATGACATGTTACCTAGCAGCACTGAATATGATTGTATGCAGCAGTTATGATGAAAGAATATGCTGATTCTTGTAGAAGCATTTGTGTTCATGAACAAAGCCTTTATTGAAGCTTTACTATGCATCTGTATAGTGAGTAATGCTCATTGGAACCAGAAGCCATTTTGGATCCTATTTTTTGTCGATCATCGATCAGAGAACAGGGATGCCCCTTATTATCAGGTGATGATTAAGAGATCACAGTTATAAAGAAAACCCAATACTGGTGGGTTAACATTGTCTTCAGAAATATTTGCTGAACTTTACCTAAAGGAATCTTTGCTAGAAAAGAGGTTCTGTCTAGGAGTCATGCTTGAACATTATTTATTAACTGACATGATCGGTCAGTAAGGCCTGATGATTATATTTATAAACAGTGGAAATCTAAGTGCTTGTCTACGGACGTTCCTTTGTAATGTTCTTCAACATGAATGCCAACTTAAGATTGTAGACCATTGATCAACAGTATGATGATATATGTCGACCTGTTTTCCTGTAACTATACCCGTACTGTCCAAGTGTGTGCGTCCAATTAAACAGTATGAAACGACCACAGTAGTCTGCATCATTAACTTCTAACTACGTGTGAGTGAGTGTTTGATCTTCTAGTCAACTCTTCAGAACAATCCATGCATTCGCGTATTGACACTCACATTAACACTGATAGTCAACATTACATCCTTGTCGGGGCCTCATTACGTTTTTGGACAAGGTGACCTGTATGCCCAACACTGTGCCGGTTTTGAGTTGACCATTTACACCAATACCAGCTTTATCAACATTGTGACTGGACGAGCTATATCACAAAAAAATAGCATTTATCAACGTGGTGACCTAAAAAAAAGACTTTATCATGCAGCCTGGTTCCAGGACCACCACGAGGAGGTGGAGTAGGGTCTTGGTCAGTTCTGGTTCGCTGACCCTGACGCAAGCAGTCAAACTATGGGTCGCTGACTGCATTCTCTATTGCTGCATCTTTGGGTCCCAAATATTAAATATTATCCATGTATTTATGCATGGAGGCATATCTGGAATCATCCTTATATGACCACCAGCTATACACAATGCTACAATATATGTACGTGGAACTGAACTATGTCTGTGAGGCTAATTACATCCTCATTGACTTAAAATCATCCACACATTTCCAGGATTCCCCCTGTGGTGAAACTTGTTGAGAACCCAGCATTACGCCCTAAGCTTGGAGAAGTCACTTGAGCCTCAGGCGTATTTCTTTGGCTTTGACTTCGTTGAGTGCATGCAGAAGGATCTCACTGCAGACTCAGTGATAGGCAGGGGAAGCTGAGAAGTGGCTCTGTGCAGCATGTGACAATTCCTTGGGAGAGCCCAGAACCAGAGTACAGTATTTTAGCTTTGCATAGTTGGAGAGCCCCCTTGGATGGCGAGGAATGCACAGTATGCCACACACTTCTTACTCCTAACTTGGGACCAGTTGTAACGATCCTTTAAATGCAAGCCAAGCTGGAGAAACTGGAGCTCATGACTTCAACTCAACACATTTTGGATTGGCAAAAATGCCACAGGAAAAGCCTAGATTTACAGTGTAGATAATACCAAGGAGTCTTCTTCAACTTGGTATTGGCTGCAAAAGAGCGGGAAGCTCAGCAGCACTAGTTAACACATTAACTACCGAATTGGAAAACACTCTGTGGCGTAATTAAATCTTGTTCCCATTTTCACCCTGTAGGCATATGCACAAATTAAGCTGTAGTTTTCGTAATTGCTTACAGATTTTTATGAATTATACGTCATTTTAAAGATAAATGAATGTACTAATACAACAAGCTGAAAGAATTATGTTTTACAGGTATGGTAAATATTATTAATAATATTAATTGATTGAAAGACAAACAAAGTTTCAATTTAAAAAAAATAAATTATCAACTTACCAACATGTTGCTTGTTTCTAAGGCAGTTAATGGCTTTCTGTAGGTGATTATCGCATAGTATATCAAATTACAAGAATAACAAGCCCAAGGACTAATATTTACACTATTGGTAGCTTACATAATCGCACCTACACCACTTAACATAAAATCTCAAAATTTGCATGCAGACCTGGTGCTCGAGTTGGGACTAAACGAAAACTATTTGATGTTTCACCCTCACTAACTTGCTGCCGTTGTTTTCGTTCTTTAGTTACATTATTTCCTGCACCATTTGTAACTCTAATCCAGGTCTTTGCTATTTTACTGCCCTCCGATGATCGAGGACTTGCAATATTTTCACTATCATCGCTGCTTGCACCCTACTACCAAAATCACTATTTTAATCGATGTACACACCGTTTTCACTCTTGTCCTCGTCGCTAGATCCATCAGTCATTTGTTGAAACAAATTTCTAGCTTGTTCAGCTGTTATTGGAGATGTACAAGCATTTTTTGTGGTTCTGTCACTAGTTGCCACAGTAAACAGTTTTACATGATTTGGTAACTTACCAAAAACATTGAAAAATATGAACATAATATCAATTTTCCAGTGTTCTACAACTACCATGCTTTGCGAATTTGTTTTTTGATGGCAACTTAAAATCTTGAACCAGATCAGAAAGTGTTTCAGAACATTTTTCATTCGTTTTATTACTAAACATAGATTGACGCTGTGAGCGGCTTCCGGTCCAAATAAGGGGATTTCATAAGCCAGTCCCACTGGCACGTGGTTGTTAATGTGTTTAACAATAACAATCCATGTATTTAAAATGCAGTTTAAATTAAGTGACCTGAACCAAAATTTCAGTGAAATATGAAACTTTGAAATCTAATTTTGTGAGAACTTTTGATACATTTTCTCTTTAAGGGGAGGAGCTAACTTTTGATACATTTTATCTTTAAGGGATTAGCTAACTTTTGATACATTTTCTCTTTAAGGTGGAGGAGCTATAGTGAAGTTTTATTATAAATAATTGCAGGAATTAGTTTAAAAGGCACAGGCTTAATTTACACCAATAATAGTTATGCATAATAGATAATTTAATTGAACAGTGCTATTGGTGGCAATGGAAATGTTGACCTTATTGGATTTTAATGCCATATTTGAATTTAAAACAGCCTTTTTTGTTTGTTTCTTTTTTTTTAGTTATTAATACCAAAATGTTAATGGAAATGAAACATTGTGTTTTGAAACTTATTTCCAGATTAGATTTTTGGTAACTTTAGTAGATCCTGAGCTATGGAATGTTTAAGTTAGTATTTAAAAGTAGTAACAAATTTTGCTAAATTTTACATTATTTGCAGTAATTCAAAATTTTGAAAAGATATCCAAAATGGGATCTGAGAAAAGTTTGTTATGTAGTGGAGAGTATCTGTGTCAGATCTTATGTGGATTGATGAATAAATAAGAATATTGTAAGAAAATTAGTCGCAAGAAGTGAATTTTGAGCACTTCATGGTTTTCTTCATAGGAAAAGCACAATTTATTTAAAAAAAAAAAAATTCTCATAGACAAAATATGACTGCTTAGAATGTGTTCTGTCAGTTGATTTTGACATGTTTAGAATCAGATCATAATGCAATAGAAAATAGACTGATCCCAATATGTTATTCTATTTTGACTTCAAGTGCAGTGCCAATTCACCCTATACATGCTCAAAGTTATTAATTATATCTTATTTAAATACATTTTTCAATAATTCACAGATCATGTAATGACCTTTCTTGATATATTAATATCTCATAAACTTTCAGAAATATAGAAGAATCAGATACAGTGATTAGAGAGAAAAGTTAATAAATGAATATTCTAGAAAAAAACTAGGCTTGTAAAATCAAATAATGAAAAAATAAAAATGGTCATACAAAACATTTTGAACATACACAGAGATGTAACACTTTGCTGAAAACAGCAACAGAAGAAAAGTTTGAGGAGAAATGGGTATGGGCCTGACAGTGTTGTAAGGGGGAAGGAAACATGGCATGGAAAGAAAATAGTCTATCAGAGTACCATTTAACGGGGAAAAATGAGAATGTTGGGGATCTGTTATGTCTAACCCTTGATGTTGAGACAGTATATACAGTTAGATTGCATCTTACATGGTGGTTAGGTTTTTGAGGACATTGCATACAGTAAAAAAAATGCATAAACCTCTGCTTCAGAAAAGGTACAGTCTAAATCTGAAACCAAGCCATGCTCCAAATATATAGAGTATAATAAAGAATGCCAGTAGACAGACAGAGTGCTCATTGTCTCTTTCTTAGAAAACAAGGATATAGGGCAGAAGGTAGACCAAAGAAAACTGGATTGATGGAGAAGTTGGAGTGTGTAAGGGATGTGATTTAACATCACAAGTGGGATACAAAGGAATTCATGCTGCCTGCGCACAAATTTGTAGATAGATAACTAACCAAGACCCTGAAGCAAATTGATGTGGTGCATCCTAGTAATAGTCAATCTCTGAGTTCTCAAGCTGCCTGGCCAATGCTTCAGGGATAGATTTGCCTCAGCAGAGCAGCCTGATACCACGGTTCCCACTGTGGCGCAACATGCTGAGAACCTAGCACAGCACACTAAACTTGGGGGAATCTTTCGACCCCCAGAATTAACTCTGGTTTTTACTTAGTGAACTACATGCAGGAGGATCTGCCATCACCGGTGTCAATACCTTGTCGAGGTATGGCGGCTTGCATACCCTGATTACCCCCAGAACTATGCCAGCGGGAGTTTTACTTCTGGAAGGTTCTACCAAGCTGGACAGGTTTGCGCGGGTAGGGGTCAGACTAAAGCAGATACCCTGGTCCTCCAGGTTGGGGGTTTTAGCATATGGCTGACACCCCTGTCTATGTAAAAAGAAATGAAGTTTCGGAAATGACAACAAATGAACAAACTTTGCTGCGGGGCGGACATCCGGAGTCTGAGTCTCATATGACTGTCAGTGGTGAAAGCCGAAAGGAAGCCACTGACGTGAAAACGGACGTCCTGACTGCAAAACGTGAAACAAGAATAGGATTTTGGAATGTCAGGACAATGAATGAGACGGGTAAATTAAAACAGGTCATGGCAGAAATGAGAAACTATAGGTTACACATTCTACGGATAAGCGAGAGCAGATGGACAGGGGCAGGAAAAGTTAAAACAGCAACAGGAGAAACAGTACTTTACTCTGGAAGAGAGGATGGACAGCACAATGAAGGTGTAGCCATTATTCTACAGAAAGGAATAGAAAGGACATTACTGGAATGGAATCCCATCAACAACAGACTGATAAGATTAAGATTGAGAGGGAGATTCACCAATACTACAATAATACAATGCTACGCACCAACGAACGACAGCGTTGAAGAGATCAAGGATGAAATCTATCAACAACTGCAGAAAGAAATGGAAGACACACCTAGATATGATCTTATAGTAATGGGAGACCTCAATGCAAAAGTTGGAACACACAATACATATAATGAAAGAGTAATGGGAAAATACGGCAGCGGAACAGCAAACGAAAATGGGGATAAATTAATAAGTTTCTGTAGCATTAACAACCTGGTCATTGGAGGAACACTTTTCCCACACAAAGAAATTCACAAATTAAATATGGGAATCACCAAATGACCGGGACAGAAACCAGATAGACCACATCATGATTAATGGTAGATAGAGACATGCATTACAAGATGTGAAGGTAAGAAGAGGTGCAGATGTGGGAAGTGATCACCATTTAGTAGTAGCAAAACTGAAAGTGAACCTAAGAAGGGCTGGACCAACTGTAACTACACAGAAAAGGTTTGACATCAGCAAATTGAAGGACCCCCTTACCAGAAAAGCTTTTGCGGCTGACATAAAGAAACGATATCAATTTGCCAAAAGTGAGGAAAAGACATTGACTGATGATATAGACCAGAAATTCAACACCATTTCAACAATATATAAGGAAAGCAGCAAATCATGCTTGGGATTCCAGGAAGGAAGAAGCAAGACTAGATAACACCAGAAACATTAAACACCATAACGATGAGAAAGGAAATGAAGAGAAAGAAAACAGAAGCGAAGTCCCCCAGTTTAAAGCAACTATATAGCGAACAGTACAGTCAGGTGGACAAGGAAGTTAAATGCCAAACCCGAGCCAACAAAAGGAATTTACTAGACGATCTTGCAAGACAGGCAGAAGAGGCAGCACTGAGAAATGAACAAAGCACAGTGTACAAAATAACTAAATTCATCAGCGGAAAATGAGGTGCTAACAATATTACATTAGTAAGAGATAAGAGATAGTAGCAAGACTGAAGGTGAAACTCAGAGCTGCTCGACCAGTTGCAGTCAAACAGAAAAGATATAACATCATGAAACTTAAGGACCCCCTCACCAAAAAAGCTTTCGTGGTCGACGTAAAGAGACGATATCAGATTACCAAAAGCCAGGGAAGAACAGAGACCGATGATGTCGACCAGAAATTCAACACCATCTCAACAATATACAAGGAAAGCAGCAAGTCATGCTTGGGATTCCAGGAAAGAAAGAGCCAAGACTGGATAACACCAGAAACGCTAAACACCATAGCGAAGAGAAAGGAAATGAAAAGAAAGAAAACAGAAGCTGTCTCCTAGGTTAAAGGCAATATATAGTGAACAGTACAGTCAGCTGGACAAGGGAGTAAAACGTCAAACCCGTGCTAACAAAAGAGGCAGCACTGAGAAATGAACAAAGCACAGTTTATAAAATAACTAAAACTATCAGTGGAAAATGAGGTGCAAACAACATAACGTTAGTAAGAGACAAGCAAGGAAATCTCGTCACCACAGCACGGGGGCAGGAAGCAAGATGGGCGGAGCACTTCAGAGAAACACTGAATAAGGAACCACCAGAGACTCGGCTGAATGTTCCTGAGGCTGAAAGTGACAGACGTAAATACAGATTTCCCTTGAAAAGAAGAAATCATCACAGCTATCAAAGGGTTAAAAAATGGAAAAGCGCCTGGTGACGACAATCTAAATGCTGAGTTATTCAAGGCAGACCCTGAACTAGCAGCAGAACTATTAGAACCACTATTTGCACAAAGTCTGGGAAAATGAGACATCACCAACAGAGTGGAGTAAAGGAATAATTGTCAAAGTGCTCAAGAAGGGCGACCTTGCAGACTGCAACAACTGGAGAGGAATTACTCTCCTCTCAGTTCCCAGCAAAATACTAGGCAGGATAATCATCCAGAGAATTTCAAAAGCAGTTAACCATAAACTGAGGAAAGAACAAGCGGGCTTTAGAAAGAACAGAAGATGTGCAGATCATATACTCACCCTCAGGAACATTATAGAGCAGTGCTCAGAATGGCAGAGACAGCTGTACATTAACTTTGTTGATTTTGAAAAGGTTTTCAACAGCATACACAGGGACAGCCTATGGAAAATACTGAGGGCTTATGGAATTCCCAGCCGCATTGTTTCCATCTTAAAAAGCCTCTATTCTAACTTTACGTGCAGTGTTGGATTGAGTAATGTAACTTTCGAAGTGAAAACAGGAGTACAACAGGGATGCCCCTTATCAACAACATTATTTTTGACAGCCATAGATTGGGTGATGCGCCAGACAACAGAGGGCAGTCCAAGAGGAATTAGATGGACAGCATTTTCTTCACTGGAAGACCTGGAATATGCAGATGACATTGCACTACTCGCGCATTCACATCAACACATTCAAGACAAAACTGATAGACTGAATAAGTATGGCCAGCAGGTTGGCCTGAACATCAATCTGAAGAAGACAGAGGTCATGACACTAAATGTGGGCAATCCTGAGCCAATAACAGTAAGGAACCAGAAGTTAGAACAGACAGACACATTTACTTACCTAGAATGCATAGTAACACCTGATGGCGGAACAAGCAAGGACATTAACAATAGAATGAATAAAGCGAGAACAGCCTTTGCTATTCTCAACAATTTTTGGAATTCTTCCCAGTACAGCACAAACACCAAATTAAGACTGTATGAGTGTCGTCGACCAGGGACTGGCGGCTCCTAAGCCGACCCAGCTCTAATGGGTACCTCCGAAAACGGCGAGTATCTGCCTGAATGGCGAGGGACACTTGTCTCTGTACAAGAAAATAGGATACTCACGTAAAAATCAATGTCAGGTTAAAAATTAAAAATAACCTGGGATTTCCCCTTGGGTATTTGGGGGGGTACGAAAAAAAAAAAAAAACAAAAGAAGACTATGAGAGCTGTGTACTTTCTGTGCTTCTCTACGTTGCAGAATGTTGGAGAGTAACAGAGAAGGAAATGTCGAAACTGTCCTCCTTCCACACAATCTGCCTAAGGAAAATTCTTCGAATCTTTTGGCCAAACACCATCAGCAACCAAGAACTACTTATTCGGAGTAACCAGGAGGACATGCACACCATCATAGCTGGCAGACGCTGGAGCTGGGTTAGCCACGTCCTCAGAAGGGACCCTGATACCATCACAAGAACAGCTATGCTATGGACCCCCAAGGGAAAGCGAAAGAGAGGCTGACCAAAAACAACTTGGCGGAGAACTGTGGAAGCAGAGATGCAAAGAATGAACCAGAGTTGGGGCACTGTACAAAGGATGGCCGCCGACCGAGCAAGGTGGAATCAATTTGTTGCTGCCCTACAGGACGCCACCAGGCGTGATGGCCGCTGACTGCTTTGACGGTTGGTGGTTATGGATCAAAGAAGAAGAAGAAGAGATAGGCAAGGAAATCTCATCACGACAGCAGAGGGACAGGAAACAAGATGGGCAGAGCATTTCAGAGAAACTCTGAACAAGGAACCACCAGAGACGCAATTGAATGTTCCTGAGGCTGAAAACGATCTAGATGTTAATACAGACATTCCACGAAAAGAAGAAATCATCACAGCAATCAAAAGGTTAAAGAATGGAAAAGCAATGATAACTTAAATGCAGAGCTATTTAAGACAGACCCAGAGCTAGCAGCAGAACTATTAGAACCACTATTTGCACAAGTCTGGAAAACAGGGACAACACCAACAGAGTGGAACAAAGGAATAATTGTCAAATTGCCCAAGAAGGGAGATCTTGCAGACTGCAATAATTGGAGAGGAATCAATCTTCTCTCAGTTCCCAGCAAAATAGGATAATTATACAGAGAATTTCAAAAGCAGTAGACCACAAACTGAGGAAAGAACAAGCAGGATTTAGAAAGAACAGAAGATTTGTAGATCATATATTTACCCCTCAGGAACATTATAGAGCAGTGCTCAGAATGGCAAAGACAGCTGTACATTAATTTCGTTGATTTTGAAAAGGCTTTTGACAGTATACATAGGGACAGTTTATGGAAAATACTGAAGGCTTATGGAATTCCAAGCTGCATAGTGTCAATCATAACAAGCCTCTATGCCAACTTTACGTGTAGTGTTGGGCAGAGCAACCTAACCTTTGAGGTGAAGACAGGAGTACGACAGGGATGCCCCTTATCAACCACTCTATTTTTAACAGTCATAGACTGGGTGATGCGCCAGACAACAGAGGGCAGTCCAAGAGGATTAAGATGGACTACATCTACATATTCTACATTGGAAGATCTGGAATATGCAGATGACATTGCACTGCTGGCACATTCACATCAACACATCCAGGAAAAAACGGATAGACTTAATAAATTTAGCCAGCAGGTGGGCTTGAGCATCAATTTAAAGAAGTCTGAGGTCATGACGCTCAATGTGAGCAACCCTGAGCCCATATCAGTAAGGAATCAGCAACTGGTACAGACAGGGGACACCTTCATCAATACTTAGGATGCATTAGTAACACCAGACGGCGGAGCAAGGCAAACAGAATGAACAAAGCAAGAAACAGCCTTGCTTAGACCTAAACAACATCTGGGAAGTCCTCTATCAATACAGCACAAGCACAAACATTAAGAGTTTATTCTTTCAGAGCTGTGTTTGCTGGATGGGGCGGCCCGGGGGGCCCGCCTTCTGTGCATTCCTCTATGGTGCGGAGAAGGCTGGAGGAGTTAATAGAGAAGGAAATGTCCGAAATTGTCCTCTTTTTCACACAAATGACTAAGTAAAATCTCACCGATAAATTTTTGGCCAATACCATCACCAACCAAGATATGCTTACTCGGAGCAAGTCAAGAGGACGATGCACACCACCATAAAACGAGCATGAAGCTGTGGACCCCTGAAGGAAAATGAGGAAGATGAAGCCGACGCAGAAAACAAACATGAGGCTTGTGCATTAGCTGGGATGGAGCTGAGATCAAAGAAAGAACCAATTTTCTTTCTGTTCTCAATGATTCTTGTCTAGAGGTGGTGAAACCAAAATATGGGTTGATGATACGTTGCATGTTTTTCATCAGAAATGGTGTACCATGATGTCCGCTGTAGGGAGAGTAACACGGCAGGCGCAATGTTAGTGCAGTACGGAGATGGTGACATGCGTCGAGATGCTGGATAAGTTGCATCAATTAAGAATCTGTCACAGTGGTGCCTGGAGTGGCGGAGCGCCTGTGTGTGTATAAACTAGGTGACTGAGGCAGCCTAGTCTTATCCGATAACTCGAACTGGCAGACTAACTCTTTGATCTTTGGCTTATCTTCCCAAGTAAGATAATCTCTTCAACTGCCTTTACCCGCCAGAGGTGGTGATTCTTGGATGAAGTTTATGGCTTGGTTCTTTTATAACCCAGGATCCGTGCTTACCCTCCTTTTGTTGTTCAGCGACTACTGATCGTATTGTGGCGTAACCAACGATATTAATTTTGTGCTTTTACTCCTTATTTTTCACACCAAGCCATAACCTTCTTAAATCAAGTCAACTTGAGTGGTAAGTTTCACTTTTAATAACATATTTTTTTACAAAACTAAAGTTCCGACTGTTATTCCAAATTGTGTTGTTCACTACTCCCTTTCATGTTCATTAGTCAGCCCTTATTCTCAACTTGGTTTCCAACAGGTATATTAAATGCCTCTTCTGCAGACGCTTACTTATGCGTAGGTGTCTGCCTACAATTTATTCCTTTGTCTATTTCTCAAACTTAACTCCTGTAAACTGCCCTGTCAGGCCTAACTCATAAAAATACATAAATTTCTATACATGTTCATATTAAAAATCAAATCAGTCATGGCAGCTGTTTTGGCATCCCAAACTTACTATACAAATGAGAGAGAGCACCCGAGTTTTTGGTCTCATAATTTACAAATTCACCATTATCTCATTCTCTCGTTTCTGACACCGATTACTGTTCAATGAAGAGAGCATGTCTCTTTAATACAACAGCCCTAATCTTGGCTATCTGCTAAATATAAAATGTATTCCTCACTTATTTTGCGGCCGACCATTTTTTTTCTTCAGGTTCGTACCTGTTAAAATGTAGATTCTTGTGGTATCCCCCTTTAAACAAGACATCATTAACCTCTGGTTATAGTTGACAGAAAGTCTATAAAATTAGCAAGAGTCCCTTTCGTACCGTTCAAAATGAATCCAAATACCTATCACAGCTCCTACTAAATCCCCCCTATGTTCTAATCCTACCGTTTCACACAATTCAATGAACATAATTTTATGCTAGTCTCCATAATTGCTACCCGTAAACAGCGAAATCCTACAACTTCCTCTTTGGAAAACTCCTCCACCCACAGTTTCACTGTTTCCCTTACTTGAGAGCCTGCAACACGACGACTTGCCTCGATAACTTCTCACCAGGACTTAATTTCTTTGTCCCTTCATATCATCATCCCTCATCCGTTTTTAGTTTTCTCATCAATACGATAGGTCCCCATCGCTTCCAGACTCACCGGATCGAAAAAACTCACCTCAACTCTCCTCCAGAAAACTCGTGAGCTTTTGTTCCGTACTGTTTACGCCTTGCGCATTTTTCTCGTGCGTTAAGTTTTTTCTCCTCTGCTCACCTAATCTGCAAGGGGGGCCGCTAATTAAATGTAGTCTCCCTCTTGAGGTTTTTGCTTTAATGTTACATCCCTATACTAAGCTTCAAGAACACTCATTATGCAAAATTTCGTATCACCATAACTGTATCTTTCTAAAACTAACTAAGGGTTAACCATCTGATTTCAGAGGCTTTGGAATTAAAGGTTTCCTCCTTTTCTCTCCAAGCCATGGGTGGTACAAATCTTTTATCTCCCACTTAAAGACAATAGCCTGTTTCCTAGATTATTTATATTTTCTAACCCTTTTCCCATTACTCTTTTATTTCAACCACTCCAAATTACTGTTCATCTAACTTATGTAACAGCGCAAAATAACGCTGTGAAACCAAACGTGAACATTGTCTCTCCCTCCCACTCCAAGGCGTATTTACTAGCTATAACCACCACACCTCTGAACTACCAATAATGGAAGTAAGTTTCACTAAAGTCCACAGTCACACTATACCAACAACAATTACTACAGTAAAATATTTTTTATAAAGCTGATCCAGTGTACCTATTTTATAATTTTATATCAAAAAATAGCAGATAACACAGTAAAAGTAAATAACGTGCAAGGTCCGCAACTACCCCTCGGAAAAATAAACAGAACAATTAAAATGACATACAATATATCTCACCACCTTCACCCTCTCTTACCACCTTATGGAAGAAAGTTAGATTAACCAACAACTACTTGGGGGGGGGGAGTGGGGGGGGGTGAAACATTCTTTTTTATATTAAGCATAAGAGATATCTTACCACTTTCTGTTTTGAATGGAAGGTCGGTCCGCTATCCAGCGATGCGAAGTGCAGAATGGAAGCCCGTCTCCTCCACCGACTGGAACTTCCTAGCCGAACATTTTTCGTCCTAAAACACTGTGAATTCCTAGTGACAAGAGACAGAAAGATGCCACCTCAACCTAACCGCTTTTCTTCCCACACTCGGGAGAAATCCTTCGTTTAGGACCCCCATCTCGAGCGACATAACAAAGCGGCTCACATATGAGGAAAAATTTTTTCGAAGAGGGGGAAAGCAAAAAAGTGGACCGCTTTTAAAGGGCGCCCTCTAGTACCTAAACACCCCAACACAAGGCACTGGTTTTTTTACTACATGATTCTACTTCGGTAAATAACAGAATATTACTTTTCACAGACGAGATTCTCCAAGTATATTTTAATAATTATTTTTGTAATTTTTTCGTGTTTTTGTTTACATACGACGCGTCAGCGAACACAATTTTACTTTTTCTTTGCGTTTTTTTTTCCAGTTCTGTACACATTTTTTCATAACAATCACTCACTTAAAATGATGTAAATATGAATATTAGGAAAAAATTTTTCATTTTAACGGTTCCTTTCTCTACCCTCTGTAATTGTATGCGTAAATTTCATCGCGTATATAGGGTTTATCTTGTAATCGTAACCTCAATCAAAGATTAAGGATTTATATTTTGTGCGAAAAACTTAATATGCGGTAACACACATAAAGGTTCTTATATATGATTATTATTGTGTTGTGCTGGATCACCCTCAAGTGTAGCAACAATCCACCGCCCGTAAAACAAACCAAAACTGCCATTCCCCCCCCCTATCTCACCACCCCCCCCCACACCACCCACCACCCCCACCTCCCAGCCCCCCCCCCCCAGCCTCTCTAACTAGGAATTCACATATAACCTTAGTAACTTTTCCTCAATATTTTACGTCTAATACATAAAAAATAAAGATATTTAGTTTTTAGAAATAACCCATTCATGGAGAAATCGAAACTATAACACTTAGATGACGTTAAACCCTGCATAATAGCTAGAATCATCAGACCTAGATATCAGGGGGCTTATTTGCTATCCCAGACAGTGATCAAAAAACACTCGCAGAAGACGACAGACGGACCTGATGACTTGGAATACCCCCCACTCTGGAATAAAATTCAAGTATAACCATAAAGACATGATACTATGCACTAGCATAAGCCATCGCGTGAAGTTAAAGTACATCCCCGACCATGGGCGAACCAGTTAGAAATAGGACACACAAAATTATATAACGCCTTTAGGTGGATATAGGAAGTCATTATAAACATCAAACTTATACTATCAAAATACATACATAAATAAACCTTAGGAGCTAAAAGACCCACAACTGACAATGCCCAAATAAGAGAATAGTGAAACACTCAGCGCAGAAGCAAAGATACATTAAGTGGGCATTTAGCGCGGGGGGGGCAATACTGACCCAGTGCCCTGAAACGCTGGACTTTCTTTGCCCCCCAGAAGGAAAGCTAAAGGAAGAAAGATGGAAAAAAGGTCGAAATATCGGCGACGGGACGAATAAAACTTCCCTATGATAGAACCCTGAGGCAAGGTCCCAATCATCCATGAACAGGATTACCCCCCAAACAATGCACGCATCAAAATTTATAAACCAAAAAGTTATGGCAAATCAGCTGAACTGCCAAAAAAGAAGTAATGGAACGCCATGGTGAGAATATCCCTCATGCAAGACCTGGATGGAGAAACATGATCATAGCATCAGATATTCCAAAACCAGTCAGACACAGTCCCAAAACCAATGAAGGGTGATGTTTCCATAAAGATGGAAACTACCCCCTCCTCCCAAGCTTGGAATGAGGTTCCCATTCGGATTCCGAGCAAACCGAAAGTACTCAAGACCTAAATCTTCACAACTCAGACAGCTGAGTGAAAAGGCCCTTGAGTATAAGATAGTGAAGATCCATCTTTGTTTCATAGATCTGAATAAGGCGTTTGACAGGGTCCCCTGGAGCAAACTTTGGGACTGTTTGGCAAGGAAGAACATTCCAGCACCTCTGATTCATGCTATACAGAGCTTCTACAAGTCTTGCAAAAATTATGTGAGGACAGCAAACCATAAGTCAGAAGAGTTCAGGACCACCACTGGTGTAAGACAAGGTGATATCCTATCACCTTACCTCTTCATACAACTCCTTATGGACGATGTCATCAAGGCATGTAAGGAGAGAACAAGAAAGTATTCAGTGGGGTACTGGAAGATGAGACAGGTCTATATTTCGGAGCTGGCATTTGCTGATGATGTTGCCCTGATTGCTAAATCAGAGGCACATCTCCAATCCAACCTGCAAGTCTGGAAGGAAGAGCTGGAGAAGAGAGGGATGGTCATAAGCAGCTCTAAAACAAAATCCATGGTGATATCACGAGAAGAAAGAAAAACATCAGATTAAGTTGGGAGAACAGGTCCTGGAGCAGGTCGACCACTTTAAATATCTCGGAGCTATTATAGACCGAAAGGGAGGCATCAAAGAAGAGTTGGCCACTCGAAAAGCAGCGGCTGGGGAGACTTTTTCAGGCCATAAATCGTGGATTCCTCAGCAAGAAAGAGGTTGGTAAGAAAACGAAGATGGCTGTATACCGCTCCACCTATGTCCCAGTCTTGACATATGGATGCGAGTCGTGGGCAATGACTACAACCCACAAAAGCCAGATCCAAAACCTCAGAAATGAGGTATCTGAGGAAAGTGGTTGAAGTAACAAGAAGAGACATGGTCCGCAACCAGACGATCCGTCAAGGCCCCTAAAATCCCCATCCCCTGCAGACCCAAGTAGAACAGTCCCAACTAAGATGGTTTGGCCATGTCTGCAGAATGGGAGAAGATCGGCTACCACGACAAGCATGTGAAACAAAGAGCCAGGGATCCAGACCCCCAGGACGACCCAGAGAGTCCGCTGGGAGGACAACATTAGACAATCTTTGAAGGACCGAGGACTAGAATGGAACCAGGCCAGGAGGAAGACAGCCGATAGGATAGTCTGGCGCTCTCTCTTACAAACCTCTAAACCTCACGGTAGAAGGGGAACGACTAATAAAAGTA